>ML996143.1:0-198773 GCA_010093805.1 Polyplosphaeria fusca | reverse complement strand
CCTATCCTACGCCGCAGGACGTTTGTTCTATCTCAGTTTGCTTTATGCACTACCCAGGTAGAGCTCCTGTGGCTGGACATTTGTATCTAAGGTACGTGACGAGATGGGCTCGAACCGCTATCGCGAAATTTGGGGGTGATTCTTAGCGACTAGGGGCCTTCTTCTTTTTCACTCCGAGGATCTCTACCACCTTATTTAGCTCTGGTGTTGATGCTCGGTGCCCTCGCATCAAGGGGGTGTGTCAGATGTTGATCACGTGTACGTCGCAGGGGTATATATAGCCTCCAGCTGAGCTGGATACCTTCTTCAATCAATCTCTTCTTTATTCAGGTTGCTCAGCTTCTATATTACTATCTGACACTAAATGCCCAGAGCATCGGCGTGCGGGGAAATGACTTAAGAGCAAGCATCGCAGAATAATGAGAGCTAAGCGTATTCGAAGTGCACCTCCGAGCTACGAGAAGATTATGTCAGAGCCCCGGGTACCCTTTCAAAAACGAAGAAGAGGCCGAGTTCGGGCGGCGGAGTAATGTTCTCGTTTTAGCCTCCCCGGCTAAGACTAACCGCATTCATCCATATCGATGGTGCATTACGCCGAGGTCCAGATTGCACCCCACTTCAACTCGGTGGGATTGGCCCTGAGAGTCATGACCCCATTAACATCTGGAAAGAATAGCATTGACAATCATTCTCACTATCAAGTTTTCCGACGAATCTCGAAAGGAATCACAGTTTCCGCACCAAATATCAACGATGGAAATTAGAGAGGTAGATCTAGGGTCTATATTCGCTGAGAATGTCACTGCAAAAATCATTCAAGTTGCAAACCAGGGCATGGGCCGAACGGTACCTTATTGAAATATGCTTACCTGTTCGGCTCCTAACCATTTCTAGGCACCACTTCAAACTTATCCAGAGAGTGTTCCTCAAAAGGGTCCAACTGCAGGTCGCTATGAGCACCGTGATGCTGAGTTTTGGACTTGCGGCTTCTTTCCGGGCAGTATCTACGCTCTTATTGAAAGAGCTGTGAAGTATCCGGGCGCGCTCAACATACCTAGTAATCTTAGGCAAAATGCTTCGGATTACCTCTTAGATCTGGGGCGCCACTGGTCTGTTGCCATCAATCAGATGTCTGGAAGAACAGATACACACGATATGGGCTTTATTGTACAGCCAGCTCTCCAAAAAGACTGGGAACTTACAGGAAGCAAGGAATGCTTGAACAGTGTAGTTCGAGCAGCGCATGCGCTAGCGAGTCGCTACGATGAAAGGGTGAAAGCGATCCGAAGCTGGGATGTGGCGATCAATGGTCGCTATTCGATCACAGACATGGACACAAACTTCCTCGTAATCATAGATAGCATGTGCAGTAGGTCTAGCCGCACTTTCAGAAACATACGCCTATCAAGAACTAAATGCGCTAGATCTGGACCTCTTATACTACGTCGGCCATCACAAAAATGACCAATCCCTCATCAATATTGCGACCACCCACGCCAACACCATCCTGTCCGCCATTCTCCGCCCAGATTACTCTTCTTACCACCTTGTTAATTTTGACCCCTCAACCGGGCAACCAAAAGCCAAAATGACTAACCAGGGCCACGAAGACGGATCCACCTGGAGCCGAGGACAGGCCTGGTCTGTCATGGGTTTCGCACAAACCTACACCTGGACAAAAGACATCAAGTACCTCGACACAGCGATAAGATGCGCGCAGTACTTTCTCTCTCGACTGGAAGAGTGCAAAGAAAGATGGCATCATCCAATGGTACCCGCCTGGGACTTTGACGCTCCACACGAGAACCCGCAAGAGCCGTTGAGGGACGTCAGTGCCGGCGTAATCGCAGCGAACGGAATGTTCGTCATTCACCAGTCGCTTCAAGCGCTCACTGTCTCCACGCGCTCCTCGCTTGTAGACGCGAAGACAGATTTTCTAGACCTCGCGCTGCAAATCGTGAAGCAGACGCTGGATATGTCGCTGGACCGAGACTTTGCAAGTTTCAAGGCTTCGGAGGAAATAAAAGATGGCGAAAGCAAGTTTCAGGTGAAGGAGTCGGGGTTCGATGCAATATTGCGCAACTCGACGGCGAACAATAATGTGCATGCTCACAAGAGGTACCAAGATCACGGATTGGTGTATGCAGATTACTTTTTGTTGGAATTTGGGAACAAGCTGCTGCGCGCTGGGCTACTCTGAAATCAGAATGTATGCATTCGAGCAGTTTCGTATACAGACTGATTCATTTTGGAAGTTCGACCACAATAAAATATTCCTCGTCTGATCTTCCCGTAGTCACGATGGGCGCATCTTGCCACCGGTGCTCTAGATCAAGTCGCTCGTAAGACGTCCCTGGTCCATTTCGCTTGACGGCGAATACACCCGTAGCCAAGATAGTTTTCTCTCCAGCCTTCAGCGAGTGAATTTCATGGGTCAAGACGGGTATCAAAGTCCTCTGCCAGATGAGGTTCGTATTGGCATCAGGCTTCAGTATGCCGCCTTCAATTTCCTTTGGAGGTGTTTGATGCACCTCACACGCGGCAATCTCAAGCGCTCTAATCCCACTGGTGCCAGCATCTGAGCATAAGACCCCCGTTCCAGGTGCATGCAGAGTGCCTTCTTTGAATTTATCCTTCTCATGCCAGAGGAAGCATCGTTCGTCCTGGAATGTGGACAACGGGCCGCCGTCTTCTGCCTTGCGTCCCTGTATCGCGAACCCTCCTTGCGTGACTTTGATATCCTGCTGCACAGCTGCAGACGACGTGTTCTCTATCTGATGAACTCGTAGGTACCAATCTGGCCAGCGACTGCAGGGAGCCACAAGGACGGTTGACACCACAATATCGCAATCTCTCCATGGCTTCCACCGAGATGTTAGAGTTGGTATGGACTCAACGTTTCCTCGATGAGAATGGAGAAGCTGTGCTCCTTCAGGATCGATATGAATGTCCTGGAGCTTCCAAGGAACGCGCCAAGTATCGCCCCCGTCTTTGCTCAATGCCATAGTGCTGTCTGGTGCAATTTGCGCCATGACAGAAGATCCGCTTGGGACGCTGAAGGCGAAGTGGGAAGAGTATGCAAATTTGCCATATTTTGCTTCGGTTGCTTTGAGAGGCCACGGGCAGAATTGACCTGCGGAGAGTAGGAAGTGGTGATTCCCAGTACTACAAAGTATATGCATCGGCGACTCCAATGCCATCGATATGGTGTTGACCTCGGGCAAAGGCTTCTCTTTGGCGGTCCAAAATGGATGCGTGTCGAATTGACCCAGTGCGATGAACGTTTTCATTGCCCAATATGGGGATTGTGGTGAGTTGTAGTCTTCGCTCAAATACATGTTCGGGAAAGCGAAACCGATCGTCAGTGTTCCGTCGATGTTAAACATGTCATTTTTGTCGCCCCACCACCGTAAGTGACGTAGAAGCAGACCCTTAATGACGCCCCAATCGTCCAATGGTGCTGGCAAGTCTATCTCAGCAAATGCGACAGCGGACCAAAATCCCGCGAAAGCAAATCGATATGTAAGGCTTCTACCAAAGGGTATTGCGGCACCTAGGCCAGGTCAGATTGGAATTTGTAAGTGGTCCTAAGTGCGTACCGTTGTCGTCAAAGTACCGTAAGAACGACAGTCCAAATTCGACTGCACGTTGCCTGAACCTTTCACAGCGCTTCGGATCTATATGACTAGCCATCTTGATGTACAGCAACTGCGAAAACTGGATGGCAAAGCTCCCCGAGTAATAGTCTGCCTGTCTTCCGTTCTCGTTCCATATTCCATCTGCAGACCATCCGTTCCCACGATCGAACTTTTCCATCTGGTCCAGATCCTCATCCATGGCTTCCTTGAGTTCCGCGTACGGTATGCCGCAGACTATGACTAATGCGAGATTGGTCATGACGCGGAACCAGAGCCAGTTTGTGGTAGGAAAGTCCTTTCCGTTCAACGTATCCAACCAATTTGTGATGTTGTCTCGGGCTTCTTTCGACTGGTCGTAGAAGAACGGGCCTGGAGCAGATAAAAGGGCGAAAGAGACGATTTCCATCTCTACCATGCGTTGATCGCGAACGACGACGGGGCCCCAATACTCGGGATGACTTGGATCGGTGCCATTGGCTAGCCCGCGTACATAAGGCTGCGCAATCGTCTCAATCTCATCTTCAGTCATAGACTGCCCGTGTAAAAGTGCGCCGACAGCCCATAGAGGTCGGGCAAAGCCTTCGAGTTGTGCTGCGATGTCATCGAAATGGGTGCCAGTCGCGAGAGGAAGCTTGATTCGCGCGCCGCCTGGCGACTGGTAGGGCTGCAGCGCTCTGAGGAGCGCTATACACGCCACTTTGAAGTCCGCATGGCTGGCAAACGGGTTGTTGGAGAAACCTGGGAGCGGACCCATGTTGAGGAAGTTCGGATGTCCACCAGTGGCTCGTGCGCGTACCAACTTTCTCCCAAGGTTGTGCTTCTGCTTCGGTAGTTGCTTACCTGTTCCTTCTTCATCAATCAACTTCAAAACATTAGAAGACAAGCGGCATCGGTTGGCTATCGGTTGGCCATCGGATTCATCCTTTTCTCTCGATGATCAGCTGAGCGCTCGATTAGAGTGCCTGCGGGGTCGACCCGGGGTAGGCGCCAGGTTATATCCTCCCGCGGCACCCTCCCCACCCACAGCGTTTCCATCATGCCGGCGAAATTTCGCCGGAGGAGCTACTTGCACATCGTGCCGTGCTGAAAGAAGTTGAGGTTTTTGCGCGAAAGGCCCCCACACTGACAAAGCAATGGGCTTTGTGAGTTCCAAATATTGGTTCGGCGGCTAATGAGGACCGATGAGCTTGAAACGCGATACCTTGAGTCCAGGTATCTGGAAAGATGTCTGAAGTGAAGAGGAGGCCCTTAAGCGCTGAGTTAGCGCATCAGTGCGTCCGATACCAGCGTCTTAGGTATATCCAATGCCTTCAACATTGGAGGACACATGGCTAGACGACGAAGGAAGTGCGTGACCTCCTTTTGATATCGAAGATGCAACACAAGATGTTAAGCGGAGCGAATCGAGATATGATCAGGCACCTCATAGCACTATTCAACGTGGACAAAAAGTCTCGAAACATGGAACAAGACAGTGGCTCGAATTTCGAAGTCGCTCCAAAACATACCTGACCATTACAATGAAGATTCCATGACCGACCGTCATTCTCGCAGTCGAGGCTATTCTCTCAATCCACCTAATGGCTGTATCAATGCATCTGCATACTGCATAAAAGGTATGGAATCGCTCAGCTCGGTAACCACCTTCTTCCTCCAACAACGACTCAATTGGCAGAACCGGAAGTATGCATTCAAATGGCTGCGTAGATTCAAGAATTAGGTCATCGGCGGCCTGGTAAACGCCATTGTAAGACAAAGGACGAGCCACGAGCCAGTGAAGCTTCTATCGTAAACTTGGCTTTGGTCTGTCGAAGCAACTTCAACGTGAAAGACAAGCTTGGGTGATTCTAGCCCATGTGTCTGTACTGACGACATTACAACTGACTCTTCTAGCTTTAGAGGTTCTGTACCCCGGAATTACGCCCGACTTTAACCTTAAATTAGAGTTGTGTATGATCGAGGCTGTGGGGTGCATGCGCTCACATCATTACCAAAATCGAACAATAGTCTAAACTGCCCCGGACCCGGCGCCTCCGTGACACAACATCGGAGATCTTTGAAGTCTCCATGGTGCTCCGGGCTTCTCGTACGAGAGTAAACAGCATCGCGGGCCCGATATACACGAAGTGGTCATTCGGGCATTGCAGATGCCTTTGGTGGCCAGATGATTAATTCACTTTAAATCCATGGTTCAGGTATGTACCAACGCATACTATTCGAAAACAACCTACTAGGCTACAACCCTCTGAGCGACTTTGAGCGACTTACTCAGCACCAGCCGATGACTTTCTTTTGGTTGTAGTATGCATCTAGGATGTGAACAGCTCGTATTCTACTTAAGCGTAGATGATGTTCTGTCATTGTGCATTGCGGAGATTAATTAGCCGTGCTCCTTTGCTGTGGAAGGCAAACATGAAAGAGATAAAGCTGGGCTATCTCTACACGCAGTTCATCTGTGGTCGATCGTAGAACTCCTGCAAACCAACAACTCACCAAGCCTATTCAACAGCCAGCATCATGAAATCCATCATTTATGCCCCTTTTCTTCTCGGTAGCATCACGAATGCGATACCCGCGCCTGTCTCTCAGGACCCCTCAGTCCGCATCCTCCCCGGTAGCTGGCGTTGGGATTTGGTCGAGTGGAACGGTCCAGGATGTCCTGACGAAGGGTCCAACGCGACGTACATAACGCGCCCAGGCTTTGGATCGAACACTGTCGATGGAAGCGAAATCGTATGTATCTTCTTAATTAACATTAAACTCTCTCCGCCGTCTCTCTTTCGATTCAACAGAATTAGGATGTGCTAAATTTTACGTTAGTACTACTGGCATTTCGCCTATCCCCATCTGAAAGCCAGCATCGGTCATGCGGGCGACAGCGACGATACAGCTTCGACCTGGTGTGAGACGACGCTCAAGTACACTGAGTTGCAGCCCCTAAGCCTCACCGAGACCGACGACAAGTATCGCCTGCGCCTACACAAGAACGGTACAGAGGTTATTGCCATGTACACCTTGGATGAGGGCGTCACCGCTGATTGGAAGTTCACTTACTACTATGAAAATGCTCCCAAAGTATGCACTTCCTGCGCGGTACGAATATGCAGCTGACAAGTGGTTGTAGGTTGTTGACAAGATTTCTGCCAAAGGCCCCCTCAAAACTGGTTCCGAAATTGCTCAAGATTTGAATTTGCAGTCGCCCGCTGGCCCTGGCCCATTCCCGGCCGAGGAGTGTGGCACTTCGACTTTCAAGTACAGGATCGATCTTGCCCTGTCCAGCACCAAAGCAGGTGCGAAGGGTAAGGTGAGCTCGTTGGAGGTTACCGAGTCTGGGAAGCCAGCACTCTATGGCGTTCAGCCAGGCGTGAGCTACGATTTTGAGAAATGCGACTAGTGCTGATTGCATGGATGGAGCGGGATAAGAAGGGCATGCAAGAGTATGCAAGAAGCTTCTGCTGCCTCTCAGAACATGTACTCGCATTCGCTGTCGTGGTAACAATCAACAACTTAGTTGTAGCTAACATGAACGTGGTCCCAATGATTCTGCGTCACGTCTCCCCGGTCTTCCATACCCCTCCATCCGGTCCAAGGCCCGACACTGTCTTGCGATGGATTCCAGATGCGCTGGCCCCAGATCACATATTTCAGGTTGAGCGCCCCACGATTGTTCATCACCCATTCGGCGATCTGGCGGCCAGATATAGTGGGCGTCTATTGATGATATCAGCTGTTATCCTACATAGCAGCACAAGATCATTACTCACCCCTCCCGCATCAGAGCACATCATATCCGTTGCTTTGCCGCAACAGTGATCCGAACTCGGGGTGCTGCTGCATGCACAGTCCCTAGTGCAGAATATCTCTCGTATGCGGCCCGGGAACGCAGCGACAATTTTCTTCGCGCCGGTGATGGAAACCTGCTTGCACGCGCCCAAGGCAGGATAGCTTGGAGCAGCGTACCCGCCAAAGCCTTGTGCAGACGACTGGCAACATTTGAATCCGGCGGGACCCGGGCACTGACCAGAAAGCGACGCGCCACCGCAATCGCTACTCCAGCGACAGTTATTCGGGCTAGCGCCGCATGAGGCCTTGCTGCAGCACTTGATGTTGGAAGCGTCACTCGGGCAACCACCGTTTATCGTGACACCGCCGGATGAGGTGCATGAAGACTCGGCGATGCAAACACCTGTGCGGACAAGTCAGTCTTGGAGGGGTCGATGAAACTGGAGTCTTCAAGACTAGAGGTATTTACCTGCAATGCCATTGGCTCCATAACAGGGCTCGTTGGTAGCGGCATTAGTTATGCGCGATGCGAGCAACGCAACGAGAAGGATTGGGAACTGCATGTTGCTGGTAGTCTTTGGGGTAAACTAGCATACCTACTTGATAGCTTCCGCGTCCCGCAACTTTATACTTCTTTTCATTTTCAAGTCAATGCGAGATACGAGGCATGAGCTCAGTGGCTTTCATGCCACTATTCCACTGAGACATCTCAATCGTAGACCTTGTGTGCCATGTGGATCTGCGTACCTTACCGAAGAGGAAGTTGCATTTGTTCCGTCCCCAACGGATCGTCCCGTGTCGCCTTCGCTCACCTATCCGCTTGGAGATCGCGCCGTATCGCTTGAGGTGGCGCCCGTAACCGGGCTTGGCACGTGCAACGAAGGTCGCGGAGTCCGTAGGAGACTTGGACGTGCGATCATTGGTGCTAATGTTTACACAGTATGTCACTGAATGGTCCCAGATTGCTTGAATTCTGCAGCCGTCATTCTTGGTTATAGGGGTCCGAGCTCTGCATTACTGAATGGTTGGTATGGTATTGGTGCCGCGCGTTTAAGGTGGAGGTTGCGACTTGAAGAGTACGGAGTATACGTATTCAGGTTGGTCTGATAATTCAGTGGGAATACCTGATAGATGTCGTGCACGCGGTGGAAGAACTCGGACATCGTAGCTCGACTTTAAACTTTGTCCTTCTAATACCTCGTAACAAAAACCAGAAACTGGATCGGGGGAAGTTTTTACAGTTGCCCCAGTGGTAGATCCGAGGATCAGAGAGCTCTGCATGGATTAGCCCCGGCATGCCACATTCAAAGCGGCTGAGATTCGGGTCGAGGACTGCTTTGGGGCAAGATTTTGGCTGACGAAAATATATCCAGCTAAAGTAGTGCAGGGGAATTCTATTTTGATTGTAAGTTCTTTCTGCGAGATGTGCTCCTCTTTCAGAGACTCTGCTCCCAAGAAAAGGAATCGGTAAGTCATTCGATTACTCCCTGACGGTAGCGCAGATTTTGGCATGGAGTATCGCAGTCCGTGGCTCCGTCATGTGACTACATATGCGTCTGATTACAATCCGCATAAACAATGAACAGGTATAGGGGGGCGTACTATATGCCTACATATTCTCATCTGATACCATTTTAATCCATATTGTTCCAAACTAAACCGAGTAAATAGGATATCACAGGTATTTCTCTGATTTCAAAGGCCCCTCCCTTATTCGAGACCTTTTCCAACATTGAGCCGGCTCAAGCGATCTAGTTGCGTTATTGAAGGCAAGCTCAAAAACCACAGCTTCCGTCGCCGGTCGCGATTCTGATGAATTGATGATAGCGAAGTAGATGAAGGTGGGAGTTTGGAGGAAGAGGCACGAACCGGCGAGGCGGCAAGAACGCATGTGCCCCGCGCCTGCCGTCCCTTGCACCCACATCCCACAACCTCCGCACATTCGTCAATTTTGTCCAAACCCAACGCCCCATGCTGTGCCATGCATGCCGCAGAGTACTTACCCAAGTTCAGAAGCAGCCCATCCTGACCACCCCGGCTCGACACCATGCATCTCTAGCGGACGTTCAGAAGGCCATCGACGACGGCTGTGCCATCTGCAAGCGCCTGAACTTCTGGCAGCTGAACGAAGGAGACGGTTGTGACGATCGAAATGAGTGGTACACGTGTGTTGCCACCGAGTGGCATGACCGCGATCCGTTATTACCGCCCAATGCCATCGACATGTGCTTCAGCAGCAAGAAGGCCACCATGGACGACGAGGATGCCATGTTTGGTCCTGTCAGTGGAAATCTGCGCTTAATACCCGTAGACCCTGCGACAGACCGTCTGCTGGTGCCGGCTTACTTACCAACCGGTACTGTAGGCGCTGAGGATGCCATGGGCCTGGTCCATCAATGGATCAAGACCTGCGATGACCACCACCAAGCCTGCAAGCGCCCGCAAGTCGAAAGTGACCCTCTCTGGAGACCTACTCGACTTATTCAAATCGACGATGGCGATGCGCGACTTCGGCTTGTGCGTGGAGAAACCCTTCCGTGCGATTTCAAATATGCCACTCTGTCTCACTGTTGGGGAAGAATTGCCGACAAAATGGTCCTAACCAAGAGCAATTTGGACGAGTGGAGCCAAAAACTACCACCTCTGGCACGATGGAAAACATTCGCTGACGCAATTAAGATTGCGAGGTGCCTAGGCCTCTCGTACATCTGGATCGACTCGCTATGCATAATCCAGGACTCAATTGGCGACTGGCAGAACGAGTGTCCACACATGTGTGACGTTTATAAAAGGTCTTATTGCAATATTGCAGCCACGTCTGCTGAGAATGACACGATGGGCTGTTTCTGGGGAAGGGATATTAGCGTGCATCTTCCTCTCCGTGTTTATTTCGAAAACGTAAAAACGAAGAGCGACAAACCCATTACTATCGCTACTGACGATCTGGAAGAAGCATCGCTGCTAGGGCCGTACGATATCTGCAATGATCAAACCTGGTTCGAAGACGTGAAGGGGTCTGTCCTAAATGGTCTGTCCTAAATGGTCGAGGCTGGGTTCTGCAGGAGCGAATGATTTCACCCCGCGTTGTAAATTTCACCAATACCCAGATGTATTGGGAGTGCGATGAGCTCCAAGCATCAGAGTCCTATCCATGGGGCTTTCCATTTGAAGCTTATGCCAACGTCGCTTTCAAAACGCTCAACCCGTTCAGCCTCCGCACTTTGGAATCCGCGGAGCGTCAGGAGAGAGCGTTCGAGGTATGGGGTCGCGCTGTCCAGGCATTTACCATTGGCACTTCACATCAAAGCGACACTGGATTCGCCAAAAATCTCACCAATCCTACTGATAAGCTAGTGGCAAGATCAGCTATTGCGCGCGAGCTGGCTTCGTGCTTCGATTGCCGCTATCTCGCCGGGCACTGGGAAAGGGACCTCGTGCGTCAGCTCGCCTGGACAGGAGCAAATGGAAGTGAGCGAGTCAAGGTGTACCGTGCGCCATCCTGGTCGTGGGCCTCTGTCGATGCGCCTATCCAAGACTTTATAGGTCTTCACAGCGACGAGCACGGACGCGGAACGACGTGGCGCCCTCTGGTAGAGGTCATTAATGTGCAAGTCGAACTCGAGACTGATGATCCGATGGGACAAGTCAAGTCGGGATTCTTACGGCTGCGCGGTCTAGTACTCAAGCTTGAGATTGTAAAGCTCTTATCGGCCCGTTACGGTGGCGGTAGCAATCGTGCTGACGACGAGGAGATCATCCTGGTAGATGGTACCCGTACAAACCTTCATCTGCAGCAAGACGATGAGCCGTTCCCATTGATTACGCCATGCCAATTGGTGTGTCTTCCCATCAGTATAACTCTTGCAAAAGGTGAGGGCCAAGAGATGGATTTCAAAAGTATTGCTCTTGTGCCAGTGGACGCGGGCAACACGTATCGTCGTGTGGGTTATCTGGGACCAAACATTTCCGATGCCTTGACCTTGGAAAACTTTCGCAAAGATCCAATTCTTCAAGAAATCGGGACTATTGAGGAAGTTACGGATGGAACACAGCAGCTTGTGCCAAACTTGCGCGACCGCGAAGAGATTATCATCGTATAAGCCGCAGAGCCATCACGAACAAAGCCTTCCGTCGACCTTCTCACGCGTTGTTTTCAGAACTTTTTCGATCCTGAGATGGACCCATATCTTTTCAGGTAGACGGCCGTCTATGATCACCGTGGAGATCTGGCTGGGAAGCATGGCCTTCACAGGCTCTAGAGTCAAATATCAGCGCAAGATTCCGTGCGCGTCTATTCGTTTCAATCTTGCTTGATCATAAATTTCCTTGAGCATGTCATGAAGCGGTTCATTGGCCCTGAAGAGGTTCGTACGGGGACTCGATTGCGTTCCCACTTCGCGGCGGTATACCAGGTCTAATAAATCTTGACTGCCATCGTTCCGATACGTTGTGTATTTTCTAGCCGGCTATGTGCTTCCGGGAAGCTGAATGGGAATCAGATGTTAACGACCTAGCTGCGCGATCACGAATCTTGGCACGAGATTGCGTGCTCATCCACTTCAACCCCCGCTTCTATTACGTCGCTGCCGCTCATCATGCATTTCGCAATATATTTACATGCTCGCCTCGCGACCTACAATAGCTATCCAACAACAGCTCAAGATGCCATCCAGGATATCTCCTCAAACACCGACAGTTCCAAAGTGGAAGCGGCCAGGGAAGACAGCAGAGGACCTGGCATGGGCTGATATCAAAGTGCTTGATCTAAGCAGCTTTGACGAGCCCGGCGGAAAGGAGAAACTTGCCGACGACTTGCGAGATGCGGTATGCTGGAGATTCAAAACGAGGTCCACGCTACTCATTCAATGCAGGTGCACAACACAGGCTTCTTTAGCGTGACCGGGACGGGTTTCACACAGGGCGAGGTGGAGCGTCAATACGACATCGGCCAGGCATACTTCAATCTAGCATTGGAAGACAAGGGCAATCCGAGTTATCGTTGCGATTTCGCAAAGGGAAACTACTTTGGCTATCGAGCGGTGAGTCTAGGACGTTGCTGGCCATGCTTGGTGCAAGGCCACTTGAGACAAGCTGGTATCAATGCTGCCGTAGCCATCCTGCTACATGAAGCAACCGCTGACAATACTTTCCCCTCTAGGCCAATGAGAAGAAAATTATGGGGACAGACGTTCTAGACAATGTAGAATCTGTGAACATCCCCAAGTTTATTCCTCAAAACGAAAATGAGCCATTCCATCCTTTTCTCAGGCAGTTTGGATCGGAAATAGAAGACTTTTCGCGGAGATCGCTGGAACTGGCTTCGAAAATCTTCACACTGTTTTCGATCATCCTGGAGTTGCCGGAAGACTACTTTTCTACGCGGCATTTGTATGAAGACAAGTCTGAAGATCACCTCCGCTACATGATCTATCGACCTCGCTCGCTCGAGGACGATGCAAAGGTAATGAACACATGGTCACGTGCGCACACCGACTTTGGCAGCCTAACGCTGTTATGGAGTCAGAATGTGGCCGGACTTCAGCTGAAGACGCCTGGCGGTGATTGGAAATATGTCCCGCCTGTTGATAACGGAATAATATGCAACGTCGGCGACACACTGGACTTCTGGAGCGCTGGCTACCTCAAGTCGACAACGCATCGCGTAGTGCGGCCGCCACATGACCAGGCCCACATCCATAGGCTGGGGCTCTTTTACTTTGTTCGGCCAGGAGATGAGGTGGACATTAAACCCGCACCATCGCCGCTGCTGAAGCGTCTAGGCCGGATTGCCGAGTCCCAAGCCAATGCGGCCCCGGTGCGCGGTTTGGAATACGTGCGCGAGCGCGTAAAGGACTACCATAACCACACGGACTATGCGGATATGAAGGGGAAGAAGTTCAAGGTCGGGGATTTGGAAATCGAAGACGAGGCTGACTGACGTGGGCTGAGAATCATGATATGATGGAGATCAGGCTTGTTGTGGGGGCTGTCATAAGCGTGGCGCATTTTCCGGTAGTGGTTGGAGGGCATCGTCCCACTCGCGTGGTAATGCGGCACCGGAAATTTAACTTTGCAAAGGTTATTTTTACAGAGCTCGGCATCGCCCAAGCGGCACAACCGCTAGCCTCTTCCTCTCTAGCTAGGGCTGAAGACTTGAAACCGCTTACTCGACTGCCCTGTACCACAAGCCCGAATCGGTCAATGGGGTCTTCGAGGGGTATCCACCATGTTACCAGGACCGGCCCCCAATACGATACAGAGCGGGTGCCCATCAGTAGAGCCTCGTCCCGGCCAACCACGCAGAGGCCTACCGGTTGAGGCTGTGCCGCCTCCAACAACAGCATTGCACCTTGTCTATCTTGGCACTTCAGGCCGTGAGGGCTTGGTATCACTGCTCATTTTCCCAAACATGCAAACGTTGTACGCCACTGCTTGTGTTGGCCCGCAGCTACGGCAAGTGCTCTGAGCTGATGCGCAATGATGGAAGTTATACATAAAGACTCTTGAGCCCCAACTACGATCCACCATCGACACCACCAGGTCTCGCTTCATTCGCTCCACTTTTCCTTGGTCGCTCAAGTTTCCTTGTGCATCCATTCCAATCTTCTTCCTCCTAATATTCGAATTCATTCGTTAATCATGGGGCGCCTTTCCTCCCTCGCGAGCACGTTGCTCCTTGCCAGTGCCGCGTCTGCGATACCCACTTCGTTCGAACGCAGGAATGACACCCAGCCGTCCGATATGATCTACGATTCTGCCGACCTTCCAGCCACACAGGAACTCGTGTGGGCACCATGTTGGGACAACTATGAGTGCGCTAATCTCGCTGTCCCGTGGGATTACGAAGACGAAGCCGTTGGCCTCACCAGTGTCTTCTTCATCAAGGCGTCCTCTGGCGGAGATCAATCATCAGCACAAGACATATTGTTTAATCCTGGCGGCCCAGGTGGATCCGGAGTGAACGCCATTCTCACTGGCTTTGACACTCAAATCATGGAGAATTTTGGCGGTAACTACAACATTATCAGCTTCGACCCTAGAGGCGTCAACAACAGCGCCCTTGTGGAACCGCTCACTTGCCATAACATGTCGGACCCCGATAACTATGGCCAAATGCCCTCGCCCGGCCACTCCATTCCTCTTCGCGAGCTTTACGCACACTCCGTGGCGATTGGAAATTTCTGTACCAAGGTCAATGCGGAAACCCATGCCCGATACCACGGCACCTTGGCTGTGGTGCAAGATATGATGCACTTCCACAAGCTCAACACCGCTCTCAAAGGGGGAGACCCGGAGACGGAACCCATCTGGTACTATGGTGTTTCTTACGGCACAGTCATTGGCCAGACGCTTGCCGCGTACTACCCTGACCGCGTCGGTCGCGTCATCCTGGATGCCAATGTATACGGCGTTCAACACTACGAAGGCTACGCACCCTCGGCCGTAGACGACACTGACCAGGCGTTCAAGTTCTTCTTCGAATACTGCTTTGAGGCCGGTCCCGAAAAGTGCGCGTTTGCCGGCAACTCTACGTCCCCACAAGAGATTGAAACTCGCTACCTCAACGTTTTACAACAGCTTGAAGACAACCCTATTCCCATATCGAGCGGCAGCCTACCTTCCATCTACACTCGCCGTGACGTAATGTCGTCAGCTTTCTCAGCCGCATATGGCCCCATGAGCGGCTTCCCACAGATAGCTGAACTTGCCGCTGCGCTCGAGTCTGGGGAGGTGTCGAAAATCGCCGGCGAGTCCGTTCCAACTGGCCCCTACCCCGAGAACGCAAACTACACCGAGGAGATATCTTCAAGCGAAGTCCTCGTGCTTGTGACCTGCGTCGACGCCAACGGCCGTTTCCCCCTGACGAATTTCGAAGAGTACGAGAAAGCCGTGCAGACGATGACGCGCGAGAGTGTCTACGGTGGCGAGCAGATCGCCAAGGCAAACGCTGCTTCCTGCATCGGCCTGGACATTGCACCGCCAACCAGCCAGGTCTTCCCCGGCTTCGAGAACACCAAGACTGCCGTTCCTGTCCTCTTTATTGGCACCACTGGAGACCCCATCACCCCGCTCTCCAGCGCTTTCCGCATGTCGGCGCTGTTCGAGGGCTCGGTTGTGCTCACGCATGATACCCCTGGACACGGCTACATGGGCATTCCGAGCAACTGCACCACGGGATATGTGCAGGCGTATCTTGAGAGCGGCGATATGCCTCCTGATGGCACCATCTGCGAACCGGATGTCAGTGCTGCGCCTTTTATGCAGGATCAGGACCCCGCCAAGATGGTCCGTAGGTTTGCCAAGCATTGGTAGCCGTAATGTGGGAGCGCGTTTGCTGTTTTGCATTCATAATCTTTAACTGTAAATGTTTGATGGAAACTTGGTTTAGAAAGCGTGGAGTTGGTCTGCATTCACTGGTTCAGAATCGATAATTTTCGCTCTGACTGCTCTTCAGTTTCTTGTTATGTGTTGTCTTGACTCGTTGCAATGTTTAACCACATGTTCGTCATATTACTTGCTGCATAAAACCGAGGCCGGGGTGTTGTACTACAGTTGGGCTTGACCTCCGTATAATGAGTTGAGCGGCTGTTGCATGAGCGTTTCATAATTTAAATGCTTGCTAATTTGCATTTTGGCCGCTTCATGATCTCATGTGCGTGCAAGTGGCTTTCTACCAACATGAATCAAGATTAAAAGTCAACGACTGAATCGTATCAACAATAGGACTCGAATGTGTAGTCACAAAAGCGCTGAGATGATCTTTCAAGCTTCGAATCTCGATCAGCAGTGCTGAAACCACTCACGATTTGAAACCTCATCGCCATATCTTGTACCGGTCGTCCTGTGAAAAACCATCAATGCACCTCATCCGCACCGCCAATCCACACTCTATCCGTGACCCTATTCCGGTCCATATAGTCATACACCTCGCTGTATGACCTGCACACATGCTGCGCGTCCCAGCCATCGCTTCCCGGAAATCCCTCGGGGAATGTCGTTTGCGCGCCCTCGAGCGCGACATCGCCACAGCACATGATACTGAGCCGCAGGTATTCAAAGCAATGTTGCAGATGGAATGTCATATCGGTGGGGACTTTATGTGGGTTATCGGAAGTAATGGCGGAGTATACTTCGAGAATGTTGTACTAAAAGAGGTAGGTGTAAGTATGAGGGTATTGCCCGAGGGAAGAAAGCTCACAAGGCAATGTAGTTGGTGCGGCATCGATGTCGTGTAAACTGTGTCGTCGGGATAGTCGTCGATGGGGGTGGGGAGGTCGTGGTATTTCTCAGGCGAGGTTACTTTCAGGTACCCCAAGCCCCCTTCAAACGTCAGCATGCACCATCTCAAGTTTTACAGTCGTGATAACCAACTCGGGACTATGCTCAACCACTTTTCCCTCACCTCGTCGTCCCAAAAAGCCGAAGTGTTCTGGGGCACAAACCCCAAGTCGGGCTTGAACGACATGATGTCTTGTGAGACTGTCGATAATGTCAGCAAGAGCGCGACAAACTTCGCGACTAGAAGCGCACATCTCGGAGCAAAGCCCGTTATATCGCCGCCGTACTCGGTGAAGCGATCGGATAAACACAGGCAGGGCTTTTGTCGCTCGATAACAAGTCCCACGATGATTCCGACCAGAATTACATCCACGATCCACCACCTCGCCGTGACCCGCGCCCACAAGCGTCTCTTGCCTCTGGATGTGACTTCTTTTTCGCCCTCGAGAGATTCGTCGACGATTGATGACGCACTTTCGCGATCCGACGACGGTAGTTCCTGGTACTTTTGCGTTGGCGACATTTTGGAAGTGCAACGAAAGGTCTGGTGCAGCGGGCCCGAGAGTCGTGGAACCCCCGCCGTTTGTATATCCGCCAGCGCGTCGACAGGGTGGACGAATGTCACATGGGGCACGTACTCTTCGGCACAGGGGTGCGTATTATACATCACTCTCACTGACGGTCCGCACGATGAGGCACGACGGGCAGCCTGCAGCCTGACTTGCCCCACCGTTCGATTAGCATCGCTCGTATTTCACAAAAGTTTTATCAACACCTTGCCCATTTAAGCTACGATCGGGAGACCCGAGCTACGAATGAAGTAGTGAGCGACTGAAAGCAAATACATCATAGAAGCTTGCACACTACAGCGACCGCTCTTATCGAGACGCCGGCCCACACTCCCACCGATCCATTCCCGCTTTAATATCCAAATACTTGAGATTTGCCAATCTCGTAGCATCGGATTGAATCATGCCCTATAGCATTTCATTGTTTGTATTCCTAGCTTAATAGCCTTGTACTCATCAGCAGAAGCCAGCAGAAAACGAGAGTGCATCCTTACCGATGCGGGGAGCAAGGAGGTCAACCTCGTCATTGGACTCAACCTGAGTCGGGTTCTCAGCGAGGGCCTTGTAGGCAGCACCATCTCGCTTATAACCAATGCGGGGAGCGAGGAGGTCAACCTCGTCGTTGGACTCGACCTGAGTCGGGTTCTCCGCAAGAGCATTATACGCAGCACCGTCTCGCTTGTAACCAATGCGAGGGGCAAGCAGGTCAACCTCGTCGTTGGACTCTACCTGCGTAGGGTTCTCGGCGAGTGCCTTATACGCAGCGCCATCTCGTTTGTAGCCAATTCGAGGGGCGAGAAGGTCAACTTCATCGTTGGACTCAACCTGGGTTGGGTTCTCTGCGAGAGCTTTGTACGCAGCGCCATCACGCTTGTATCCAATGCGGGGAGCAAGTAGGTCTACCTCGTCGTTAGACTCAACTTGAGTTGGGTTTTCAGCGAGTGCATTGTATGCAGCGCCATCTCGCTCTAACTCGTGATCAGCTGCATTGCTCAGTACTTGTCCACAAGTTGCTCACTGAAGGTGGGAGCCGCGGTAGTGAGGCTGGCCACGAGGGCAATCAAGCTAATGGAGAACTTCATATTCAGGTATGGTGCTGCTGAAACGATTTGGACAAGTCCGACAAGCTGTGTAACGCGATGGTCGAAAGGATATCACACCACCTGCGGGATCTCAAGAGGAGGGAGTAGGCACTACATATGACCGCCACCCATAGCTACCAGCTTCCTTTTCCCGCACAATGTGGGTCTTTTGACGTGCTCGGTCCGAACGCAGTAGTACCCCATAAGGAACATCTGTGCACCTTCATGGGTGCACTTCCAGTACATGTGTTGACGGGGAAGTGATCCGACCTCCTCACTGCAGTATTGCGTCCCACATGCCATCGACCCGGACTGTTGTAACCTTGATTGGCTGTCCCGCGTCACATCTTGATGATATATTAGATCGAGGCCATGGTGGAGAAGGTGTGACCGCATCTCCACAGAAGGGCGGCCTAGATCACGTTCCTCACCGCCCCTCAACAGGCCAATCACTTCACCCTTGATGTTCTAGTGATACGCAAGTACTCTATAGATTGGTAATGCTGCATTAACCCTTGATTACAGAATCGTCGGATACGCATATTAACCTTCAGTGATTCCATGGGTGGAAATCCATCGAGACTTTCCGCGGGGGTATGCGAGCGAAGCACACTTCACGCTCATGTCTTACATGCAGGGTCGTCACATCAAAGGGAACCACGGGAACATTATTCCGTATTACACTGCATTCCTGACGGGTCTCCTGTCGCAAAGATTCCGGGTGCGGGCTGTACGATCCCCAACACAGACCTGAGTTATGCCTGACCAATCAAGCTGATTCAGCCCGGCGTCACATGTGACTGTGTTCGCCTACGTTAAACATCCTAGGCCGGAAAGCACAGCACTAGACTCAAGAAGCTTTGTTGCATTAATTAAAGTCATACATTTCACTTGACCCCGCTCCGGTGATCTTGACCCAGAATTCGTGTCTGTTCGGCGTCTACCAAGACACAGCGCATCATTCATCTTTGCCACTCTACTCGCTCTCTCCAGCCCAATACTGCGTTGCATTTTGCGTTTTACTTCTCTTTTCTTACAACAACAGCGTGTTTTGCGCATTATGTTTGGTATCAAGTTCAGTTCTTCAAAATTCCCATACATGGAGCGCGACAAGACAGTCTACGCACCTCTGCGGGATGGCACCTCATCGCCGAGTGAGAAGGACTATGAGGAGCCCCTCTACATGCGTCCTCGCAACAGAAAGAATTCAACATGGTTCAGCTGCGCAGTAATTTGCCTCCTCCTTTTGACAAACATACTCACCATTGCCGGCCTTTTTGCGACCAAGTACTTGCTCGTACAACTGGATGCTGCACAGCCCGAGTATACCCCAACATCAGCTGGTAAGTTGCTCTCAACAGCTCCGTGCCTCTGCTAACTTGGACGTCAAGCTCGCGTTGACACGCTCCCTACGAAATGGAAGCGCCTCAGCTGGTGGACCGATTACTCTGAGAAGAACTTTACCGAAACCGACGCACTCTGGGACGACATCAATCCCGCGCACGGCTTCATCGCCATGGACCGCGCGTGGGCGAAGGGTCAGCACTGGCCTGATTCGATGCATCTGCCGAGCGATGACAGCAAGAATGTCTATCTCCTCGAAGCTTACCACTTGATACATTGCGTGACCATCATCCGCAAGACCTTTTGGGAGGCTATCCATCGCGCCGACAAATACACTTTCCGCCCACCGGTGAGTCCTCTGACCGATATACATGCAATCCAGCAACTATCTCTAACACAGTCAGCACGCCGGCCACTGCATCGACATGATGCGCCAGTACGTCATGTGCAAAGCAGACAACACGCCGCTGTATCTCTTCGGCGACGACACGGCTGGCGACGAGCAGTATCGCAAGTGCAATGACTGGGACGCCCTTCGGGATTACGCCAGCGAGCATTCGGCCTGCTATCGCGATACTCCGCCAGACGTTGACCCAGACACCTTCCCTCTCGGAGCGCATTTTGGTGAGTGGTTACTTGTATGCCGTTTTCAAACCGTACGCTGACGCAGACGTAGGACACTGCGACGGTGGCTACGATGGAATGAAAGAAGGCGAGCGACGCGGCCCATGGGAGCACGGTGTCGTCTTCGACGGCTCGCAGTAGTCTGTTCGGGATCGGGTGCAGTCAAGCTGCGTCGATCAGTTCCACGTGCTGGAAAGTAGTGTATCTGAAGGATGATCAGGAGCCTACAACGGACAGGCCCCCATGTCCATATAGCCGTCTTTGCACTGTAGTACAATCAAATGTGATGGACAAGCGACGAGCCTCTATAACGTGCTTGATGTGGTCGCATGCGCAATCGCTAGCGTAAGCGCAATCGCCGAGCTGTCGAGAGTATCCGTACTCCGTACCGTACCTCGTAACGTACCTTTGCAATTCAGCCGCTTCGTGTTGATTGGGCTACCCAACATCGGAGCGATTGCGCGACCCCATTGGGATTCCGAGGACCAAGCGCTGGTGCGCCCGGTCTGCGGTCCAAGCCGTTGTTGCTTAACGTACATACAGCACCCCGCAGCGCCACTCCGTCGAAGGGTGCAAATGGTGGAGAAGATTGGCGGGAGCACGTCACGTTTGCGTGCCGGTAGGATTGCAAGGGTCTAGCGCCGCCCGCGATGTGAGTTGGCGATGCGGGAAGATAATACCGCTCCCCCCTGGCGTTGTAGCAACACATGCACGACCCGCACGAATCCAACGGGTTCGCCAATGGTGGGTCGCAGCAACGGATAGCGCAGACCGCCTGTTAGGCGCTCAGACTACCATATCAAGGAGCCAAGGATAATGCTTGGTCTATCTTATCTTCGCCCCGTTGATGTGATCATGTAGAATGCAGTAGCCCCTACTGTGATGTTGAAGTATCCACTCAGCGAAGCCTAGATACGGCCGTTTCACTAAATTAGCGGACTGGATTAATTGCACCGCGAAGTACTTGCCTTGTTCGATTCGATTCCGTTTCAGATCATACTACCTTTGGGTTTTGCTGCCCCTCCTTCAAGGTGTCGTGGTGTAACGTTGGAGGTGCACATACAGGATCCCCACTCCGTGGCGTGGGATCTGGCCCGCAGACCAAGCCTGAATTGCGGGTATATCGGCTTAGCTCATCCCATGAAGATGATGGAACAAATCCTGGCATCGAACCTGGCATCAACATGGGAAAAATGCTCGCACGAGATACTGCAAGCGAAGGCGCATGCATCAACGCCCAAATTGCGGGGCATTTGATGGGCGTGATAGATTGTCTTGGCTAGTGACCAGTTGTGGCTGACTGCATTCGACTCTTCACTTTATCTTCGTTGCCTTCAGGGTACTCTGCTCTCCCACTGTCGTAGAACAAATTCTCAATTGCTGCATCACTTCCCCAGCCATGGTCTACCACAAGGAGATGGGTCTCGACGACAATGAAGCCGAACGGCAATCTGACGCCGACGACCTCGAAGACCTCCCCTTGACAGAAGAGGAGCGGCAGTTCACATTTCGTGTTCAGCGTCGTCGGTGGCGGTGGCGGCCGCAGTGGCCAAAAAACGACAGTCCGTTCTGGAAATTCTACTCTCTTTTCATGACCGCCTTTGGCTTCATCCTCCTCCTCACTGCTGTCCACGAAAGCACAAACCGCGAGGACTCTGCATGCGCCATGAAGCATTCTCATAATGAATTGGGCGAAGCACATTCCACTCCAGCAAACTCGTGGAACAAGAACGTGGTCGAGCGAGTATTCTATCGCGATTTGAGATACATGACGTTGGATCACGACATGGACTACTTGTGGCAAGAGCACTTGTTCATGGCGACGGGCAACATCCGAATACCTCCGCAGGATGGAGAGGGCAATGCGTCACTAAAGTCAATCGCAATGTTAGTTGTAATTCAGAGTCTCCGACGAGTTGATCGACTAAACGCACCAGGTTCCATCAAATGCACTGTCTCGCTAAATTGAGACTGGTTCTCCAAGAGGCTCGCGAGGGTATCAAGCCCGGGTTGGACTGGAAGAACGATGCCCATTGGCCTCATTGCTTTGATATGCTCAGAATGGTATGTGTGGCTGCTCCATCGCTCTACAATGGACACTGATGATACCGCAGTCGATACTGTGCTACGCCGACCCAACTCTCGAGAGCGTATCGCTCCAGCCTGGACCTAGAGAAGGCACCTTTGTCAAGGTCATTGATGGAGCCGCAGAGAAGAGGTATTGTCGTGATTCCAGTCCCTTGTACGAGCTCGAGAGACGATATGGACCCAACTCGGAGTACAGGCACAACACCAACACGGATTTTGAAGTTGCCCCAGGAAGATGATAGTCCTGAATGAAAGTAATAGCCCGTTACGCTGGGGCCTAATTCTAGCCATGTCGTGCTTCCGTGACGAGCTCTATGACTTTCCTGGACTGCACGGCCATGCTGTGCTCGTGACCCGCGTGGCTGATGCGGCACCGTGCATCGGCCGTGCCACGAAGGTGGTTGTCATGTGACGAATGGTGGGGTTGTCTATATCTACCACCAAGCTCGCTCCACCAGCGCGGGCACCAGCGCCATGTCAACTTCGCGCATCCTTCACCTCGCACAAATCATTGCAGCGCAAACCGCTCTTGTGGATGAACACATTTCGAATAGCGGTGTCGCGGCGCCTTCATTTGAGGCCGATGCTCCAATCGAACCCATCCAAAAGTCGAATGCCGAGGTCGAGCGCGCCAGAGTCAGCGCTGTGGAGGCGTCGATTGAGCTTCGTCAATTGCTGGAAGGACCGATAAAGCTGATTCTTCCCGAGGTCATGCGACGGCTATCCATAGAGAGCGCGGTCGCTGATGATGACACAGTCCAACTTTGCTCCTCTCGCAGCAATATATCGCTTCAAAATTGCTACCGCTGTGTCACCAGAAGGCTCGACATCCTTTACGGACATTGCTAGCAAATGCGGGCTCTTGGAACACGATGTCCGTCGTCTGATTCGATATGCATCTGCGCACCACCGTTGCTTTCAAGAGTCGGAGAAAGGCCGTGTAAGCCATACTGCGGCCTCCAAATTGCTTGCAGAGAACGAACAGATTGGGCATTTGATGGGGTTGACTTTTGCCGAGTGCTGGCCAGCCCATTCTCGAGTGGGTCACATTCCCGTCTGCAGCGAATCTTACCAACACCGTTCTAGTCCTTGGATGCGATGGCTCAGAAGAGCGAAGAGCCAAACGTGTCTGGCTTCTCACTAGCGAACAGCACTCGGCTGAACATGTTTGAATTTCTGGCGCAGAATCCAGATCGCGCCCAGCGCTTTGCAGGAGCCATGTCAACAACCTCTCAGGCCAGCCTTGATGCACTTGCCACATACTTTGACTGGGCAAATTTGCCGGATGGTGGGACCGTGGTAGACGTAGGCGGTGCTCAGGGGCACGTGTCGGTCTCCCTCGCTCAGAGATTCCCGCAGTTGCGGTTTGTGGTCGAAGATATGCAAGAGGTGGTCAAGGACGCCCACAACAAAATCCCCGACGGACTAAAGGAAAAGATACGTCTAGTGGCGCATGACATGTTCACTGAGCAGCCCATCAAAAATGCCGATGTTTTCCTTTTGAGGTACGTCCTACACGACTGGCCAGACAAGTATTGCGTCAAGGTGATAGAGGGCCTTGCGCCGGCGCTGAAGCAGGGAGCGAAAGTTGTAATCCAGGACCATTTGCTTCCAGAACCAGGGAGCCTGTCTCTTCTCCAGGAGATGATGATTAGGTGAGCCACTGTACTTTTCACTGCTTGTGGCATGACTCTCATCTCTAGCCAGGTCCATGGACAATATAATGCTCTCTCTTTTCAATTCTCGGGAGAGAGAAGTCGACGATTGGAAGGACCTCTTCAACCGAGCACATGGGAAACAATGGGTTGTGTCTGTGACACGCGTAAAGGAGAACCCGTCAACAGGTATCATCGTTGCTGAATGGTTGGGAGATTTGGAATCGTAGATACTGGTGAAATGACAGGTTTTGTCTCAGAGGTGATTGAATAAGAAACCTCCGTCCTTGTATGGATCCTCTTCTTCTGCGACAAAGGTATGCAGGCCGATGTAGTAAGCATACCCTTCAATCCTCACTCTGATGGGTCTAGACATCATAGTGTCGGTGTACAGCTCTGGGACCTCTTCAATGGCAGTGCCTACAAACCCCCCACGTCCACCTGTAGCGTTGGACAGCAGCGAGTGGTAGGTGAACGATTCGTTCAATTTCAACTCCCCGACTGCATGCGCATATGCTACTCTGGCGGCGACAGCGCTGCCGGTCGGCGAGCGGTCGACTGATTGGTCTGCGAAGAAACAGAATCCAGTCTCTGCACCCACGGAACCAGGTGCCACATCCCCGACGCTCTTGTCAACAACCATGACGGTGTACAGAGAATTGAGCTCGTTGTGCTCAGGATGCGTCAGACATGGCTGCAAGTCCTGCTCACTGTTAATGACGGCTTTCAACGCCCGAGTGGCACGATCAAAAGCGCCATGGTCTACTGGCGATGCCAGACCAGATTTTCCAAAGCCGAGTTCTTCTGTTGTTACGAGGCAGGTAAAGGCGCCTCCGTAGCAAAAGGCAACGCCAACGGTCGCTCGCTCTCCCAGTTCTGGCCAGCGTTGCGATGGGGGGATGTTAACTTGAATATCCCTTCCCGTGGCGAATGAGGGTACACAGATGAAAGAGACGGGTCGAGTGGGATCTGAGCGGGTGAGGTCGTCGGTCAAGGGGACCGTGACACGCACGAGGCCGCAGGGTGCATGTAGGCTGACGCCAGCCGTCCTCGATACCGGGTCGCATTGCACCTGGTTCCTGCGGGGAAAGACTTGGGGGTCATGGGTGTCGACAAGGAAGCGACCCAGGGCCATGGTGGCATGGCCGCACATGGTGCTGTATCCCTGGTTGTGGACGAAAAGGACGCCCATGTGAGCCTCGCCCGACTCTGTCAACTCGGTATGCGGCCGCAGAATAGCACCGTACATGTCGCCATGGCCAGCAGGCTCCAGCATCAACCGCTTGCGGATGTGATCGTAGTGCGCGCTGGCCTGGCTGCGCTGCTCGAGGAGGGCGCCAGATAGGGCCGGGTAGCCAGCGATCACGATGCGGGCGGGCTCGCCAGCCGTGTGCATGTCGACGCAAACAATCTCGCCACCGTTCCCGGCGAGGCGCTGGATGATGTCCATGTCGTGGGAGGATTGGTGGTCACACTGTGCAGGAGGAAGAGGAGGGAGAGGGAAACGTCCTCACGTTCGCTGGTGCTTACAAATGAATCTGATGTTGCGGGGAAGCCGCGAGGGGGGCTGCCACACTCGGCAACCACGACGACGCCGACGACGTCGTCGCGACTAATTACATGATTCCAGAATAATTACGAAAACAAACCCCCTACCTACGAGTCCAAAACCGTTCCTGGCTCTGGCAGCTCGGCCGTCAGGAGGAATTGATTGATCGCATCGGTTGTAGCCCCGTTGAGGCCCCAGCTCGTGTGTCCGTCGCCGTTCCTCGTGAGCAAGATGCTGTTGTCGATCTCTTCTAGCATGCCCACAGCCCATGAGTAGCTAGTACTCGGGTCTCGGATCGAATTGACCAATAGAGTAGGGGCTTCCATCTTGATCTTCAGCTTTGCCGGCGGGTTGGCAGGCGCTGCTAGCCAGCCCACACACGACGCTTGCACCGTCCAGGACTGCGAAGCTCCCTTGTTCAACGGCGCAAATGTTTCTCCAACGCGCATCTTTGCTTGAAAATCCTCAAACGAAGATGCAAGCGGAGACCAGTCTTGACACCCGATGGTGATTCCGGGAAACATTCTCGTGTTGTATTTAGCGGAAGCAATTTCCGAGGAAAAGTCCGACGCGTCACCCTCGCTGGCCGAAAGCAGTGAATTGGCGAGACTGATCCTTCTATCCTGGCTTGGATTAATGAGTTGTGGCTGTACGTTGAACCGGATTTCCTCCTCGGTCACATCTTTGCGGCAGTATGTGTCGTCGCAATTTTTGGCGGGCATTGGCGTGTCCGTGGCATTCTTCAGTATGCCATACCAAAGCTTCTCAACGTCTTGGCCCTTCAGCGGGCTTGATTCATCTGCATTGGCCCACGCAAAAAAAGACTCGAGTGCAACCGCATACGCCGTGCTTTCTGTCAATATGTTGGCCGACTCGGCCTGGCTGTGCTGCAACACACCATCGAGCACCATAGCCCTGACGTTGTCCGGGAAGAGTTGAGCATACTGAGAGCCAAGTTGGGATCCGTAAGACATTCCGAGCCAGTTCATCTTCTCTCCGAGTGCTGCTCTTACAGCCTCATGGTCCTTCGCTGCCGATATGGTGTCGAGATGATTGACGATATCTCCCGTCAATTTGATGCAGCTCTCCGCGAACCTCCTGTTTTTATCCACCAATCGATCGTAGTCGCTCTTCGTTTTTGGGAACAGGGATACTCGCTCATTCCAAATGGCCGGGTCGCACTCATTGGGAAAACTTCTCGTAACCCCTCGTGGGTCCACGCCAATGATGTCAAAGCTGTTCAAGATGTCTGAAGACACTTTTATCGTCCCTCCCCCCATCCATACAACGTCGTTGCCCGCGCTTGCACCCGGTCCTCCCGGGTTGTAAAATAATGTCCCGATTCTCTTAGCGGTGCTGTTCGAAGGTCTAGGGAGTTTGACCATGCCAAGGTTGAACTTGTCGCCATCTGGTGCGTCCCAGTCGATTGGCACCGAAAGGTTTGCGCATTGGAGATTGGATGCAGCTCCATTTCCGCAACTGGTCCATGAGATGCCATTCCTCGGGATCAACGGGATGTGCGTTGTAGTGGGAATAGAAATGGCAGGAACTGCAAGAAGCGCGATTCCGAGAACGTACGAGACCATTGCTGCTTTCGAGGCTATTTCATCATAAAGAACAATATTTGAAGGCTTGGGACAAGTTGCGCGAAAGGAGAGAGGTGTGAAGCCAGAATGCGCGCAGCTGGTGAGCGGGAAATGGTTGCTGCTGGATTAATCTCGGGCCAATGAGGCTATTTATAATTAAGGGGTGGATGGCAGTGCATTTTACTTGTAGGATTTGCCAAGCAAGTGGTACGTATACCCAACACGAGAGCCGAGTAATTCGCATTGGACATTTCTTTTCTTAACCGCTGCCGCGAAATCTCTTTTTGAAAATACAATGCTAACATCCTTGGGAAGGTGGTCCAAATGGGTCTGAATCGGCTTTTGGGTATGGGTAAGTCACCTAGAGTTTTACATTTTTACCTAATTGAGTTTAGCTTGCTAGAGAGCTTCTTACTGGCTCAACGGCCCATGAGGTGACTTCAATCCGAATCCGAATCTGAGAATGACGTTGTATACGGACGAGTCACTAGAACGCCGGTCCTCTAAGTAACGTCCACACAAGGCAAGAGTACCCATATCATGCAGGAAATGTACTACGTGCCACGCATGCGGGGCTGAGGCGGTGTCATGGGTTTCCCATGCACCAAAATCCTGTTGCGCTCTCTTTGTTTTTGTCAAGCATTTGGTATGGTCTCTTGCACACGTACGAGAGGTGTATTGCGTTACGAAAACAAGATCCAAATTTCGTTCTCAACAAAGACACCTATCCCAACTTGAAATATTAACCAATGATTCAAATACGGTGGCGCCTTCCAACATTGCAAAATTAATAACTCCCGTGAGCTTTTTCCTTGGTCGCCATCGAAACACCCAACGGCATCCCCACAAGGTACTTTTGCTTCCTCGTAGTTTTTCCATCCTCATCCAGCCCCGTCGCTCCGAAGATCTTCATCTTGGCCCGTTCCTGGAATAGCAACATGACTTCACCGCCCCCGAGTTTGAGCGTTGAGATCTCATCACCCTTGTTGACGCGTACGTTCGGACAATGCGGCCAGGACTCGCCAGGGTCCGGAGTGAGGGCAGGAGCCAGCCAAACTGATCCTCTTGACGCCAGGCCAATTGGGAGTACAGCGACCAGGCCGAGCACTGGATTGTCAATGACGACGCAGCCGCGTGTCTGGAGGAACTGGCGACCTCCCTCATCTAGTGGTTCAACGGACATTTCGACAGTGCCATCAGGCTTGGTGTGCTTCGACAGGGTGCGGGGCTCAAGGCCGTGGTACGGACGCATTCCCTCCCTAGTGGATTCAACGCCGAGGTAGGACCTTCCTTCGATAAGATTTGAGAAGACAACGGTGCCGGAAACGGGTGCATGTTGGCGGTGGTAGTCTGGTGTGTTGAGGAAGGCGTGCACCAAAACTCCCCCTGAAAAATCGTAGCGCCCTTCTTTGTCGTCGCCGAGGAGCTCGTTGATAGGCCAATCCACGTGAGTGACTTTCCACTCGTTATCGCTTTCGTCGCGTGCAGACGTTGCAACGGCGACAGTATTGGATTTGGATTTGACGGGCCAAGCGCCATCAAAGGTGCAGTCTGCGGGAGAAACTACGACGCTGTCGTCATTGGGGCAGCTGATGGGACGCATTCCAGGCTTGAGACGGCGAGTGAAGAATGCGTTGAAATCCGTCCACCCACCGCTCTTGCTAGGATACAAGGCTTCTTCGAAGTTGTACAGTGGAGATTGCTCGAAGCTGAGGATTGAGTTCTGCGATTTGGCCTCGCCAGAATGCAAATTTTCTCCCACCTTCTGTACAAATTGATCGAACCACTTTTCGATAGGGCGCTCCCGACCCTTGGCATCCGGCGCGATAGGCGGAGAGTAAGGTGTCATGCTAAGGGGTGCTTGGGCAAGGGTGAGGTAGGACACGCACAGTGCCCAGTCAATCATCTGTCCATTGGCTACCTCAAAAGGCGTCCACCTCAGCATGCCGCTGACGAAAAGCAAATATCTTTTGGCGTCAGTAATACCCCAGCTTCTCATAACATCACTCAGGTCGGCTTTGAGTGCGTGTTCGACAGCAAGGTCGAGGTTGTCAAGACCACCCTGCAAAACCGTCTCTAGAGCCCCTTCGACGAGAGTAGACTGAATCCATGGATCCACTTCGACCGGAATATCAAAGGGGGGAGATATGTACGTCGACATTGCGATAGAAAGCTTGAAAATGGATGAAGTCTTAGACCAACTAACTGAGTTGAAAGTAGTGTCTGATCAACGGTGTCAGAATTGACGTCGAATGGAGTCAGTATTGATAGATTTTTATATTTCAAACAGCCTGCTTGTCCAGACCAGATGCGGCTTTCATCGAATAGCTGAGAGAGATAGGCTTGATTGTGGCTTGCGTCGATACCCACCATCTTCCATCCCCGCGCGGTGCAGTTTCGGACTCCCTGCTCAGCATCCTGAAGATGCTGTTGGGTGTTGAAGTCGAGCCGTGGCATTCCTTGCAGGGGTGTGCCACCGAGATTCGGTGGCGTGGGCTGAGGTTGGAAGTGTTTAGCGTAGAGGTGCGCAGCGCTCAGCTTTGCTATCAAGCCCTGGATCATCATGAGAGGCGATCATGGGGTCAACCACGGCACTGACATTGTCAAGAAATGATCATGCAAATCGTGCGCATGGCATCTCTTCTACTTCAAAACAAGCTGAGTCCTTCCCTTGGATGTGTGCGATATGGCCTGCCTACTTGCTCAAGATGGCGACATAGTAAGGAAACGAGAACTTTCCATCGTAGAGCTAATGATGCTCTCCAAGCGCATCAAAATGCATCAGTATTGGTTCCTAGCTTGTGCCAATATTCGAGTCTGGAACGCTACTGCTGTTGTTAAGGAGAAAGCCCTGCCGTTGATGCCAGAGTTCATGTTTGGAGGTTTCGCTCACAGCTCGCTTATGGCCATGCACATCGCGCAACTAAGACGATCTAGATGGTATAATAGCCACATGTAGCTGAGCGGGGCAGTACAAAGTTATCAGCTTCGCCCATGGTGGCGGGCTGTCAATATGCGCTGTGCCGCAACAGTGATGGCTAGCTGAAAGGTCAATTGCGATGCGCGTTTCCCCGCTTTGGCGTTGGCCTTTGAACAAGGCCTATACCCAAAATTGGCTCGAATTGGCGAAAGCTTGTCTAGATGCTGTCAGCAGCCACACAGAAAAGACTCGATCACACGGTCGGCATTTGAGACGCAACGATGATTGGGAAACCTCTTGGTATCCTTTGTCGAGCTGGCTGTCATGCGTCAAAGCTCATGCAGAAACGTACGACTGCGTGAATTGCAGAGACTGGCTAGGTCATGCAACGTAACTGCTGGCTCTTAGACGCAGGCGTCTAGTCCTACCTTTTGGCATAGTTCTCGATGTGACTGATGAAGCTGGTCGAAGCCATGGTGATGATAGATTCGTGGTGGTGAAGATAGACCTGACAGTGCTTGGCGTCGAAGAGAAACTGGGGAGACTGCATTCGGACCAGGTGCGATGGTGCACAGCAGGCTCTATCGGGCGTTCCAAATTTGGTCGTAACTTGTAAATGTAAGTCCCATCATGCTGCAGAGATCTGGATGACTATAAACCTTTTCTCAAGCCTTTTGAAATTCTCCGACACCATGTGTGACCAACTACATAGAAACGGCAGAAAAGCATATTGATGAAGTGCTCGGTATGCTATACTTGCCGATCTTCAAGCGATTATGGAATCGCAAATTTCATTCTCTTCAAAAAGATCCCATATCCCCGCAGCGCTCCATGCGCTGGAGATATAGCCAGGGTAAACCTCATACCAAAAGAGCTTTTCTATTTCGGACCAGGGTAGGCCCGTTTCGACGAGAATGTCAGCCATCCACAATATGGAATGCTCGGAGAACTCTCGATCCAAAAATAGACCGGACAGAATTGCGCAGCAGCGGCGTTCGGGGAGGGAGAGGGGATGTGGAGACGGCATGGTAGAGTGTTGTGTTGGTGGTCGGTTGAACTGTGTTGGAGTGTTGAAAGTACGTGCAAGATGTAAGAGGCATGCAGGCAGATCAATTTATAGCCTGCCGCGAGACTGATCTACCCATAGTTCGTGATTGCATTGTTGAGAGTCCTACCTTCTTCTACAGGCTGGTTTTTGGTATGCTATAAAGATCTGAACGAAGAAACCCATTCAACAAAAAAGAGAGTTCTCTTGTCCTAGGGCTACATTCCAACGCACTCTAATCACTCTTGTATACGCGTAGGTGGCAGTGCAATCTTGATGTACACTAACCTAATCGAGTAAACGAGAAGTGCAGTGCCCAAATATAAACATCAAGAATGGCTCGGGTGCTGAGAAAACGAGATTGATGAGACTGGCCAAGATTGTCGTCCTAGCCTCACCGTGCACGGCTGACTTATGGGAAGAGGCAGATTTGGTCCGTCTCAAGGAAGCGCTAGTCTCTTTTCGCGGGCGTACTCGGTATACTTGGCGCCCGCCCCAACCTCCGTCCGTCGTTCACGGTGAGGCTCGCAACCTTGCCTTTCGTCTATGCGACTTAAATGAAGATCCACATGTAGTCGTTGACCACACACACGCACGTACTCGGCGCGAATGAGAGATTCCCCGCCCCTTACTTGGCGCGCTAAGTGGTCCAAGACACAAATGATGCGAGCAACAAGAGCAGAGACGCGTTCTACATGATGTCATTTCGTCTCTCTTTCGACAAGGGACGGGCTCTCAACAAGTAGCTTTTTGTCCGAGATTCCTTGGCTTGCTCTAATCGCCGCCTCAGTAATACGAGCGATACCACATCCTAAGTCGGGAAAAGGCCTGTGCGGTGTTTATGATACCTTACATTGACTTTAGAAGATTTTTACGAAGCCCTAGATACATTATGCATATGGATCCAACCACAGATGAAACTATGTAATCTTCATACTTCTAAATTCACGGTCCCCAACAAAACTCGGGATTGCAATTTCACAGCATAAAATTTGCCTTGAGACTGTGGGGTGACGATTTGTGTAATCCACACGCGTAAGACCTGACCATAATGTCGGGCTTGCGACTGTGCCAAGGATTCCGATTCACCACGAGAATCCATGTGGAGTAAGCGAAGTTGTATCTATGCTCTTCGAGGCTTGACTTTGGGGCTCGTATGCTGTTTTCGCGGCTCGAGCCAAGGGATCTTCAGTTATTGATGGGGCTGAGCCTCGAGATGGACCCCTTTTGTGTCTTGGGAAGTGTCGACTCAGAATATAAGACGCGCCCTGCTTCTGCAACGGAGAGCGCTGGCATCAGTCCCTAAACGCAAGTTTGCAACTACAGAACAATTTTTGCGCGCGACACCATACTTGACACAAATTTCAACCAACTCTTTACCCTTGAACACATCAACTCACACTCACACGAAGAGAAACGCCTCCCGGGCAGACGGAGATCACTGCCATGATTCGATTTCTCATTCCTGCCTTTCTAGCCAGTGCTGCTCATGCGACCTCCACACCAGCTCCCGAATACGATTATGTCATCGTAGGCTCAGGCCCTGGCGGTGGTTCACTCGCGTTAGATCCCACATTCGATCTTCTTAGTCGTTTATGCTAATACAATGACAGTGCCAATTTGGCCGCAAGTGGACAATCAGTATTTCTTCTCGAAGCTGGTGGTGATGCTTCAGATAGTCTCTACGAACAAATTCCGGCCAGGTAAGGCTTCTTCGGAACTTGAGTCATTCCCCATTGCTAACACTAGGTGAAGGTCGGTAGCCGCTTCTGAGCGATCCCCTCATGCCTGGCAGTTCTTTGTGGAGCATTATGAAGATCCAGAAGAAGCTCAACGCAATCGCTTATACGTCTATCAGTCGAGCAATGGGTCGCTGCATACCGAGCTAGACGGTCCAATTCCCGCCGGCGCCGAGCCGTAAGTCTACCATATGCGCATCTTCGAGTCGTCTATGAGCGAAAACTGACACGTCATGGTGCTTTAGCCTAGGTTTATTTTACCCCCGGGGCGCCACACTCGGTGGCAGCTCGCAGGTCAACGCTATGAACTTCGCGTGGGCCCCTGATAACGAGTGGGATTACATTGCCGAGCTTACTGGAGACAACTCCTGGAGCCATGAACAAATGCGAAGGCATCTGATGGATTTGGAAAATTGCACATATGTCCCCAGAGGGACACCTGGCCATGGTTTCGATGGCTACCTTCAGGTAAGAGCATGTTCCTATCCAAGGCGAGTACTTTGGCCGTACTCACAAAGATCCAATAGAACAGCCACCCAGACCCGATCACCAATTTCCAGTCAGACCATATAGCTGATTATGTGGCGGAAATTTTCCGCGTTGCCGAAGATATTGACCCGGAAAGTGTCGAGCATATGGCCGAGCTGTTGCGTCGTGATATCAACAGAATCGAGCAGGATCGCTACGAAACTCCGCTCATGTTTGTTTTGCCCACAGCTTTCAACTCCAGAGGCCGGAGGAGCAGCATTGCGGACTACATCAACAGTGTCATTGACGCCGGCGACCCGTTGACTCTCAGTCTCCATTCGCTGGTTACGCGGGTTCTTTTCGAGGATTGCGAAGACAAACCAAAGGCAAACGGCGTCGAGTACATGGTGGGCGAGGCGCTTTATTCGGCCGATCGTCGCTACAATACGTCGCAGAGCGGAGAACTAAGGACTGTCCGAGCGAAGAAGGAGGTAATTGTCGCAGGTGGGACGTTCAACACTCCACAAATCCTCAAACTCAGCGGTATTGGCCCACGCGATGAGCTGGAAAGTCTCGATATTCCAGTTGTCGTCGACCTGCCCGCAGTAGTAAGTCGTTCTTCCACCAAATAGCCGCGTGGCGGTAGTCATCACGCTGTGAACTTACGTGCCACAGGGCAACTATATGCAAGACAACTACGAATCTCCCGTCAATATTCAGGCCGACACCCCATGGATGAACGCTTCTGCTTCTCCATGCACCGGGACATTCGACGACTCAGACCCCTGCTTCGTGCAGTGGAACGTCAACGGCACCGGCCCTTACACTGGAGGTGGCGGATCCTTCTTTCTGACGTACCGATCAAGTATGAGTTGGGATAATGATACCGATCTCTTCTATTTGAGCGCGGCGGGCTCAAATGCATATGGGTTCTTTCCTGGAATGTCCGAGAACCATGGGGCACCCGACCACTGGACTACATCGATTGTCAAGATGCAGTCTGGCAACCCAGCCGGGACTGTCAAGCTGCGCTCCAAGGATCCCAGGGTGGCGCCTGCAATCAATTTCAACTACTTTACGGAGCGTGCCGATGAGGATCTGCAAGCGATTGTCGAGGGAGTTGAGCTCCTGTTGAATGCATTCGATAGTATTGGAACAAACTACACCGTGGTTCTGCCAAACCCAGAGATCGACATGAGGCAGGCTCTAAAGGACGAGGCATTCAGCCACCATGCGGTTTCCAGCTGCCGCATCGGCACAAACGCCACGGACTCTTGCGTCGACTCCAAATTCCGGGTTCATGGTGTGGACAATCTTCGCATTGTGGATGCGTCCGTCTTCCCTCGGGCCCCTGGTGCAATGCCAAACGGACCAACCTTTACCATCTCTCGAAAGGCGTTTGAGACCATTATGGAAGGCGATGCGTAGAAAGGGATGGAGACGAAGATGCACGTGACTGCTCACGTGAGAGTGGATTTCCGGACGCTCCAGGGCTAGAGTAGCACGAGTAATCAGGCGTATTTCAACCCTCATTTCCTAATTTTTCTTTGTAAATTAGAATAGATTTAATTCTATACAAGATTTCGATAGACCATTGATCATGCCGTTGGGTGATCGCGGATACGTACCTCGCCGGTCCCAACGTTGAAGAGGAACGTCGGCGGCTCGACTGCCGGTTTTCGAAGAGGATGCGCCAGGATGCAGCGCAATTATCCACGACGCTACTCCTCTCCAAGAAATGTAACGATCCAATGACGAAGGCTACCGAGACGCGACGCTGTAGCGTGCGGCAAATATAAAGGGCGAGGCGGACGCGCAGCGTGAAGGAGTGGAATCTCGACATGGGTCGACGGGCGTGCCTTCTTCCTCTTCTATCGAGCATCGTCGCAAACGTCGCTGCCATTGACAAGGGCTCTTTTTTGCGAGATGACGTGATTGAGAAAGACGTGGCCATCATTGGCGGCGGAGCATCGGGCACCTACGCTGCGGTGCGCCTGCGCGAAGACTACAATGCCTCCATCGTCCTCGTCGAGCGAGACGACCATCTCAGCGGCCATGTCAACACGCATACGATACCCGGCACCAACACCAGCATCAACTACGGCGTGCAATCGTACATGCGCTATGGCGGGGCCGAAGACTTTTTCAGGCGCATGGGTGTAGAGCTCGATCCTAGGGGCTATTCACCCCGCAGGTCGACAAACATCAACCTCGATGTCGAGACCGGCAAGGCACTGGCCGGGTTCATCACTCCCAGCTCAAACGAGACCAATGCGGCCCTGGACAGGTGGCGCGAGTTCACCAAAAAATATACGCGCTTCATGGACCCCGGATACTGGGATTTTCCGCCCCCAGACGCGATCCCAGAAGAGCTGCTTCTTCCGTTTGGAGAGATTGCGCAAAAATACAAAATCGAGCCGGCCATGATACGAATCACGAATATCGCCGGTGTCGGGCAGGGCGGCGTCAGAGACTTGATGACGTTGAACATGGTCGCGGCTTTTGGCTACCCGGTTGCAGAAGGCGTCAAAAATGGCTTCATCGCGCCCCTAGGCTCGAACAGCGTCCTCTACCAACGCGCATACGATCTACTAAAAAATGATGTGCTGCTATCGTCCCAAATTGTCGAAGGCGAGCGCTCAGAATCTGGCGTCCGCTTGGTCGTTCAGAGCACCGACGGCACGAAGAAGCTGATCAAGGCCAAGCGACTCCTAATCTCCGCCCAACCCAGTCTTGAAAACATGCAGCCGTTTGACCTCGACGAAGCCGAGACAGATGTTTACAGTACGTGGGCGCGCTCTGGAACTCTGGTCGGCATAGCGGAGATACCATGTATCAATGAAAACAACTCGCTCACCTTTCTGCCAAAAGCGGTGGTTCCCAACAACTATCTCGCAGTCAAAGACTATCCATATCAGCTACGATTCGATTCAACGGGGCCTGTTGGTAGCAAGCTGTTCCGCGTCTTTTGGACCGCAAAGGACCCCATGCCCGTGGACGAGACCAAGAAAGCCATCGCGTCGACGTTCCAGAGAGCCATTGATGCGGGAACGCTGAATACGACGGGAACATGCGAGATTTCTTACAAGGCGGCTTCGGATCATAATGCCATCATCTGGAAAAACGATGTGGGTTTGATCAAGAGCGGGTTTGTGCAGAGGCTGTATGGATTGCAGGGGAAACGAGCTACGTGGTACACAGGGTGGTCTTGGACGGCGCATTACAGTAGCAACGTGTGGGCGTATACCGACACGGTGCTTCCGCGCTTGCTCAAAGGTCTGAAGGCTGCTGTGTAAAGCTTCACTGTTAGCCGCTATTCCCCAGGCACTTCACTTCGCAGCTGCAACGAGTGCCGATGAAAAACTTTAGGAGTAAACATTATTCAGCTTTACTCAAGACAAAATTAATACACACTGCAGATTCTCCACTCTTCCTTTGACGACTTGCCGTTCTAATCGAGACCGCCCACGCCCAAGCCTCCATGCCCCAGATATCCCCTTCGAACCGCAACGAGCACCGACATCGCAACGCTCAAGAGTAAACATTATCCACCTCGCCCAAGTCGAGATCAATACACATTAACCTCTCCCCCCTGCCCAATAACCCCCGCCCCCAACCCCCCACACCAATAATCCGCCACACAAGTCCCCCTCTTCCCATTCCCCCCTCTCCCCCCCCAATTCCTCCCCCCATCCTCCCACTCGCCCCCCACCAACTTCACCTCCGTCTCCCCATCCCTAAAACAAACATACTCCTCCTCCGCCAGCACCACGCTCCCCGCAATGCCCCCCTTCCCCAAGCTAGCCGCCCCATCGTCAATATACGTGTCAAAATCCGTATTCACCCACAACGTCGTGCTCACGTTTGCGCCCTCCCACGGCACCGCTGGGTCCGCGATGATGGCGGATTCGTCGGGGCGCAGCGATGTGTTGTTGTTGTTTGGGGGCGGGCCGCGCCAGGGGCCGCCGCGGCCTGGGCGCGGGCGTTTGGGGCGTGGGCGGTGGTGGCGTTGGCGTGGGGAGAGGAGGGAGGAGGGGGTGGTGGTGAGGGAGGAGATGGAGTTTGAGGTGCTGGCGTTGGCGAAGTAGGCGAGGGCGCTGAAGGAGGTGGTTTTGCGGCCGGAGCGCTGGGTGCAGGTTGTGAGGTAGAGGTTGTGGGAGGAGGTGTCGGAGGGAGTGTCGGCGGAGAGGGCGGAGAGGAGGGGGAGGAGGAGGGAAAAGGTAGTGAGGGTTGGTATGTGCATGATGGTGAGGTGTGCTCGAGGGAGCGGGTGGGATGGAAGGGTGGGATTGGAGAGGGACGGGGCAAGGTACGTCTACTTCTTATGTGTACTCCTCGTGAGGCTATCCGGCTGGCGCGGACATAAACACGACATCTCCAGAGTGCGAGTTCCAAGTACCGAGGACGGTAGAGTGTAAGCCAATAACACAATGTTGGCGCGATACCTCTCTCACACCATCGCAATTATCGAGTCGCACCTGTTTAATCAAAGCAGATTGCCAGTGTCGGCTCTCCACGTGCGAGCCATGTCCACATGAGGCTATTCATAGACCGATGACCATTTCCGGTCGAGCCAAGATTTCAGAGTCGTGCCATTCAATCAAGAACACGAAGAAGAGAAAGTCGGTCGAAAAGTTCGGAAGCGATGACCGAAGCGATGTGGTTTAGTTAATATCCGGAGCCTCTACTTCCGACCATCCGTGGTGGGCATTTGCCGAAAGCCAGAGGGTGAACCGAGAACCTGGTTTGGTGGTTTCGGATTATATTTGCGAACGTGTGGGGCTTTGTTGATGCGCGAATGTTCAATAAATGCGACTCAGCTGACCACCACGTATTTGGCTCCGCGCAGTGGCGACTTCTCGTATGTAATCTATGCTTTCCCATGTTTCAAATACGAGGTGGAGAAGGTTGAATGACCGGCAAGGGAACTGACAAATTGTAGCTACGAGCATGCGAAAAAATCATGTCAGAAGGGAAAAAAAATCCCAGATAGAAGGAGCTAGCAATTGCATGATTGACCGAAGGGAAGCTACGAATCACTGGCGAGAAGAAGTCAAGAGTATTAGAGCGAAAGGGAGTGAAAAAGTCACGAGCGAGATTAAAAGGGGTACTGAGAAAGGTTGCTCAATTGGTGTGACCTAGGATATCCGTTTCGTGTCCGCCCATGAATTGTATGCCATGGACAAAGCTACCAGGCTGAAGAAGGAAAGTATTTGTTGGAGCCCCAACTACATGACGACGCACCAGCAGGACTCGTCGCAACCGCAGCAGTCGCACTCTTCGCCGCAAGAGGTGGAGATGGGCTTGGGCTTGACGATGGAGGCGATGGAGGAAGTGGTGGAGCCAGGCATGTTGGGCGATTGCTGTTGGAGTCGTTCTACACAGTCAGCAAAGAAGGGTAGATTGATCCGAATGAACGTACACCAAACAAGAGAGTCGAGGTGCGGCGTGCAGATGGCGTCGAGAGGAGCTGAGGTGTGAATTGAAGTGTGGCTTTAGGATGGTAGAATTCAAGGCACAGAGGCAGCTTTATACCTGCGGCGCGGGCGTCCAGCCATCGTCGTCGTCACCTCGTCGAACAGGACCAGTCATTCGCCGCCTCCTCGTCGGTGCTCCCTTGTTTGCGTGTCCCTGAAACCTGCAGGGCGCTCCTGCCAGCCCACCAGCCCACCACCCGGCATAATTGGCCAACAGAGGAGTGTGCATGCCCGGCGAGAGCGCAGCTGAGCCACCTGGGCCACCTGGCACGACATGGCCAACGTGTCGCGCAATCTCGAGCGCCCAATTGGGCCAATCCTGTGTCCCGGGGCAAGCATCCCCCGCAACACTAAGCCTCACCAAGCTTCGCACGCCCCCTTGGCCCTTTGAAAATGCCGCAGAATCATTCCATTCAAGCCTTGCCAAGCTTCTCACCCTCAGCTTGGCGGTGAAAGGTCAGCCTGCCATGATATCGCTGTGCGTCTTCTGTCAGCTGTTGCTCGACGCACATTGGCTGGTCTGAGGCGGCATGCATGATTGATTCCGGCGGTGCCGCTCGTTGCGCCACTGTGCGAGAGTACCGCGTCTACCGGGACATTGCTTGGCTTGCGTAATTGCTGGCGTTGAGATGCTGGCGTGTGGCTGAGTGTGAATTTGAAACCAGAGCCCATCCCGCCCCCGCTTAGTAACAATCCTCTTCCAGGATTCGGTACCTCAAGCCAGCGGGCAACTCGCGGGTACATATACTTCTTGCTAGTTCAGAGTCGTTCCTCGAGGCAGTGTTGATAATAGAGCGCATATCTAAACGGATTCAGTACGCCGCGTTCATATAAACAAATCCATTACGTACTCTGAAGGAAGCACTCCAGGTCAACGCAGGTTGCACAAGCAATGCGGACCGATAATCTTCGGTGGCGGTGCACACAAGTCAGTCACGATACCCCTTGTAAATCGTTGTAGAGTTTATTCAAATATGAAGACTGCTAAGAAAAATCATGAATGCTGCACATAACCCCTTTGACTCACGACCCTCCCTCCCAGGCAAAATTCACCCTGGTCCCATTCGACTTTGGCCTTCTCATCATCGGCAGCTCATCCTCTATGCCATCCAGCCACTCGCTAATCATCTGCTGCTGTGTTGGATTCGTGATGACGGTTGAATTTGTCCCATTGCTGGGCGCATCCAATGCGAACGCCTCTGCAGCTCGCAAGCTCGTAGGGCTGGTGCCGATCCACCACCTCACGCAGCCGAACTGCGTGTTGCTCTCCACAAACGCACCTCCATACGTGTCTGTTACAATGGCCTTGTCGCACGTGAGAATAATCTCGCGGTACGTGTCAGTACAAAAGTCGCGCATGGGCACGTCTTTCTTTGCTGGGCAGCCTGACTGGTCCTTTGCCCATGTCACTGAGACGAGTAGGTTGTCCTGACCCCGACTGGCGAAGCCAAACGTGTTTGAAGGTGGCAAAACGTCGCCGTTATTGCATACGGACGCTATGGTCGAGTCTCCAGCGTCTTCGCCGAATTTATGGTACTGCCCGTTTCCATTGTGGTCGCGGAAACAATAGGGGTTGCCTTTTCCGGGTGCAAACGTTGGAAGCGGGGGATCGTTGCTGGGTGGCTTGGTCGAAGTGGCGGGCGGGGGCATGCTTGTAAACTCGCCAGGGTCGACGACGATACCACCGAGACCTCCGTCGCCGATTCTAGGGACACGATCGTTGGGACCAAAGTTTGGGTATGGCGGCTGCGAAGCGCATGAGATGGTAGTTGTCGTAGTTGACGTAGTGCCCGTGGTCGAACAGGCTGTAATCGTACGGCTGCAGGCTGGTTTGTCGCACGTCGTAGTAGTGGTGCCTGGGAAACTCTTCACCGTACAGTCAACTTCGCATGTCGAGACTGTCGTCCGAGTTCGGCAGCTTGAAGGATCATTTTCACCTCCACCTCCACCGCCGCCGCCACCATCTGAACACCCAGGTCCAATGCAGCCTCCTGGCGGGCATAATGGGCACCCCGGTGGCTTCGGACAGAACGGGCCAATGCAGCCACAAATGCCGATGCAATGGCTGCTGCCTGGGTCGCAGTTGCGCGAGCAAGGCTTTGGACAGTTGGACGTACAGGTAGGCTTTGGTGGTCCCGGCTTGACAGTCACCGAGGGAGGGAAGCCGGTAGGGGGCGGCGGCGGAGGGGGAATGGGTGTGGTTGTCGGGTTATTCCCACCTGGAGGGGTCGTGGTCGGAGGGATTGGAGGCCATGGGCCTGGACTATATGTAAAGAGAATCGGAACACCGCTGCTGGTCGTGTCGTGCGTATTTGTATAAGTCAATGTTTGGGGTGGCAGGTCCACGCTCATGGTCAGGTTGATGATGCCATGGCTGCTCTGATCAATCGTCGACCCGGACCAGGTAACATCCCAGATGGAGATTACTGTGGTAGTAACGGGAGGATGCGTAATCACTGTAGTAGCGATGCTTGCCGCCGAGGTCGTGATTACGGCGCCACTGACTGTGATTGTTGTCGACCAGTTCTCTTCGTATGTTATAGTCTCTGGATCCGGGACGATTGTTGTTGGAGTTGGTAAAGTCATGGGCGGGAAGACAAATGTGCATTGCGGGTTGCACTGGATGGTGGGATCTTGCGACGTGTAGAGACCAGGGTCCAGCAGGACTGGGCCTGAGCCACTGTCACCACCGCCAGGCCCATCATTTTCTCCATAGTCGGCGTCCAGGTCAATCGCCCAGTCGGAAGTGCCGCCGAAATTCAGGCCGCGTACCCAGTTGACTCTTCCGTCGTAGCGAGGCTTTGTCAGATAAGACACCCACTGCACATTGTCGTAGACGATAATGTCGCCATCAGCGTTGTCTGAGAACTGTTGAACCCCGCCCTTGCTTGAGATGATTTCTCGAATCTCAAAGTTGGAGATGTAGCTGCGAGTCTCTGTGCATCGACCAGGTGTGGCGCCCGAAGACGGGCCCGTGTACTTGCACTCTGGTCCCCAGCAACCCGGGGTGGTCATCTGGAACGACCGTCCATAGAGTGCCATGCCGATCAAGATCTTGTCCGCCTGGACTCCCGCCTTTGTGATCATGGACATTGCATTCTCTGTCTCGGTGCGGTTGACGTGTGAGCGCAGACAATCGCCCGTTGGGCAGCCCTCGCTGGGAAAAGTCAGTTAGAGCGGATGATGTAAAGAACGATTGCTTACTCGGAGAAGCCATTCCCAAAGTCCCATTGACCGTGAATATCATAAGTCATATAGACGATCTGGTCTTGTTAGTGTCGTGTCGCGGTCAGCATTGCTGTGCTGTTACGTACATAGTCTACAACTTTGCCAATCTCCTCAATGGGGAATCCCTTCAGGTACCAGTAGGACGCAGGTGCCGCGATTGCTACAGTCTTTTCCTTTGGCAATGCATCCCGGACCAGCTTCAGAAAAGCGAGATAATTGGGCCCATCGTTGGGGCTGCCTGGTGGGATTCCGGGAATATCTGGTGCGCCGGGATACTCCCAGTCGAAATCAACACCATCAAGGCCGTTGTCGGCAACAAACTTTACAACGCTGTTTGCAAACTTCTGTCGCTGCTCGGGCGTCACACCTTCTCGGAAAATGGGAAAAGTGTCGGCTTCCGTTGAAAAGGACCAGCCACCAAACGACATAATCTTCTTGACTCCAGAGAGCGCTTTGAACTCGGTGAACATCTGTTGCTGGTCGATTTTTACGTCAAAGTCATCAGAAATGGTCGCAAACGCAAAGTGAATGTGCGTGTATTTATTCGTGTCAATTTGTCGCGGACGCATGTGTAAGCAAGGGCGATCAGCGTTCCATGCCTCAAAGTATCCGAGACGCTTGAATTGTGCTGGCGGATTCTTGTTGTTGACAATGTCCATGCCGCAGTTGAAAATGCATCCATTAGCGCCAGGTTTCGACGTCCCAGGCGAGCCAGTATCAGCGGGAGCCGGAATGCAGAAATCCTTGGTCGTGCCGCATTGGCCCCAAACGTTGCAACAAGCCTTGAGTGGACATGGGTTGAGACTAGCCAGATCATCCATGTTATCGGGCTTTTTGGTACCGGGGACTTGAGGGCCACAGACTGCGTTCTCAACGGAAGCGGGCATGGGTTGTGAGCCAGTCGACAAGCAGATGACCTGACCTGGGAGCAGATACGAACATCCGGCCCAGCCCCACGTCTTTTTGTTTCGATCCTCGATATCCTGAATCTCAATCTGGTTTTTCTCGGCGACTGCAGAACAAGAGTCTCCCTCCGCAATGGTGTAGGTCTTGCAACTTCCATCTGGGTTCGGCTTGGGCGAAAAGTCAGGGAGATCTCCAGAAGAGCAGCACACGTACTGTCCAACTTTCAGGGTGGAACATAGATTAGGGTTGTGGTTGTAGTCAAGCAATTCATCTTGACTGATATTACACCGCTGAGTGAGCGTGTCGCATCCATCTCCAGCTACGACTTGGGTGTAGCTACAAGTGTCGCGCTTGTCAAGGTTGCCGTGATTATCGCTCGTGTTGGGCCCAACTTGGACCTCACGACCAGGTATCGTGACGAGTGGCGCATTCTTCCATACTGTTTTAGTTCCCCATGAATCGGCGATGCACTTCGCATCATTCCAATCTCGAATGGCTTCTTGGACCGAAGTGAGGTCATCCGTGGTTTCGAGAAAGATGCCAAATATCTGGGTGGAGAGCGATCCACTGGAGCACAATTGGGCTGCTGCTTGGTCGAATCCAGTGCCAGTAACGCGTTTCGCAAACTCTTGGACAATCGATCCAGCGCTCTTCATATCAATCTGCTCGCCGGCGTAGACACCAAAAATGGCATTGCCAGATTTGGAGAACAACGAGGTATGTTTACCATTGGGCTCCGATTTTAGGTGCTCGGCCAATGCAGCTGCGGCGGCGAGTATGTCGCTGGTGCTGGCAGGCAGAGTTCCATTGGGTGTTGTGCTATTCGAATGTGGCCCGGAATGTCGTAGAATATCAATGTCGGCGGTCTGGTTCCGAAGATCAAAGGGTGATTGCGTATTGTTCGAGAGAGAACTTGGGACAAACTGCTGTCGCTTCGAGAGCTTGATCGATGGCTGACCCTGGACCGCGCAAGCACGAATTGCGACAGTAGGGTTGGTGTCTTTGTTGTAGAGATTCAAGTCCATAAGAACGGTCTTGTTGCAGGCCTGCAGCTCAGTGGTGTCATGGTGAAGAGCCCAGGATGTGCGGTCCTCGCTGCAGGGAAAAGGACATCGCGCGGAGGCTGAGAAGGGATCGAAATCCCCAGGTTTTGTGGAGTTTTGACCAAGAACAAGAGTGCTTAATCCAGCAAAGAAAATGGCCTTTGACAGCATGGTGGAGGTGACTGATGGAGAAAGGTCTCCCTAAAGAAAAGCCTCCTTGAAGAAAAACCTTCTTGAAGAAAGTCTTGCTGAAGAAGAAAATGTGTAGTGGTGAGCAACGAGCCTTCTTAAATCGTGTCTCTTTCACCTTGCTGTGCTTGAACTGTGATAGTATGATTGAAGTCGCGTATTTTCGCTGATCCCGCGAGTCTGGCAGGTATAGGAAGCATCCCCGTGTGTTCCTCTGGGGTTGCATGATCAACGAGGGATCGAGAGCGCCCAGTGACGGTGGGAAATTGCATGTCATGCTGATAGATTCTGTGTCCAGTCATGGTCAGACTTGTTACGCGAGAGGGTAAGAGTTGAGGTTGCCTAGACCGCTTTGCGTGTATTCGTCTACCCTACTGCAAATTAGGTAGGAGTCAAAATCAAGCGCTTGACTGAATTCAGCCACAGTCCGATTAGTGGCTGATTCCTTGACCGAGTCCAACTAGAGTCTAATTAGTAGTAGATTCTTCCTACGTGTCAATCCGTTGTAACTTGGATTATTAGCGTGGGGGCAGAACTTGGATCAGATGCATCGGGGGCCAGCAAATGTCCGCGGAGAACACCACCGCCACGTCGCGCATGTCCGAGCAACAACGAACACAAAGATTAGGTTCTAAAATCGTGTGTTAAGCGAGTGCTACACGCCCGAGCCGTCCTACGGCTGCTCCGAGCGAGTGTGGAGCCGATCCTGAACTCGTTCCCGTAGTGGGTCTGTTGAAGATCGTAAGGCGTTCCTAGGATTTTGGGGGCCAGGGCAGAGGTATGTCTTCGCCTCCGCAATGCACTGATCCGAGAAGGGAAGGTTACAAGATTAATAGATGCGCATAAACTGAAAAATAAAAAAAATCCTTCGCGTCTTATTCGTGGAATCACGCGGCTCTGCGATCGATGTTCCAGACTGTGGGGTCGGACGGACATGGTGCCTGACCTGGCGAAACTCTGGGGCTGAAAGAGAAGGCTTAGCTGGAGCATGAAACCAAACGCATGAACAAGAAGATCCTGACAAGAATAAGTCGCCTTCCTGCGACTTTTTTACCACTTCTGCATAGGGAGGATCATGCACTTGAAGCGAGTACGATTTTTCGTGGCTCCTTCTGGATCCAAAAGCGCAGAGTAGGCTACACATTCGGCGAAGTAGCCTCAATCGTGTTAGTGGTGGGCCGCGAAGGGTCACTTGATTCCATCCATTTGACGAGTATGGGTCCATTCGTAATTTTAAGGAAGCCGTATTGATCAAGGATCTGCGATCATGGATGAGATGCAGAATGGAAGGGCGTGGTGCCTGCCAGGTACGAGATATCTGCCCGCACTAGCGCCTTGGCATCTGACATCCGATGCTCTGACACGTGACGACTCTCAATTCAAATATGAGATGCGAAGGCCTGCTCATTACGAATGTCGGGAAGTATTGTTGATTCAATCACAAGATGCTGTTCAAGAAGTTGCCTCTTCTTTTGCTTGTCTCTTTTGGGGCGGCAAGCCCATGGCATCTGAGGTCAGTGAATTATTTCGTCTTCTAACTCGGTATTCGATCCTGTCGATATAATCAATATTGGTTTCTTCAGCCTGTCCGACCAAGTTTTGGCTATCCGAATCATCTGGCTTACAACCAATAGAGAGGCCGAGGTTTCTGCTCTTTTCGCCCGTCAAGATGAAACCGACCCTCCATCTTGCTCAACATCTTGCGACATTGACACATGCGGAGGCGGAACCTGTAGCGTTGCGGGGTTGAGTTTGAACAGTCGGTCCGTGGACGACCTTGGTGTTCTGCTCGAGAGCTTGGCCTTCATCAACGTGACGCGGGCATATGGAAATGGCAAAGAGCTCCATGTCGATTCACGCGAGCTCTCCAAGCGCATCTGGCGGTTTGACCCAGCGTCTAATACCCCTGTCGGCGACACAGAACCAACCACTGCAGAGGTGGACACCTATGTTCCTGCAGTCTTCAACGGAAGGGAAGACACATATTTCGGCTCTCCACTCTTTCTGTCTGGTGCGTATACTCTTGCCATGTTGAATAGAGTTCCCAATTGCTGACTTATGGAAGCCGGAGATGAGCGAGCATATAGCCAACAGGTCGAATTCGGAAATCGGCCATTCCAGATCATGACCGGGGGCATTCACGGCTGTATGACAGTGATGCTTGTCTCAAACAGAGCCGTGTGGGCCGCGCATTTCTGGGAGAGTTAGTGAGTGATATTCCGGTACAAAGTGACTGATTCTTCTCAAGGTGACTGTCTGGCGTTTCAGTATAGTCATATCTGAGTGTTTTATGCCTCCACCAATACCCTTACTTTGACGACCTACGCTGACTTTGTATCGCGAACCTTAGCTCTCATGGCAAGCCAAATCTCGACACACCAGCAACCGAGCCAGCATTCGTCGACCGTGTCCTGAAATTCATCAAAGGGGAAGAGGTCAAGAATGCTGCTCCCAGTACATACAAACCCTATATCACGCCAACAGGGCCTGCGCCAAATCCCGATTGGTTCAACGGCGACAATGATGAGACGCAGCTTTTCATATCGACCCCCATAGCGGACGGACAAAAGTTGGAGAACCCAAACGCCAAGCTAAAGTACCCTACCCGCGTCACGGCCATGGAGTCTGAATTTCGGCGGAGGATTGGTAAGAAGCCAAAGGCTGTGAGAATACCATATATGAGGCTTGATTACTCAAAACCGGCCGAAAAGGCCCTGGAGAATCGATCGAATCGTGGAATGCATTTGTTTCAGTATGATCCGGACAGCGATGGCAAGGGCAAGAGGTCCTGGCGCATATTTATGGAGGCGAGGTATACGGTTAAGAACCTCTCTTGAAGCTTCATCCTGGCTAGATACAACGTTTTGAAGGTCCGTGGTGGATGTTGGTGGATGTTGGCATGCTGGTACTACATGGGACTAGTTCCATCCTTCCGTATTTTTTCCGCAATTCCCATCAAATTAGCTCCACAATTTTTAAATCAACAACTTTTTTGTACGCTGCGCAGTGTCTGTTATTCATTAACGGGTTGTATATTGGTGGAGTTTGCGGACTATGGGTGACCTCTGAAACCGCCGCGACCGCATCGTCCCAACCGACGGCCCGTGCACGCTTCCATGAGACTTCCGCGACAGCAACGCAGTGCGCCATCTGGCTGTCCGAATTCTTAAATAAAGGGCAATTTGCACCTAGTCTGTCGGTTGTTTGCAAATTCCCGGCTCAGTGGTTCAAGAACTGTTCCTGCTCCATCCTCACTTCTCACCTACCGCACTTCGCTTCTTAGAACCGGTGCTCACACGCCTTGGCATGCCCCTTCAACTTATCTTCGCTATTGGACACGGCATGGAAAGGTGATCCGTGTAGGGGTTTGGCTCAAGGTGAGGATCTTGGGACGGACTGAACTGGATCACGTGACTTGATTTTTCACCACATCATACTTTAGCATAGCTTCTCTGGATTGCGAGTCTGAAGGAATCTGGATATACCATGGCCTTGCACTTTTGTTATTCAGAAGATTTGCTATGCAATGAATCACCGGAATAAGTAGCGAGCACTGCAGCAAGACAGGAGACACGTAAACATTCGTAGATTCAGACAACGACCTCACATTTTCTACTCCATACCCAAACAGCCGTCAAAGACATTCCTCATCAAGGCTCCTGCACCCGATACACAATCTTAACCCCACTAACCTTACCATTCTTCATATCCTCCAGCCCGCCCAAAATGCTATCCAACCCTCCCTCCCTCTTATCAATCTGATGAGGCTGGACCTTCCCCTCCAATATCAAATTCTCCGCCACATCGAGCCACTTCTTCATAAACTCATAGTGATCCGGCTTAGCCTCGAATTTCCTATCCCCCATCTCAAACGCTTCACCGCTAGCCGTATAACCCAACGACCACGTAAAATCCACGTCCGCGCGGGGCGGGTCATTCGGGAAGAGGATGGTGCCATAGTGCAATTTCTGGCCTGCCGGCGCAGACGAGGCGAGTGCTGTGGCGCCAATCTCGTAGGACCCGTTCTCGCCGATGCAGTCCCAGACGTAATAGAGGGAGTCGGAGGTGTGGGCGCGGATGTCGGCGCCGCAGGTGGGGGAGCTGTAGTCGAAGACTGCGTCGGCGCCCAGGGATTTGACGTAGGAGAAGTTGCGCGGGGAGCAGGTCGCCACGACGCGGAAGCCGGAGCTGTGTGTCCGTTAGTGATTGTGTCACTGAGCAAGGCAGAAGAGCTCACAGTTTGGCGAACTGGATGCCAAAAGCACCCATTGCAGAACTTCCACCATAGATGAGGAACCACGGCTTCTTGTCTTCTGCGACTTTCTCTTGGGTTCCCGGCCACGGCAAATCCATCTCTTGATACATGCCCTGGCCAACCGTCAAGGTAGCTACACCTAGCGTACTCGCGTCCTCAAAACTCATATTGTCAGGCACTCTGCCCAGCAACCCACTTTTGGATATCAAGTACTCTCCAAAGGCGCCGTCCTCTTCCTGCACGGAGTTGGAACCGTGGGTGAAGCCCCAGACGCGGTCGCCCTTCTTCCACGCCTTGGCGGGCGAGTCGCCGACGGATTCGACGACACCTGCGAAATCGCAGCCGACGGTGGGATGCGTTTTCACCCAGGTGATGTGCTTCCAGTCAGTGGGATTGAGGGCCACGGCGACGGGGCGCACAATGACGTGGTCGGGAGAGCGAAGAGAGGGGATGGGGACGTCTTGGACGGCGGCATGGTTTGGGGACTGGATTTTGAGAGCGCGCATGGTGGATGGTTCCGTGTTGGGATGCAATCAATTGATGGGTATGCGATGGTGGACGATGCATTCAAAGGGGCAGGGAGAGAGGGCTTTATACTTGCGTTGAAACAGAAAGGGAATTGGGCAAGGCGTGCCCTTCCACCGGTGCCTGGTCACTCGGCGATGGGATAAGTGGCATTTTTGGGTAGATACAGTCTCGAGAGGCGCATCTGTCGGCACGGCTTCTGTAATCGAGGGGCGGGCGGGCGGCCGCCAGCGGCCGACAGCGGAGGCATTTGTAAGGTTCGAATTCGGTTAGCCCCGGCATTAACAATGGTGAATGCGATTGGATGGGACTTCCACCTGCCTTGCACCGGCGCGATTATTGCTCCGATAAAACCGTCCATTGCAGGCTATATATGCGAGAGAATTCGTGGGATCCTGTCGGCAATGGGAACTGCCGTCATGCACGTAACGGTTCGACTCTGGCACCGTCCCCAGCCAGACTCTTGTACCAGTGTGCCACTTCTCTAACGCACGCAAGCAGCGACTTGAACTCATTCCCACCAAGAAGCATTCTCTCCGTCAACCTCGAATCCACTCTGAATGGCACATTGATAGGCCAATTGCCCTTGCCGACTTCGAACAAACCCCTCTCCACCTCATCCTCGAATTCCTCTTGTATCATGTTCCCCACACGGTCCCAAATCTGCTTAATGGTCTGACCGTCTTCAGTCGTAGCACCCGCAACCCACCAGTCTGGTACTTTGTCTGCAGGAACCTTGACCTCGTCCAGCGCTTCCACGTGCACCCTGGCGCAGTCTTGCACGCTCACAAATGCGAAAGCATACACGGCGCGGGGAGTGTTGAACAAAAAGTTCTTGCTCATTCGGTCCAGATACGCCTTGGCAGCTTCAGGTCCAGTGATGAGCTCAGAGGAACCCATGACGGTGCCAGGGATGACCTGGGCGATGGAAAAGGGCAGACTTTGGCTGTCCTTGAGGGACTTGAGATAGGACATTGCCTTTGCCTTTGCACCGCAGTATGCGTGGTGTGGAGTCTTGAGCGGCGGACGGAGGGCTGCAGATTGCTCGTTGATCTGGACGTACTCTGTCAGAGTCAGACGTGTTTTGCGTGTTTGCGTGTTTGCATCGCCTACGCACCGTTGAGGATGTGGTCCATATTCGTTCCCAAGGTATCCCCGTCGTCTCTGCTCACGAGCCCGGCCCCCGCTTGGGTGAAGACCACACGCTTGACGGTCCCGGCCTTTTTGGCAGCAGATAGAACATTGTCCATGGATCTGACGAAAGGATACCAGATGTCATTATCAGGATGGAAGTTCTGAGGGTCTCGATTCAGTCATGATAGGAGCGAATGGCAGTCCACTAACAGGCTTGGGCCACACTCCTGCTATATGGACAATATAGCTCACTCCATGCATGGCTTCATCGTAGGCATCTGGGACCGTGTTGTCGGGAACGACGGCGTACTCTACCTTGTCCAAGAAGGGTTGCAGAGAGGGACCGGCGTTGATGGTGGCGATGGCGTCTTCACGTCGCACCACGCATCGAACGCGATATCCTGCCTGCAGGGCGTAAACGACGCAGTGGTATCCAATGGTTCCATTGGCGCCCGTCACCTATTGATCGATTAGCGCGAGCTCTGTGGTGGTGAGGCAGTCGTGCGCACTGCGACCAGTCCCCGTCCAGACGACATTCTCGAGTATATGTTTGAGTATTGCGCTTCATGGTCGCAAAGCCTCTGTGGGTTGCTGACGCGGGGAGACAAATGGCATCAGCACGTCTTGGATGTGGGGTCGGTAGCGCGCCCCTCGCAATTCAGACGACTGCTCTCTCTCTCTCCATATGCATGGACAGACAAGGGACCTGCATGCGCATACATTTCCATCCCACATGTTTCCACCCCACATCACCTCGCGTCAGAATCAATAAATACATGGACAGTTGCTGTCCGCGCTTCACACCACCATGCCTCTTCCCTGCTGAAGCTGGCTGAGCCCGATGGCGTCCAGCACAGCTGCCGACGGCACCAAGAAGCTCGACATTGTCATCGTGAGCCCTCCAATCCCTGCCAAAAGGCGATACTGATACTCCATCTAGGTCGGCGGCTCCCTAGGCGGCCTCTGCGCCGGCGTCGCCCTCAAATCCCTCGGCCACGACATCACTATCCTCGAGCGCAACGCAACGCCCCTCCTCCACGACCAAGGCGCAGGCATCGTAGCCGGCGGCGACACGCTTGCCTTCTTCAAGCGCTACGACAGATGCGGCCGCAGCTTCGCCGTCTCGTCGCAGCGCCGACAGTACCTGAACCTCAATGGCGACGTGGTGCACAGGGAGGACATGGTGCAGAACATGACGAGCTGGGACCTGGTCTACCACATACTACGCGCCAACTTTGACGGCACAGAGAGCGTCTACTGCCACGTCCCACCGCCGGTGGAAGCCCACGGCAATGCCAGACACCTGCATGGACACCTGGTTACAGGCGTGCGCGAAGCCGACAACGGCCAGGTATGCGTCGAATACACCACCCACGACGGCACCACCAGCACCATCCTCGCGGACCTCGTTGTCGGCGCCGACGGCCCCAGCTCGACCCTCCGCCGCATCCTACAGCCCGACGTACAAAGAACATATGCCGGCTACGTCGCCCTCCGCGGCACCGTCCCCGAGACACGCGTATCGCAATCCACACGTGCAGCCTTCACCGAGCGCTTCACCTTCTTCCACTGCCCAGGCGTCCAGATCCTCGCGTACCTGATTCCGGGCGAGCAAGGCACGCTCGAGCCGGGCCGGCGCCTGATCAACTTTGTGTACTACACAAACTTTCCCTCAGCCTCACTCGATGACCCCTCGCCCGCGCTCGCGGAGCTCATGACCGACGTCGACGGCGTGCGGCACCGCATCACGATGCCGCCGGGCAAGACGGATATGGGGGCGTGGGAGAAGCAGCGAGTGAGCGCGCGGCAACGGCTGCCGCCTCAGTTTGCTGAGATTGTGTGTGCGACGACGAAGCCGTTTGTGCAGGCTATCACCGATGTGATTTCGCCCGAGAACGAGTTCCTCGGGGGAAAGGTGGTTTTGATAGGGGATGCTTTGGCTGGGTTTCGGCCGCATACTGTGGCTAGCACGAGCCAGGCTGCGTTTGATGCCATGATTTTGGCGGACATGGTTGCGGGCAAGGTGGAGAGGAAGGAGTGGAAGCGCGAGACGATGGCGTATGCGAGGACGGTGCAAAGGAGGGGCGTGCAGATGGGGCAGCATAGCCAGCACGACGACCTGCCGCTCGAGGACCACATTCACGACCGGAACGTGGCGAGTATTCCGCGACAGGACGAGGTGTGGCCCGACTGGGCTACGAGAGGCTTGGATTAGGAGATTCGGATTCAACTGGCTTTGCTATGCTGTCTTGACAATAGAACTGGAAAAAATGATCCCTTCCCATCAGTCATACCTGTTCAATCCCATCTTTTCCCAATACATCTGCCATATTTGCTCGCTGTATTCACGCCCACTCGCTTCCCAGCAAAAGCGAATGTACTTCTTCGCGACCCGCACATACTCGTGCCCATCGATATCATCGTCATCCAAGAACTCGTCCACCCTGTCCTTCCAGTCGAGGTGGTGGCCCACGAGCAACTCGCCCGCACATGTATTGCACGCGCTCTGAGCCAGTTGGCGGGGCCGCCAATCCTCCCAGCCCTCCTCCTTGTCCTTTTTTCCACCGTATTTCTCGTCCCAGTCGAAAAACGCGTCGATGCGCTCTGCAAAGGCAGAAAGCACTTCTGACTTGGGCGGCGGCTCCTTTGCGAAGATCCATTCTGCGCGGTGGAGCGCGGCATAGCCCGGCGCGCAAAAGGAAGTCCACTGCCTTACTACGTCACGGGGATTGGTTCTCTTGCACACCTGTTCCAACACCTCGCGTGACTGGTCCCAGGCCCAGAAGATGCCAGCCTCGGATTCGCCATTGGTCCATTTCGACTCGCCCTGGGCTTGGGTGAGGAGCGCGCCGTGCTGCGCCTGGAGGCGGTCGATGGGGTTGCGGCACTCATCGCTGCAGAGATGGGAGATGACATTCTGGCTGGGAATGACGTATTGGGTCAAATGGGTTTTGACGGACATCCAGGGCGAGCAGGGCATGGCTAGGAATGCGTCATGCAACACCTGCAGCGCTCTCCCCACAACACTTCCCTTTCGCTGCCGCCCTATCCAGTCGCGCAGACTGCGTAGCAGCGCATCGTTTGCGTCCAGACCGTGCAGGATCGAGTATGTTGATTCGTGGGGAATGGGGAAATTGGGGTAGCATGGTGTGGTATTGCACCACAAGCCCAACTGTCTCCATCTGTCGTGTACTCTGCCAATGACGGTGTTTGACCCGTTCAATCCACACCTCGCCAGTGCATGCTGTAATTGTTTATCAAAGGCAGGCAGGCTAATAGGCGACTTGTCCATGGGATCGAGCATTTGCCCGTACTCAAAGGAGCGCATTTTGCGCTCCAGCCAGTCGAGGGTGCAGAAGCCGCAGTCTGTGTCTCCTAGTCCGGGGCCCACTCGTCTTTCTGGAACGGCGACTTTGTAGGTTTCCTTGGTGCCATCGGCCAAGGTGATGGTGCCTCTCCGTGTTTTTGCAGGAAGGACCTTCTTCTCAGCTGTCGCCTGGACGAACTGCTTCAGAGAGTTCATATTGTCCTGTCTGAAGCCGTCGGCGACTCCCCAGCGCATCCACATGTCCGCGGCACAGGTGCCCCATTCGCTGGCGGATTTGGTTGGAGGTTTGGCGCAGAAGCGGTCGTAGCGCGCCAAAAGTCGTTGGTAGACGTGTACTGGGCCCTCTTCCACCTTGTCTCGGTCGAGATAGCCAGAGTAGTCGGTCATGTTGAAACGATCTGTCCGCCGGGAACAGGCATAGTAAATACGCAAGCTCTCGATCGACCGTTTGCACTGCGACTGGCATATGAGGGATTGATATGCATAAGGGTTGGCATACTCTCTTTCAATTTCCACAGGGTCGCCGTTGTCCCAGGCTGCGGATAGGATCATGCGATGGCAGCGCATGGCACTCGCGGATTTCTCCCAAGTCTTCTGGCAATGTTCGCTGGCGCCATCTTCTAGTGGAGGGTACAGCTTCGCGAGCTCGAGACGGTAGTCGCTCGAGCCGGACACCTTCCAGAAGCGCTGCAAACACGGTCAGTCGGAAGCTTCTGTGGCGCATAGAGACTGGGACATACGTCTTTGGGGCCATTGTAGTGCTTCCCCTTGCCAACGAGAAACGCAACGAGCAAGAGGACTATAATGACTATAATGACGAGAACGGATGTTGCGAGGCCGAGATAGGCCCATACCTTGCCCACCCCTTGAAGTATCTTGAAGATGCGTCCTTCCTGGCGAGACGGCACAGCAGGGCTCTGTGGCTCGTCGCTTGGAGGAGCGTGTGGGTCGTCACGGTATGGGACCAGTGGGTCCGCAGCTACAGAGTCAGGCTCGTCGCGATAAGGCATGAAACTTTGGACTGGTACTTCTGGAGCCTGCTCCTGCGCTGCATACATGTCGGCATCTTCGGCGATGGTGTGGAGGGAGAGGGCGTCATCATCTGCCATGGTGTTTGTCCGCCTCTCTACGCTGTGCACGTCTTTGGCGGGGGAGATGATGTATTTGTAACGTCGGATGCCAGTCCATGGCCGAATACGAGCGCCACAGTATTGTTGTGTTGTAGTATTGTACTCTGGTCCACGACGTGCATGTACCGCCCTCGATTCGGCGACGCGAGCTTGGGCCGCCATCGTTCTTGCCTCGCTGCGGCCTTGTCCTCCACCCATCAGAGCTCCTTCCTCCTTCCTCCCCCCTCCTTCCTGCCCTGTCGACTGCACAATGCGCCACGCCATGGACGAACCATCACATAGTCGGACCCTTCTCACCCTCCCCGCGGAGCTGCGTCTCCACATCTTCTCGTACCTCCTCCAAAGCCACAAGCACACAGCCAGAGCACTCCACCTGCAATCCGGAGCAACTCCTAGCCGCGCTTCACTCTGCTTAGACGCCGACTACCTCGCATCCCATCACCTCCGCCTGCTGCTGGTGTGCCGCCGATTCCGCGACGACCTCTCCGCCCTCGCGTTTCGCCACACGCAATTCCTCGTCACAGATATCTACGGCAAGATCGCTACCAAGCTAAATGTCCTACAGCCCTGGCAGTTGGAAAATGTGCGCGACATTGCCTTTGTCGCCGGGGCGCAGCAATTCAAGGAAATGGTGCATTGGAGGCGGCATCCCTTCAACCTGCCGGACCTGCGTCTGGAAAGCTTGACCGTGGTCCTGCATCGCAGCTCCCACTGGCATTACCTTTCCAACTATACGACGGACATGGTTGGCCTGCTGCGCCGGCTAGAAAAGTTGCAGGTCCTGAAATTCGTGCAGAATGCGGCCAATGTCAAGGGCTTCTTCAAGACATGGTGCAACCGCTTGATCGGACTGATATTAAAGGTCGATCATTTTCAGCGATACGACGCTCCAGGCGCCCCAAATATGGAGAATAGTTGGTGGGATTGGGCATTCGATGACGCCGAACAGAGCTTCACCTTGACGAGATCCGATCCAAAGCCCGTGCTGGCCGAAGAGGAGTACATGGGCTTTGTGAAACCGGCCATTGACAAACTCATGGAAAGCATGGAGGCAGAGGAAGAGGATCCAGATCCGAGGGCCAGGCTCATGTACTATTGACTCCTCGGCTCGCGTCGGACATGGATCGAAGCCGTACAGTGCTGGGTCTTGATATCCGGTAGGTGCGAGTATCGACTGGACGCCGAGGTCACAGCGTCCACATCAAACCACTCCAGCCCTACTCTCCCATATCGAGTGCTCCAGTAAGCTGTATCAAACCCGTGTTCGTGTGGACATTGCCATCGGCCCGAAGACGACTCCACATGCCCAACCCCGCAGTACCTCCTTGAGCGACTTAAACCCATCCATGCCCAGCGGCTCGATGCGAGCACATTTTTATCGGTAACTTACCCCACTGCCCCGAGGATGCCATCCAAATCACGTGGACTTCGAACAACGGCTGGATGGTGAGTTACCTGGTGCATTCTTCCGCACTTCAAATCCCTGATCCGAAATTTTGGAAAAAGCGTCGACTTTGTTTGAATTGCTATTGCCATTAGAACACTGTTGTGCTCTTATTACGTCGCTGACATTGGCAGTTTGACGTGCCGAAAACGTAGAGTGAAATGCGATGAAGCCCGCCCGCAATGTCGGAACTGCCACCGATTAGACAAAGTTTGCCTGTATCCGGAACAAAATGGAAAGGCGAGGAAGCGTCCTATGCCTCGAACATTGAGTCGGCATGAAGAAATTCAGGTGCTCGACACAGTTCCTCCAGCTTTTGGGGCAACGTCGCTTGCTCTTCCTACACCAAGTGAAACGGACACGTCCAGTCAGAGGAACTTGCTCGATCGTCAGATGTCTTGTTCGGACAGCGCTAGCGCCAAAAGCGTTCCCAACGACAGCCTAATCGACAATCTGTTCTCGTTGGACGTATCTGGCTTCTCACAAAGCCTGGAGCCTTATGAATGGTATGACCTTTTGGCCGAAGACGCCATCAATACCATTCAGGCGCAGAATACTTGCAGTGACCACCTTCGGTGGAACTTTGACGAGCTCAGTCTCTCGAGGAGGCAAACTCCACGTGTCTCACCAACTCCAGAATCTGAGCAGAATCCACCTGGGTACGAAATAGGCGCGTGTGTAAAGTCTGTTGAGGCATATTCTGTCAGCCCGTGGAATTCAGTCGAAAGAATCCAGCTTTCTTCAAGCGACCTCGTCTATTTGAAGCGGTATGTCTCAGCAGTGGGTCCAATTTTGGACCTCTTCGACCCCCAACAGCACTTTAGCAGGGTTGTGCCCCACCTGGCGTTATACAACACAGGACTCTTGAAATCACTCCTTGCAGTTGGTGCTTCTCACATGGCATTGGATAGCCCTGAAGAGCTGACTCAAAACCCCTCGAGCGTATCGGCTTCCACCCCGCCAGGCTCAACTCACAGCAACTCATCATTGCCGCCTGCACGTGTTGCGGCCGAACAGTATTACTATGAGACACTTCACTATCTGGCTCAAACACTTTTGTATGCCTCGTATTCGACATCGCACGAGATTCTTGCCACTGCAATCATGATCAGCACTTATGAAATGTTCGGTTCCTTCAATGCTCGAGACAATAGTGACTGGGCGAAACATCTGAGGGGCACCTTCTGGATCCAAAGAAGCCAAGACAATGACGGCGAAACTGAAGATGGCCTGCGACGCGCCGTCTGGTGGGCCTGGCTGCGCCAGGACATTTGGGCAGCGTTCCGCGAGGGCAGACCCACCATGACCATCTGGCAGCCAAAGGAGCCGCTTTCTAGCCTATCTTCGGACGAACTGGCCACCCGAATTCTCTATCTCACCGCCAAATGCGTACAGTTCGCCGCAAGTCCCAAGGAAGGCGACATCACAGGATATCTATATGCTGGCGAGCGCCTCCTCCAAGCGCTGCAACAGTGGAGAGACATTCTTCCCTCCTCTTTCGAGGCAATCAGCGTCACCGAGTCACAGCCTATTTCAGATACGCCCGACGACACTGCCGCTTTCCAGCCCATCTGGATACATCCACCTTCGCACGCAGCCGCCACACAGATGTTCCACTTCGCGCGCATCATCGTCCTGCTCAACCAGCCTTCCACCGGCGGTCTCAACAGATTCCAGGCTCGGGGGAAGCTCCTGCGAGAAAGCATGACTACCATATGTGGAATTGCTCTGGCGCAGGAATCGCAGAATATGCCTAGCGCTTTTGTGGGCTTTCAGGCTGTGTATGCTGGTGAGTGCGCTTCACTGAGTCAGAATGTGAATTGATGTTGATCTGGAGCAGCGGCGTTATGTGTAGAAGATAAGGAAAAACAAGCAGAGACGCTGGGTGTGCTAGAGATGGTGCTACGTTGCTGCAAGTTCCCGACTAGACCTCTGCTGGATGATTTGTTGAAGTTGTGGGATGGGTCTGCGTGAACTGATCATCGAAATTTGGGAATTATATTCGTTGACCATGCAAAACGATCTACATCGTTGGTCTGCAACTATACTCAGACAGTGATGGTGGCATGTAACTTCATATCCCGGCTGCTCGCCCCCACATGGACTCCGTAGTCTCCCCTCTGCAACGACCAATCCTGCTTCACCACATCCCAGATACTCAGGTCTCTCCTCGTAAGCTCAAAGTCCACCGCGACCTCTTCTCCAACGTTGACATGCACCCTTTCGAAGCCTCTCAGCTGCCGCGCCGGCGCATTCGGGATCTCGAGGTACAACTGCACAACCTCGGCTCCAGACACATTCCCAGAGTTGCTGATTGTGACTTGAGCAGTGTAGACAATGTCCCACAACCACGGATGCCCACCCTGGACGATGGACACATTGCTGGGTGGAAACTGGCGCATGTCGCTGTCCGTTGCCGAGACGTCAAGACTAGAGTATGCAAACGTAGTGTACGACAATCCATAGCCGAATTCATACCTCGGCGTGATATTCTGTGCGTCAAAGTAGCGGTAGTCAATGTACAAGCCCTCGGTGAAGTCGTCCTGGGGAAAGTAAGAAAGGTCGACGGTGGAGTTGAGCATGTGTCCGTAGTCGGATTCCTTTTGGCCGACAGTGTATGGTAAACGGCCACTTGGTGAAACGTCGCCCCAGAGAATGTCGACGAGCGAGTGCCCGCTCTCTTGGCCTGGCAGACCCGCGAATACACAAGCTGTGACGTTGGGATTCTCGATCCAGGCATCGACGACGCGAGGGCCTGCCGAATGCAATACAACGATTGTATTGGAGCAATTGGACGCGACATTATTAACGAGTTTGTCGCTAAAGTCGTCCATGAGGCTTGGGCGGTCAAAGGATTCGGAGGCATACGCGTTGATGAAAACGAGACATGCGTCGGCGTTTGCGTAGACTGTGGGCGTGAGACCCCAAAAATCCCAGCGAAGAGTGCCTCGGGACGCAACGATGCGATCTTGTATGGCTTTGAACGGGCTGATGACGTATGGCGGAGTGCTGCCTCCTGAACCTCCTGCTGTGATCATCGTACCATTGAGGGTGTTCCATCCGGAATTTTCCTCATAACCCCCACCAAATCTAGAGGGATTGTTCCACGGGCTGGCTTTTACCTCTGCATCGTAGCCGTAGATGTTTAGGAAGCGAGGATTGCGAAGGGGTAGCGCTCCATTCGTATTCTTGACGAGAACATGTCCAGCAGCGCCGATTTCTCTAATCAACGAAGCATGATCATCTTGGACATCAACGATCGGGTGGACTACGTTATAAGGGTAAGCACCGTTCTCTGGGAACCCTTCATCCTGGCCAACAAGGTAGAAAGCCGCCAGTAGCCGCGAGCCCATGTCTTCCAACCGTGACAGAGCAACGGATCTATTGGCAACGGCGTCGGTCAAGTTAGATCCCCAGTACGTGGCGCTAGGCATCACTACATCTAGACCCGCGTTAGCAGAGGCGACACCCGAATGCTGTGCACCCCAGTCGCTGACGACGAAGCCCTCAAAACCCATTTCAGTCTTGAGCATGCCGTTCATCAGCTTTGAATTCTGGCAACCATAGCTGTGATTGACGCGCTGGTAAGAACACATCACCGAGCCAGCACCCGCTCGAAGTGCGTCCATGAACGGCCATGCATAGAGCTCGTGGATGGTTCGGTCGTCAACATCGGTAGACATTGCCTCGCCAAGGTTGCTTTCACGGCGTCGAAATTCTTGCTCATTAAGCAGAAAATGCTACATTAATCAGCATATAGATATCAATAAGAACAAGCCGTGTACCTTTGGTGTCGCAATCACGCCGGCATCCTGGATACCATGGGTGATCAGGCCGCCTCCAATGCCAGCCAGATACGGATCTGCTCCGAGGCCCTCCCAGTTTCGTCCTCCTCGTGCTATGCGCCCAAGAGGACCGATGAACGGTCCGAGAGCGACATGGATGCCCTTGCCTCGGTACTCGTCGCCCAGAGTCTTCCCGTACGCGTACATGAGCCGGCGATCAAAGGTAGCGCCGAGAGATATTCCGGCTGGGAATGCGGACACAAACTCTTGCCCTCGAATACCATCTGGCGCGTCTGCAAAGCAAAGCTCCGGTATGCCGAGGCGTGGTATTGCGCCGGTCTGGCCAACACACGGGCCGAGGTGCCCGTGCGTCAGATTGTTCTTCTCCTCGAGGGTCATTTGGGCTATCATGGCTTTTGCTTTGCTGTATGCCGCAGCCCATGCCGGCGATGATGTGCCGTTACCCTCAGCTATTGTACAGTGTCGGCAATGTCAAGTACGAGAGAACAAGAGACTCACGAGTAGGATAGACTGGGGGACTTCGCCCGTAAAAGGGCACCTCCGAGTTGTTGGCCTGCGCCAGGCATGACGAAGTCAAGGCAAACAGTACGCCCAAGAAAAGCATCCTGTATTTTGTTCTGGCGGATAATTTTCGCAATGACTGCAGGCGCAAAGTGCTTTATAGCCATGTTCAAGGGCGATCTTCCGGATCAGACCATTCCGAGGGAACATCTTCGTGACGAGGCTCAGCAAGCATTGCATTGCCGTTCCCATAGACACGGGAGCCGTTCATCTTGGCATTGTGAGGGGAAACTGGCGCGAGGTGTCAACAGAAGTCGGTTGCGGGCCGATGGTGGGGAAAACAGGATGTGACCTCTCGTCCGATTCAACGTCAGCTAACTAATCTACATCCATGACTCGGGTCGCATTGTTCCCGGAGACTCAACCACCTGCACACCGCCTCAGCTCGTACGGCGTACAACATCCTCTCGTGTCATATATGATTTCGAGGTCCACGTTAACGACCAGCCGATCGTAGCATGCGACCCAGTGAGCCCTTGGCTATTGGGACCTTCAAGACATTTAAAAACACCAGTATGGCATATCAAGAGGTTCTAACTCCGACATGTCATTGTGTTAAACATTAGAACTGGATATGAGAAGCGTAATGTAAGTGTACGCATCCAGACGCCAGAGGTCAAGGTCCCGAGGTCTCAACACAATCACGTGCTCTAGCCGAACCCACATCTCAAAGACCACGACTGAGCCAGTCATGTCATGCCTCTACACCAAACACATTCCCATCCCATTCCATCCTTTCTAGCCTCCCATCGCCAATGCCCGCCATAACAGCCTCAGGCTACAGGGCACGGACCGCCACAGTATAGATTATCATTCAACCAGCACTTGAAGGGCCTCTTAATAAAAGCACTGAGATGCTTCCACTGTGCCTCTTCAGATACGCCTTGCGACAATTCCGCTTGTTAGTTATTGTCTCTACGGGTCATGTAGGTGTAGTGACTGCCCGTGCTGCCCAAGGACATCTCCGTTTCTTAAAAGCGTGGGGATATCCAACCAAGCCCATGGAGGTCAGACTTGAATCCAAATGGTCAAGTTATGAGATAAGGTTAATAAGGTTGCTGACGCCGTCGAAGCTTGCACGCGACACTCAGCCCGGGAGCGCTGCGTGACGTCAGCCGCGCCTTATCTCTCGACGCCAATTGCTGGCGGCGCATGCAAAAGCAACTTCACCATGGTCATTCAAAATGTCCTTTCGCGGCCCTGTCCACTTTCGCTCTCATTTAATCAAAATATCTCGTCTCAATTGAGTCGCCATGGGGACGAGTAGCTCGGAACTCGTCGTGCCTTTCCTAGGAGCCATCCAGGCCGCCTTCTCGGTCCTCCTCACCATCTTTTACGGCGTGTTGACGGCCCAATTCAACCTGCTGTCGGTCGATGCCGCCAAGGAGGTTTCGAAGACAAGTGTGCGCATGTTTTTGCCAGCCTTGCTGATATACAAAATCGGCTCAGAACTGCACCAGGGGACAGCGTTGCGCTATGTCCCTATTCTGCGTGTGTTTCCCTCTCGTCTGGCTTAAGACGCCTGCTCACGCGTCATAGTATGGGCGATCATATACAACCTCGTCTCAATGGCCCTCGGCATCGTCGCGACGCGCACCCTCAAGCTCCCCAACTGGGTCACACCGGCCCTCGCATTCAACAATACGACCAGCCTGCCACTCCTCCTGATACAATCGCTCGAGCAAGCGGGCATTCTGGACGCAATACTGACCGAGGGAGATAGTACTTCGTCGGCCGTGTCCAGAGCCGAGTCGTATTTCCTGATCAATTCCATGGTAGGTCAAAACTCCCAGAGGCTCGGTTTGGGCGAACGCTGATTGATTTTAGGTTAGCAACTCGCTGACGTTTGCTCTGGGCCCGAGGCTGCTGCGACCGAGTGACGAGGACGCGCCGAACAAAGCCAAGGAAAGCGAGGATGAATCGGATGGAGAAGACGAAGACGCAGAGAATGGTGCGCACGAGAATCCCGAGCAGGCACTAGGAAATGTCATTGACGAGGAGACGTCCCTGTTGCCCGCCCGAGCGGTGCGGAAGGCGAATCGCGCAGGGCGGGCAGGTTACAAAGAAGGGAGTCGACGCTGGGAACAATTACCACCCTGGACTCAGCAGACGCTGGACGTCCTGTACTCGTTCGCCAACGCGCCTCTGATTGGCGCTGTTGTCGGAGCCGTCATCGGCCTCGTGCCCCCGCTTCACAGGCTCTTTTTCAACAAAAGCGACCAGGGTGGATATCTCAATGCTTGGCTGACAACAAGCATCCAGAATATTGGCGAACTCTTTGCCTCGCTGCAGATTATTGTCGTCGGGGTAAAGCTCAGCCTAAGCCTACGCAAGATGAAGAGAGGAGAAGCGAGTGGCGACATGTCTTGGACGAGCGTAGCATTCATCACTGTAGTGCGCTTCTTCCTCTGGCCACTCATCAGCATCCCGGTCATCTGGGCACTCGCATCCAAGACGAGCGTGCTCGATGCAGACCCCATACTCTGGTTTACCATGATGCTGATGCCCACCGGCCCGCCAGCCATGCTGCTGGTTGCCCTCGCAGATGTCAATGGTAATTCTGAGGTTGAAAAGATGGCTATCGCAAAGTTTTTGACAATCAGCTACGCCATCACACCGCTCATATGCTTTGCGGTTGTTGGAAGCTTGAAGGCCAGCCAGGCCGCTATGGGCTAACGAGAAGGTTGAACACGCAGAGCAGTTCCCATAGGTGCAAATTGAGTCAAGTGTTCGTCATTGGTCCTCTCGCGAACCGTGTTCCCCACTCTTCAGGCAGGCAGAGCGATGGCCAATACAGGAAGACGTCACAGGACATCAGGGGTCAATGACTTTTTTGTCTCATGTAACACTACATCCGCTGGCTTGGGGAACGCGTGAAGTGCATCCGGATCTCAACATCTCCTATATCTGGAACTTTGCTTCAGTCGAGGGTGCAAATATGGCCATCGATACCGCGCTGACTCGGGGCTTCGGCACAAAGAATAGTCCTGGGTGCGGGAACAGGAGGTGAATTGCTGGTCAAGATCAACAACAGCACCCCCACAACAGAACATGCTGTATGTTCTCACATGAGTTCTTTGGTGCTTGTTTTGCTTGATCATGCCGGCTTTCCCGTATCTTGGCACCCACTAATCACCCACTTCCCCTCCTTCATCCACAACCACCAAACATTAACCCCCCTTCGCTTGACGATTCCATCGTACTCTACGACAAACGGCGTCCAAACCATCGCAAGATCTCCACATACCTTCGCTTCGATGTCAAACACCCTCTCGTTGATGTCCACCTCCTTCGGAAATGTCTCAACAAGTCCCTTCAACATCTCAACGAACTCAGGCCACATGAAATGAGACGCCTGCTCCCCAGCCCTAGCGCGCGACATTCCTCCCCCAGGCAGCAAAACCGCCAACAGCCCCTCCCAATCGCGTTTCCTCAACCGCGCAAAGAAATCCTCAATCGGCGCCATAAGCTCCGGCGTGACGTTGTCCGACATGGCAGGAGCCGGATCCCCGGCCGCCCACTGCGTATCCGCCACCCCCGCAATCTTCCAGTTCTGTGCGCCCTCGTCGGGCACCTTGAGCAACGTAAAGGCGTTGATGCCACTCCGGACAGTCTGGCCGTTGATGGAGATGTCGCAGCCAGACCAGACGGCCGCGATGTCGTCGTGGATCCACACCTCGAGCGGCTCGCGCAGCGACTCGCTCCAGCTTTGGGCGTTGAGCGTCTGCAGTTGCTTTTCTACCCGCGCTAGAGAGTCGGCGAGAGTGAGTTGGATGGGGTTGTCGGGGCGGATGTTGAACATGAAGCCTGAGGGGAGGATGTAGGGATAGCAGCCCGCGAGGGAGGTGGTGTTTGCGCTGGCGGCGGCGAGGAAAGAGCGGATGGTTTCGAGGACGGCGGTTTTCTCGTCTGCCATGGTGGGCGGTGTAGTGCTTTGATGCTGCCGAATGAGGGAATTAGAAGTGGTGATGAGATTTGCAGAGGTCTGTCGTATTCGAATGTGGCGTTAAGAGCTGCCCGGCGTGGAGGTTTGAATGTATGTCAGAAATACGCGGACCTTTCCCTATTTAAGCGGATGCATCTATTATGCTTATTCATACAAGGCGGTGCGCTCATTTACAACGCCAGCCAATTGAATCGGCGTAAAGTGGAGCAATGTGATAAGTTCCCAGTTCTACCCAATCCGTTTGCGGACCATGTCTTCGGAAACTGATAATGCAAGTACCGCATGATGAAATCCAACAGCTTGGAATTTCTATCAATTGTGACGCATTGTACCATGCATATCAACAAGGATCGATCAAATCGCATCTTCTTAACGTGTTCTGACGTAGGCGATGCTCGGTCTACTTGTGGAGCTACTTTGGTCTAAATGTTTTGTACTAAATTTCTATAGATGCCTTCGCTTCAGTTGGCCTAAATCTGGAGTTGCTAATGGCTCGTCTGCTCGCCCGGTCGATGTAGTTTCTTGATTGTCTTGATGTCGGAATATGGAGACGTCTTGGCATGTAGAAACCTACTGTCGCCGCGATGCAGCCCACAAGTAGTTGAAAACCGAGAGAAGTAACGTGAAGAATGGAAGTGGGAGTGACGATTGGAGCCAGCAGTCAATATGTGTTGATGGTGTGCGCCAGGGAAGCGAACGAGGTAGAGATTGTGGGAAGGAGCAAAACGCGCACAACAATGTAAGCGAGCTGGGAAGGCAGAGAGCAAGGGTCTGGAAAGAGAAAGTCTGCTGGAGTCAGTTGTATGCATTCCTACTTTTACCGAGCATGCACCAATATTGCTCACCCAATCATTGGGGACATGATCCAGCACTGCGAGCCTGTCACGAATGGAAAACTTCAGAAATCACCCGCCCTGCTGGCCAGATCTAAAAAATTGTATGAGCTGAACAATGTAAAGCAACGTCAGCTACACATCGCGAAGTAGTACACTTTCCGGTTTGAGTACCTCGGCGCGACGCGATTACCACTTTCGGTGGTGGCAATACGACAATCTGACGCGCCAAGTTTACTATTAAAGCTGAATACTACTATGATATTTTTCGACGGAATCAGCCATCCAGCCATATAAATTCAACCCTTTTCTTGTGTTTCGTCTATGCCGACATCCGAAAGTCCAACTCTGAATTCTCCCCATCGCCTACACAAACGCGCAGCAATGGCCTCACCAACGCCGTTCGCAGGACAAGTCATCCTAGTCACCGGCGCAGCATCGGGCATAGGTCTAGCCACAGCCCGCTATCTCGCAGCGCGCGGTGCCACCCTTGCCCTAGCCGACATCAAGGACACCGAGCTCACCGACGCCGCCACGGGCATTCAAAACGACTTTCCAGATGCCAAACTCAGCTTCAACACTCTCGACATTGCCTCGACAGAATCTGTCGACAAGTTCGTCACCGACATTATTCAGCGCTTTGGCAAGCTCAACGGCGCCGTCAACAATGCTGGCGTCATGGGTCCTCTCGGCCCAATCACAGAACTCAAAGACGACGATGCGCAGCGCGTGATAGACGTAAATGTAGGCGGTACTCTACGCTGTCTGCGCGCCGAGCTCCGCGTCATCGAAGAGGGCGGGAGTATTGTGAATATTGCCAGTGTAGCTGGGCTGATAGCATATCCGGGCCTCGCGGCATATGTAGCGTCCAAGCATGCAGTGGCTGGCTTGACAAAGTGTGCGGCAAAGGAATCGGGAGCGAGGAATATCAGGGTGAACGCTGTGTGTCCGTGAGTTTTTCGCTAAACTTTGAATGCAGAGGCTGATTTTAACAGCGGCGCGATTGATACGCCTATGCTAAATGAGCAGCGCAGTGAGAAGGCTAGTCTGCCGCCGCCGCCTATTGCAAGACTCGGAAGACCAGAGGAGATTGCGGCAATGATAGGGTATCTGCTTGGAAGTGAGAGTGGGTACACATCTGGCGCGTGTTTGCCGGTTGACGGGGCCGGGTGGGTTTGCTGAGGTAGCGCGAAGAGTATTCCACCACTTTGGGATGACAGTGACTGCAGAGTTCCTGTTTTCTACCAATTGCATTATTGCTTACAGCGTCGTTGAGCATCTCGAAACTTCAAGCACTCCACGAAGTAAACCTCTTCGCTGTACCGTTGCCTTTGACCCACTCCCCGAAAGACGCATTCTTTGCAATTGTCAAATCGTGTGACCAAATTCCAAACTGCTCGTGAATGTTGAAAGCGCTTGTATTGCTCGTTTTGTCATCCGGCGCCACGCTTGAGCAAGCATAGGCAAGCACTGCTTCTGTTTGATTCTCGAGATTGAAGTCGCCATCAGCAGAGCTCCAGCGGGTGCAGCCTTGACAGCGGGCCGTGAGTTGCCAGTGCGTGGAGTTGGCAGAAGTGCCGGGAAGATACGTGTATGTTGCGCCATCATAGGCTCCGGGAGTCGCGTAGTAACCACTGAGCAATTGTTAGTGGAGCTGCGGTGTAAAGAAGCTTTGTTATCTCTGAGAAGAGAAGAATCGCATTCTATAACTAGGAATATCACTCACAAAGCCATTCTGCTACTAACAATAGCCTGCCGTCCCGTTGATGCGCCCGTTGCCCAATTCACCGAGAGTGGGTTGTTCGTCATATGTCCGCCCCACGCGAGTCCGCACCACGCAAATGTACTAGGAGACACGACCTGAAAGATTGCATCTGATGTGGACGAGTTCTCGGGCAGTGCGATGCGATAAGTCACGCCATTGGGGAGTGTGAGCGATGAATAGGATATCTTGCTCGTGGGATCGTAGTACTTGGTCGCTACGTCTTGTGCGACGACTAGAAATGGTCAGCTTCTAGCTCAATCCGTGGGGTTTGGAACACGCACCGAGGCTGGTGAGCGCAGCACTGGCAGCAGCGAGGCTGAGTACTCTCATTGTGATGAATGGTTTGGGCCTCAAGGAATCTCAACTAGAGTCGGCAACAATGTTCGCACAGAACCTTTCTAGAAACTCGAGAATGCGTCGCCTTTTATCAATGACGGCACAGATCTGCGTCGCCAATAGAAACGCTGCCATTACCCACCACCCGTCTTGGATATAAAGTAATTCCCAGGTACTTTTGAAGCAAATACACACAGCGCAAAGTGCTCGTTCGCTTCGGGTGTTGCAAGATTGGCTCAAATGACTCGGTTAAAATGCACCCCGATATGAACGAGCCCTGCCAAAACCGGGTGCAGAGGGAAGCTATGATCAGCCTCATCAATTTAGTTGCACTAAAATTACACCCTGGCTCGCTTTGTAGTGCCGTACTGCGATCGCATTGAAGACTGTGAAACATCTTCTCAACCCGGCCCGAAACTGAGGTGGGGTGGAATCCTGTAGTGGAATTTGAAGGGTCGATACATGTATCAAACAAGAGAACCTTACCGAGAAGATTCTGCAACTAACAGGCCCGAAACCCCCGAAACTAGCATAAAGTCACCATTGATAGTAAAATCTGTTTCAAAATAATAAGTTTGGATCTATAATCGAACGCGGGCGTCGAGGTGGGCTAGGAAGAGAAAAATCTCGCTAGCAAGAGAGGCCAATCCAAGGGCCCTATAGACATGTCCAACGGTACGCTACTTAGTCGGTACCAAAGGCTCGCTACCACAAAATTCTCGCCTTAACTCCTTATAGGTGCGCTTGTATTTAAACTTTGCCTTTGGACATCGGAGACGGCCACAGATTATTCTTCAGCTCTCACCATGGCGCTTCGCCAGCCTGCAACAAACCTATTCACAGGTCCAACACGCAAAATTCTGCCATTGTGCGGTGACAACGGTCCTGCCATCAGACGACTGTGCTCAAACCATCCACATAAAAGTCTCAAAGGTGAGCAACATTAAATTGTATTTCTTCGACACAACGCAAGCTATCGCAGCATAGAAGAACCTCTGACCTCATTTATCCTTAGAAGACATCGATAGAGCCCTGAGTATGGGTAAAGATCGTTATGCCGAAAATTACACCCGCCTGCTGCAGGTACACTGCGCAGTGCAACTTCTGGAGTTCTTCCATTTTCGACAACCTATACTTGAGCCTGCATGTTCCAAAAATGCTCTGGAACTTGAGCTGAAAACAATGTTCTGGCTGATCCAATACGCAATGGACAAGGTTCAAATGGGAGACTGGTACCTAAATAGCACCGACCCAGATGAAGATTACGTATTCTTTGGGAAAGAGAATGATCCAGAGTGGAATGAAAGGCTTTTTTTGAAGAATGCGAGGAAGTTGATCCACCAGTCTCTGGAAACAAGAAAGACTGTCACAGATGTTCTGAAAGAGGTGTGGTTACTGCGCATCGGAGCTTTGGCAAGGTCCGGGGAATTCAACAACTTCGAGTACTGTGGACCAGTCATGACAGGTTATTGGTATCGCCTGACTCCAAACGAGAGGGCGGATTTTCTGTCGAGGTTGGAAATTAATGACGCGGCTGTAGAACGCTGGCAACAGGAGATCTCGGCTCTTCAAGTTGAAGCTCCATCTACTCGGCGAACCAAGGAATACCGAGACGCGTTTCGAGCGCACATGGATCAAAGCCGGATCGCGGACATTGTTCGAATCATCGGCGGGCATGAGTTTAGCGGAAAACTCATGATTGATGCGCACCCACGCCTTCCGGCGGAACATTTTGGAAACCTTGGTCTGGAGATTCACCATCTCGATGTGCAATTTCAACAGCATTATGCACAAGATGCGTTTGCCAGAGTTGCTCGCAAAGACTTGAAACGGATATATGCTACTCAGCCCGAGCGCTGGGTCAAAGTTGTGCAGCACGCCTCGGAGATTGCAGATGTGGACTGTCCAGTATGCTATTGGCCACTCACCATCAAAGGCCCAAACGCAACCACAGAGGAGCTAGAAATGCGGCCAGCCAAGACGATCTGCTCTCACTACCTGTGCATGAAATGCATTACCACATGGATAGCCAGTGATAATGAGTCGTCAAAATCATGTCCGTTTTGTCGACACAATCTGCGTCCTGCTGAAGAGAACGATCTCTGGAAAGTATTTTGGGACCGATACCGCTCCGCAAAGGGGCTGATGCCGGAACAATTTGCATCCGTTACAAGTCAAGCGTTCAACGACTACCTTCAGAATTTCTCCGCGGATTTGGTCGGCAACCGACAATCGATGCATGATTTTGCAGACACAAACATCGACGACCTTCGCAGATATATTTTCGCATGGCCTGAAGACATTGTCGTTCAAATGAAGGGAGAAGTGGAGCGAGAAACGGCGTCCCCGAACCAGGAGAACAACTGGGAGGAAATGCACAAGGCATTGCATCGTATACACGGCGAAGCTATGCTCGAGGTGGTTCGCCTCGGCTGTGAACGCTTTATGGCGTATTGCAACGGCAATCAACAAGACTATCGACGCATCGTAGCTCTGCAGCTTCAATTGCATGCCGGAGCTAGCGCCCTGGCCATGAGGCGAGAGCTGTGGAATTGGTGGACAGGCCCGTATGCCCACGGCATCGAATCCGAGAGTGAACCTGACGACAGTCTCGACCCGAATTTTGAAGTTTCTGAAGACTCTGTAGACTCGGAGCAACTCATACCGGAAGATGGATGCCAAGTGGCGGCGAAGCATCAAGCGGAGCTCGACAAAATCCCCAAGGATGAAACTTACGATGATTCCAAGTATGACACAGATGCCGCTGACGGTGAGCAGTCAGAAGATGCACATGAGGACTTCTTAGTCAAGTGGCAAGCCGGGTTTTATCATCGTCAACGCGACGCCATACAGGGTATTCTTGATGCATGGGCTAAAGCAGTGGCCGAGAAGAAGTCCAAGGCAATCGCCGAGATGCAGGCTCTGGTCGCCGCTCAAATGGAAGCTCAAGCAGTCGCCAGGAAGGGGGCCCAGGCAGTCGCTGAGAAGGAAGCTCAGGCAATCGCTGAGATGGAAGTTCAGGCAATCGCTGAGTTGGAAGTTCAGGCAGAGCAGCCGGCGAGAAAGAAACCCAGAAGTGGCCGAGAAGGAGGCTCAGGAAATGGCCGAGAAACAGGCTGAGGCTCCAGAGACTTGGACTCTGCAGAGTATGCTTTATACATGGGCTGATTCTATGGTCGAAATTGAAGCCCAGGCTCTATGCAGACATCCCGCCTTCGCATCCATAGAGCCTAGGCTTCAATTTCGACCATAGAGTCCACACGCTGCATTTTTGGGTAATGCTGCAATTCCACGGGGCGACTCCTAATATTTTCCTGATTTTCGAGCACCACACCAATTTGTTACAGGTGCTTCCAAATTGTGAATCTAGAAAATTGATAGTAATGTAGAGTCGTATCAATAGACTGCTAAAATCCCTTTGTCGTAATGCAGACGCAAGTAGAGTCGTTATTGCAATAGCTGTGAAAGATCTTGTTTGGTGAGCCTCTTAATCGACGGCGGCAGCCACTTCTTTAAATAATGATCATGCGATCGAAATCACACGTGCGTCAACACAACTTGGTGCTCTCGGCCGGACTCATGCGAAAGCTCATACGACTAGCATAATAAATATGACGGTGGGGAGTATAACAGAAGGAGACTTAAAGGTTGATCAAGAAAACTCCACGCCATTGATGTCGTCCATGTAAGTAATTCATGCTCACATCCTCGCTTCACTCTATTTCAAACACGCATCGGTCGCTTAGGCGAAGAAGCGGTTTTCAGGTCTCGGCAGCCCAAAATGCTCCCTGAGCGTATCTCCTTCATACTCCTGACGAAAGATTCCCCGCCGCTGCAACTCGGGAACCAGCTTCTCGACTACATCATCCAAACCCTGCGGCAGGAACGGGAAAGTGACTGTAAAGCCATCGGCCGCGCCTTCCCTGAGCCAAGTCTCGAATCCATCCGCAACCGTCTCTGGCGTTCCGACAAACGCAAGTCCGGAATATCCACCGAGTCGTTGCGCCAATTGTCGGACTGTCAGCCTTTCATCCGCTGCGAGTTTTTCCACGCCGGCCCGGCTCGTCTTGCTGGCGTTGGTCTCGGGAAGATTGGTCGGGAGGGGGCCATCTGGGTCCAGCCCGGACACATCTGTTCCAAGTGAGATGGACAATGAGGCGATGGCGCTATCGTAGTGTACGAAACTGTCTAGCTTCAGTCGCTTGGATTGGGCATCCTCTGCTGAATCCCCTATGATGACCAATGCAGCCGGCAGGATATTGATGTGCTCCGGTTTCCTCCCGGCGGCAACCGTTCGCCCTTTGATGTCGGCGTATAGCGCTTTGGCGGCATCAATGTCTCTTGGCGAGCAGAACACGACTTCCGCTGTCTCAGCTGCCAGCTGTCGACCGGGTTCAGACTGGCCCGCCTGGACAATGACGGGCCAGCCCTGCACAGGTCGTGCGATATTTAGAGGGCCTCGGACCTTCAACTCATCTCCCTTGTGATTCAAGACATGCATCTTTTTAGGCTCGAAGTAGGTTCCCGTCTCTCGATCTCGGACGAATGCGTCGTCTGCAAAGCTATCCCAGAGGCCTGTGACGACGTCGTAAAATTCTCGCGCGCGCTTATATCGTTCGCTGTGCTCGACGTGCTCATCAAGCCCAAAGTTCTTCGCGCTTTCTGGATTTCCGGTTGTTACGATATTCCATGCTGCGCGTCCATTGCTTAGATGATCCAAACTTGCAAATCGTCTTGCTATGTGGTAGGGTTCATCGTAGGTGGTTGAAGCGGTCGCTGCGAGACCAATCTTCTCGGTAACTTGGGATAAGGCTGAAAGCAAAGTAAAGGGTTCAAAGGACGTAACAGTGTGACTTCGCTTCAACGCCTCCACTGGCATGTTCAGCACAGCCAAGTGATCCGCCATGAAGAAGGCATCGAATTTGGCGGCCTCGAGCTTCTGGATGAAAGACTTGAGATGCCTGAGGTTGAAGTTGGCATCTGGATAAGCGCCAGGGTACCGCCATGCGCCGGTGTGCAGGCTCACCGGTCGCATGAAGGCCGTCAGATGGAGCTGCTTTGATGAAGTCGACATTCTTCCTATCGATATAGTTCTATCGAACTAAGACTCCAGTATGAGGAGAAATCTGGTGTGGTTGGCGAATGGCAAGTTGTGGGTGCTTAGCTGTGTCTTCAACGCTAGCACTGTCGACCTCTTGATATTAACGTCTGCGAATGAAACTAATCACCCCGATTATAAATGCAGTTAAGTTGAGGTTCCCGAAGTTCCCGAAGTTCCGCAGTTGGATGTAGTTCGTGCGCGATATCTGATGGCGATCACGACATCGCTGGATGCGGGGCATCTTCCCCAGTGGATGATGCAACATCTCTGCACATAGAGTTGAATTCAAATGATGAAGATGAGTGACCGAAAGCGGAGAGCAACCCGTAATTGACATTCAATGTCGCCACACCGACCTACCTGTGCAAAGCATTTGATGTCTTGGATGAGATTGGGCGAATGTTGGTTCTGTGCTCTGAACGTGTATGCGCTGCTCATTTACAGGAGTCCCACACTGCTACATGGATCAAAGTAAGATTCCATTCCAGGTACTGGTCCAGCATGAACACAGCCGTCGAATTAGAGGGACCTGATAGTGTTGTAACCTGACCACGACGCTGCAGGTTTGGTACTCCGTTGTAACGGCGCCGTAGAACTTGGAAGTCCATTCACAGTGCACGCCTACTACGCATCTTCCCCCTTATCTCCACCCTCTTCAGCCAGACCCATTATAAAGTCCCATTCATTCTTGCTCACCCGACTAACACTCAGCCGACTGTTCGTCACCAACTGCATACCCTCCAATTCGCCCCCGCTGCCCGCGAATCCCTTTATCCTCTGCAAATCCACCACGTCGTCGAATTTCTTTACAAACTCCACCCCCACACAATACCACTTTGGATCTTCCCTCTTGCTCTTCGCGTCAAAGTACGGGTCCTTCTCATCAAACGCCGTCTCATCCACTTTTGCCTCTTCCACCACTCGCAGTATGCCCACCACCCCCGATGGCTTCGCGTTGCTGTGATAAAAGAAGCCCAAGTCTCCCTCTCGCATCGCTTGCATGTTGTTCCGGGCCTGGGGATTGCGAACGCCGGACCACGGCTCGGGCGCTGTGCATTTCTCGAGATCGTCGATGGAGAAGGCGACGTTGACGCCGTTTTCGTAGCGGGGCAGCGGCTCGGCTTTCAGGAGCCAGAAGACCTCTTGGGCGCCGGTGCTGTCGCGGTTCGAGGGGTTGGAGGGCGTGGGGAGGGTTGTGGGGCCTTTGGGTTTGGGAGGTGCGGGCTTGGACGCGGGTTTTCGGGGTGTGGGTTTGGATTTGGCGACCTTTTTGGGACGAGGGGACCTGGACTGTTAGTTAGAGAGCAACTTTATCCCTAAAGTAAGATCGCCGTACTCTTCGTCTACTGCATCATCGTCTTCTGCTGGTCGGGCGCGCTTCCGTCGCGTCGCCTTCTTGCCATTGGCTTTCGGTGCCTCGTATTCAGACGAAGTGGACGTGTCGTCAGTGTACTTTGGTACAGTTGAAGCTGATGCGCGCGTGGATCTTCGTGCGCCTGCCATGGTTGCTGTGTGTTGTTTGTGAGATGGTTTCGGTGATGAATCCACAGACGTTGCCAAGGCTATGGCGCTGCCCATGCTGTGATTGGCTGGAAATTCATCTAGAAACCTCGAGGCTATTTTCACAAGTGCAACCTATGACGCAGTATTCTCTGTCATACTGTCTCATGTATCTCCTATCAACTCAGAGAAAGCATCTGATCTTGAACTATTGCCGAAGCGAGAAAGTGAGAATCGAACTCTGTTATGAGAAACGCATCCACTTTTCAGCGCACACCTAGTATCATCAAATGGGCGGAAGGATGTGATACTATGTATAAAGCAGATAAAGTGTTCACGAGGAAGAGAACCAATATGGAAAGCCAGCTCTGGTCACGTGAGGCTAATATTTCCAGATCACAAAGGGTCTGGTTGCCTATGATGCTCCATTGACTTTTGATATTTTAAAACCACGCATTGGAAGAAGCTCATGATCAGATAAGGCAAAGATAGTATATTCACCAACGTATCCAGAATCTAGCACAGTGCTACCCACGCACGTGCGCGATTCAATTGTTGAGCTCTTCGAGACACTTCAATCGACGAGATGTACGGCATACTTTTGCATCGACTGCAAATTTACCCCAGTCAGAGATAACGCTCTCTATATGCTATGACTGGTGGCATTTTTCCCTCACTTTTGTTTAAAGTCAATATATCACCTGACGCAAGTCACGCGACCAGAGCGCCGCAACCCCAGAGATCATTGAAAATATGCAGAGAGGTGCTGTTGAGTAAATAATTAAGACCACGACGGAAGTAGCTGTGAGGGCAAGTCGAGAAGATTAATGAACTTCCATATGGTTCAATCAAAGTGATGAATCCTAGCGACACTAAAAAGAGAAATCTCGGACGACATATTTAGAAGTGTGAGCCTGAGAATGAAAGAGTTTAGTGGCAAAATCGCGGTTGAAAAATTGTTTGGGCACGCAAGCTAGAAAGCTCCAGCATGTGTTTATATTCTTCAAAAGCCCTGAAGATACGAGGGTTATACATTTTCTGAGAAACCCTTCTCGACGCATTTTTCATCAAGAACACCCTCTTTTCTTCACTGCTCCCAGACTCCTCGAACGCCTTCCCAAAGTTGGTCCAAGCCCTTCACCAGCTCCTCCGGCAACGGTCCTTGCCCAATGGCGTCCGCATACCCCTTCAGCTGCTCCATTGTCCTCGGCCCAATGATTATCGCGTCACCATTAGCGCTATCCAACAGATTCCCTCCATTCAAGGCCGAATGGTGCAACAGCCATCTGACTGCGGCGTCACTCGTCGCCACATCATGCTGCTTACAAAGATCCGCCAGCGTTCGGACCGCATCATGAATCTCAGGTTTGTCGTACCAGCTGCGATAAATAGCGCCGCCGAAATTGTTCTCCTTCACTTCGAACCGCGTGCCCTTCAAGTCTTCTGGCGTGGTCGAGAAGGTCAATTTCCCGGTCAAAACGCCTCCAGCCAGGGGGCTGTAACCTACAAAAGCGATCTTGTGCTCCCGCAGCAGAGGGAACAACGACTGCTCGCTCTCGCGGCAGAGCAGGTTGTACTGGCCTTGGAACACGGAGGGTTTGACGTAATCTTTCTCCTCGGCGATATCGAGCCATTGCTTTAACATGTCGGGTGGGAAGTTGCTCACGCCCAATTTTGCGAATCGGCCAGCTTTGTATTGGGCATCCATTGCCGCTGCTTGCTCTGCAATAGGCGTCGTCCTATCCGGAGCGTGGCAATAGAGAATATTCACCTAGTACGCGGGTTAGTCTTTATCCATCTAAAAATCATCTCTGATCTTTACCTTCTCCATCCCCAAACTTTCGAGAGTTTGCGTCGCCGACTTTTCCACGGCATCAGTCGTCATTGTCCCGCTCCCATCGCCAAACATGAGGACTTTGGAGTCGATGACAAAGTTCTTTTCATGGAGTTGAGTTTCGCCAATCACCTTTTCTGACGCACCGAGGCCATACCTTGCTGCGGTGTCTATTTCCCGAATGCCTAGCTCTTTTAGAACAGCAGCAAATTCTTCGACTACATCTCTGCCAAAATTTGGGCTACCCCAACCGCCAGCTCCTATGAAAATGCGTGGAGGGGCCATGGTCTCTGGGTGGGTGGTTGAGTGTGCAAGTCTCTACAGGATGTCTATAGCCGAGCCTCTCCGGGGAGTGGTGACTCTGGTGAGACTGTGTCCTTTGGGTTGTTGGCTGCAATGTCTTTATCGGGTGCTGCCTCGTTATGCCTGCGGGAAACCTTCGCAACTATGCTCGACTTCGACACGTTCAGCTTTGTCGTTGTCGGCACATCTACAAACCGCAAAGTTTTCTGAAGCCACGGGTCTGGTCGCTGCCGGTAACTTTCCTAGAACGGCTGACTTTTCGTCCGCAAACGTGAAGGTGCGGAATCCCGCATCCGCGCTCGCACACAATGTCATAGCCGGGCCTATGCGGCGTACCGGGCCTCCTCGGATTTCAATGAGCACATGTCGGTAATTTCGGCATTGCAACGTGACCAGGAACAAACGCTGCGTAAGACTGCGGTATTCCAAAGGGAAGACCTTCTCCGCTTACCACATCTCGCCGTAGCATCATTCGAGACAGACATGGAAGGCTGCTACGAGAGTCGTAAAGCCGGCCGTAACAGGAAATCCGATAAACGAAGTCGTCATCATCGAGGAGCATATTGATTGCTGCTCACCCTCAGCAGGCGCCAGCCATTGCCGCCGCCGCTTCCAATCCACATCCTTTCCACACCCTTCCCCTCAACATGCCAACTCGCACGCCATCCGCATTCCCACGCCCAGAACCCCCTCCCTCCAAAAACCATGCACACATCCCCGCACCTCTACACCCTCGCTCGTCCCGCGCTCCCCGTCCCGCTAGAGTAGCCTCCACCTCGTTCCCAACTGCCACCACTCTCCTTCGGCCCCGCCACTCTCCCCCCATATCCATCTTCCATCCCAAAACGCTCTCCCACAGCGCCCAGCAAAGCCACCTTGCTCCAGCGTATGTGGCCGCGCGACCCCCACGACGCACAGCGAGCATCCCTTCGAAGTCGAGCGCAGCTACGCGACGCGGCGCGGCGCTGTGTGCCGAAGACGGGTGCCGCCGTGCGCCCGCGGCAGCGAGTGGCCGCTGCGCTGCATGTGCGCGCGCGCTATCGATAACACGCGGGAGGCGGCGGAGACCATGTACGTACACGGTTGCGGGCGGCTACGTAGCCAGTGTACGTACGTCGAGATGCAGGGCCATGAGTCGGGGGGTTGGCGCGTTGGCGAGGCTGCGTTGTGCTGGCGAATGCGGGTTGAGGACAGGACACCATTGCTGTGATCTTGTACTACTTCATCTGGCGCGGCGCGCGGGAGAGCGGGAGGCTTGGTGGTGATGGAGGAGGGCAGGTGGGCGTGGTTGAGGGGAGAGAGGGAAGGATTTTGTGGTGTGAGATGTCATCTGTTGGATGGATGTTTATGCTAAAGGTATACAGTTCAACCGTTGCCTCCTGAGTAATACCAAGTGCCGTGGCCCCTTGTATCAAGGGCGATATTGCGTTAGACCCTACTTACGCCCTGCTGTCCAACTTCCGCAGCAAGAAGCCATCGTTCTGCAACGTCTGCAGTGTGCCCTCCTGATCATACTTCTCTGCAACCTCCTTCAAGAACCTCGCATTATCACTCCCATAGCTGTCCAGGATCGTCTGTGTATGACTCGCATCATTCATGAACTGATAGTCCAGCGCCTTACCCTGACCCTTTGCGAGGGCCTGGACTGAGTGGCCAAGGTCATTCAACACCTTGTGCGCTGCGGCGTCGTCCGAGTCGTCGAACCACTCGACGAGCGGTGCCCACCCTCCATGCTGTCAGTCCTGATACGAGAATGCTGAGTCGTGAACGTACATGACTGAGGTACCACTTCCAGCCCGAGTGCATTGCCACCTCTCTTCTCCCCAGCTTGGATAGCGCCTGTCGCTACGGGCTGAATCGTGTACGAGAGATTGGCAGACGGCATGTCCGTCTCCAGCAGCTTCAGGTAACGCTGATGGACTTGAATGTAGAGTTCGTGATCCACTTCGGTGCTAGCCGCGAATGGCTCGCGCCTGTTCCCCATTAGTTCTCTTGCGTCTCAAGATTATTCAGCTACTCCTCAAAGCACCGCATTCACTTAGTCTCACTAAACAAAGACCAGACTTACTTTGCTGGGAAATCTCCAATGTTGATCGCGCTTGTCAAGCTCGCGATGCTGCCATTTGTCGTGGGAATGAACGGGCCCCAGAAGCTCTTCAAGCTAGCGAATGCATCGAATGCTGCAGGGGGACTCGCCGGCCAATCCGCATAAAGCAGCCCGGCAATGATCACGGTTGGGTTGACGTTGAGGAAGAAGCCGATCTTGGGGTCGGATTCCATAGCTGCCTGAACCGCGACCGTGGCATTGAGAATATTAACGTAGTCTGAGGGGTCGTATAGATTGAGACTATACTGGACGTTGTGAAGTGGGTGAGTTTGGATATCGAATCGTGTTACTATCCCTACACAATCAAAGTCAGCAGGAAAAGGTCGCCGGCCAACTAGACTCACCAAAGTTCGGGCCTCCGCCCTTGAGTGCGCGGAAGAGGTCGGCATTCTCCTCTGCATTGGCGTTGACAACCGTGGAATTTGCTAGCACAACCTATAGGATCAATCAGCCAAATATTCAGTCGGACGATTGGTAGCGCTTACCTCGTAATTGACAACGCTGTCCGTACCAAGCCCATACAGGTTGGGAAAGAACGTCATCCCCCCTTGCCCCAGTAAGCGAAGCTCTGGTTTCTACAGCAGCATGCATCTCAACACTTACCTCCAAGAAAGAACCCTGGTAGGCCCACGGTATAGTGGCGGCCTCCTATTGCGGAGACCCCGTGAGGATCAAGAAAATCATATACTCTACCCCACGTGTTCCCAGGACCAGCCTGCAATATGCCGCCATGACCCAGGTTAAGCGTGTCCAGACCGTGAAGGTCGAGCAAGACTCCAGATTCATCGATGCTACCAAAACCGGCATTTGGATTGTGACCCCCGCTGCGTACTGCATATTTGACCTGTACGTTGCGGATGACGACTACAGCAGCAGCAACTTCAGCCGTGGTACGAGGCTGAATGAAGCATGCTGCAGGAAGCCAGCATGTCTGAGACCTGCCTCGGTCAGCAATCAACTCACTCATGGACAGTCTATTATGAATTGGGATTACCAATTGAAATCCTGCTCTTCTCGGTACTCAGGATCGTTCGCTGTGAACACACGGCCAGGGAAAACGTGATCAGCAATCTTGCATGCAGCGGCAGCTCGTTTCGAAACGGATATGTCGTCGCCGATCGCAGAAATTGCGTCGATGATATCTGTTACACTGAGAACATGCATCTGCAATTCTGCTCCATAAGCAGGCACGCTCTCTAAAAGACCAAGTAGGTCACGAGAGAGCAGTGTCCGAGCCGCTGGTATGGGGGAAAGGGGAGCTCCACGGAGGATTGGTGTTCCCGATACAGTGGATAGGGTTGCCAACAAAGGCACCAGAAACAAAGCTAGGTGTGAGAACATGGTCATATGGTAGCACCACTGCGAAACTTCCACTCGTCAAGGCATTTGCTCGTCCTTATCAGATTCGATCTAACGCAGCGTGCTTACATCAGGTCATGCCTAGGAGCGGAGGCGGAGTTTTCGCGCATCCCGCAGCGTGGAACGCCATTGTTTCATTTGCGGGCTAGGCGCGGGTGCTCAGGATGTCATTATACATGGCCCAAAAGGTAACAGCAATGGTCATCAATGCGCGAGCATTGCGCGGGTGGCGGGAGTGGGGTATCTGGAAGGGCTCAGAAGAGATGCAAGGGCGATTCAGGTTCATGCATGAACTTGGAGAAGCCGTCGCGTGTTCAACCGACGCAGTGGACAAATGACCCAATCCAAAGGCGAGGTCGGTAAGCCGACAGATGAAATTTGCCAATTGGCGGAAACAGCCGCGAGTAGCGTGCTATATGTACCTGCAAGGAAAGGATAGCCAAGGGTGCGGGATTCGCGTCGATCGAGCCCCTCCTCGTTGCAATGAAGCTCCGTTGAATGCAGACTTTGGCGTTGATGGCAGCTGCATGCCTGGCTTTCAAGCCAGCAGAGAGAACATCTTGTTTGAAAGTGTCGCTCGACACGTAATGGAAGGCGGGTTTGAGGAACATCCAAGTGGCCGAGGAACTGTAGGCTGAGCACCGTAACGGTACTGCACCGAAGTGCCAAGACTCGATGCTAGCGACGCAAATAGCTTGAGACCCGATGACTAGGCAGGCAAGGGGTACCCCGAGTGCATGTTTCTGTGCTGGACGCGTTACAGTGAGTGTAATCTGACCGAGCGTGGCCATGGCAAGGTCAAGGCCGAGTGACAGCAGCATTTGCCGTGGTAAGTGGAGTCGTCGAAACGCCACCATCGTACCTCACCCCGTGTTGCTCGCGGCAGGCTGTAAGAAATTCTGGATCTCATAGTTGCGGTGAGCGCTGGTGCGGGGCTCCGAGTGGACGGCGGATGGATCTGACCGAGGCGTGCATATGCAGGCTTGCTGTAACGCGGGAGCCGCTTGTACAGAACGCACCGTCCTGGTGGCATTCCAGCACCCGCTGTCTCAGTGTCCTGTGTCGACGGCGTATTGTGCGACGAGAGACGAGGAGATGGCAGAAGAGAGGTTCCATTAAGGTTGTTTGACAGGAAGCCGTCGCGCCCCAGTACCAAACACTGAAAGTTTCGGCTACCTTCCGATTGGCCAGTGCCTCAAATCATGACTCGTCGACCTCGTGCAACAAGCGCACTCTCTTCTCGCAGGCCTACCCGTGTCGTGCCGCAGAATGTCCCTTCAAATATTTTAATGCTCCAATGACCTGGCACGAGGGGTTCAAGAGTGGGCGAGCTTTGACATCGCCTGACATCGCACCGGCCCGTCCGTTCTGACAGACCGTCCGCCGCCAATCCTTTAGCAAGCAGACCCAGGGTCGCTCACCAAGTACAGGATCCACGCGAAAACGTGTTCCCATAGAAGGCCTTGGAATTGGGACCCTTGCGTCATTTGGAAGTGCGCTTTGCCTGTATGGCCCTTGTTGGATGGTAGGAGCGGCTGGCATGGATACTTGGCTGATCCATCAGGTGCCGCCGTCCTTTCAAGCCTGGCGACCCATCCAACGTAATCGCTTTCTTATCGGCGATTTTGTGCTCTGGAATAACAGCGATTACTCCATGCCGCCGGTTTTGAGTCTCGGCTGCGTTGCAGGTCGCCCATTTCAAAACTCTTTGACTCGTGGTGGCGTCGATGACTAGCCTCGACTCAGTGCATGACTTGGGATTCTGGACGCCTGGGTATGTATGGCGGGCAAGGTCAAGGCCAACGGCACGAAGCGCTTTCCGTCCCGATGGGCACGTCAGATACCGTTGACGGCCGACGGCTGATGACTTACACCTCTGCGGCGGAACGGCCAAGCTCTATCGACGGCGGGCAGAATCCTGAATGTGACGAACTCGCGTTAGCTATGCGCTATAGACGCTAGCTAGCATTCACGGCTCGAAACTAGTGCCTGCCAACTTGGTGCTGCAGAACTACGGCCAGGATCCGCCATTCGCCCGCTTACCGCCGGAGACGCCCATGCGCACGGGCTCAAGCGCTCCCGATATCGCGCAGTGAATTGGAAACGAGGGATTTGGAAAGAGATGTGATCATTAGTTGTTCGTAATGCAACTACCGGCGGCGAAGTTTACTCTCAGTCTGGTCGGCTCAGGGATCCGTTCGTCCACACTTGTCACACGGTATCCTCCTCTTGCGCATCAACAGCCTTGCTCGAGGGTCGGGGAAAACATTCTCGTCTGCGTAGAAGTTCCTCGGCCTGGATTTTCCCTCTGGATACTTGAACTCAAACTCCATGAGTAACCTGGTTAGAATCATTTTGATCTCTCCTACCGCAAAGTGGCGCCCTGGGCATGCCTGCTTGCCGTAGCCGAAATGCAGGTTTTCCTTCTCCGTCTGACCAGCTTGGTGTTTATTCATCTCACCAGACTCGTGACGCTTCCGGTATGAGCGCATGGGATCAAAGATCTCAGGGTCAGGCAGGCTGTGGTCCAGTATATCGGCGTTGGCGCAAGCTAGCCGAGTTCCAGCAGGAATGTGTGTACCGTCTTTGAGAGTGATTGGGACTACTGCCAGCCGTTGCGGTGCAACTGGAAAATGCGTTAGCCTGCTATTTGAAATATCAACCAGTACTTACGCAGAATTGGCGGGTTGAAGCGCTGAGACTCCACGAAGAAAGAATCCATCTTTTCGAGCCTAGGTAGCCATTGTTTAGCTCCGATTCCCTCGTGCTCTCCCAGCTTGCCTAGGTCTTTCTCGATTTCTTCGATTTCCTCCCTGAGAACTGGAAACCACTCAGGGTGGGCACACAGATCAAAGAGAAGATTTGCAGTGCCCATGGATGTCGTATGAATTGAAGCCAGCGTGAGGATGGACTGTCTCGTCGCCATTTCAGAAAGCTCATTCTCCTTCTCATTTCCATTGTCCATCATCCAATTCAGAAGCGTATCATCCTCTTCAACTTGTTCACCTTCTGCTCGTCGCTTCAGCACATCTCTATGCTTGTCCATCAAAGGCCCAATGATCTTTTGGGCTTTACGAAGGTTGCGTTTGACACGATAGCGGGAGGGAACTAGATGTGCAACAAAGCTATGAGTCCAAGGTGGAAACATGCGGAGCATGAATGCCGTCGTAAACATATCGATACTGAAATCAATCGAGAGGTTGAGCCACTCCAAATTCCGGCATGCAGGATATCCCATGAAGATTTTGGCCGACATGCGAGCCACAAGCATACGCATCATATGTTGCATGTCGACGACGATCCAATCTTGCTCCTGTTAGTATCAGATGGTATCGATAGGTGCGCTACGAACCTTCAGGTTGCGGCACATCAAGTGGCCAACCGAACTCGAGTTCCGTATTCGCAATATCAAGATATTTGGGTAACTCTGCGGTGAGTTTGTTCTGCAGAACGCGGAAGTGAAGATTCGACTCAATCATAAGAGTGGTATAAGTCCATTTGTGGACAAGATTCTGTGTTCTGTCACTACTTCCAATCGCACAGAAACTCGAGACACGCCTACACCAACTTGTGCTTTGACGCCGCTGAGTTTCGTCGTAGGATAGAGTCGAAGCTCGTTCAAATACTTGTTTGGCAGAACGGTAATATCAACGTCCCATCTTCGAACGACGAAAGGAGAATCTTTGTACTATTACCGAGTCAGTTCGGTCGCAGTATTGTGACAGGGAGGCCTGATCACCTTGTGATAGCCATCCGTGATAATCTTCCTGGCATTGATAATGTAACGAGACTGAACCAAAAACGTTGGCTCCCACCATGATCGATAGCCGTGATAAGGCGCACTGGCGATTTTGGGCCTATGTTGCAGGAAAGACGACAGCAGCCAGCAGACTACCACAAGGATGGTCAATAATTGTGAGTACCCAAGATCATCGAGGAAGTTCTTTAGAACCGTCTGAATAGGTTCCAACCGTTCGTATATCTTGTCTTGATCTGGAAAGTGAAAATGAGATTGGTTCAGGTGCACGCTGAGGTGGGCAAAGTGCGACAGGACGGTACTATTCCTTGGGAACAGACTTGAGACAGAGACGGAAGCATTCTTAGGGAGGATCCTGAGAGTCTCCATAATGACAGACTGCTTCGGTCTCCGTGAGCGCGAGAAAGACGTCGAGGGGGACCAGATGTTACCCCACCACACGGCGCGTGGTTACTTTTTCCTTCGACCTATTCACTGGTGGTGGCTGTGAAGTGCCGCCAGCCGCGCGCGGAATGTTCGAGCCCATGGCAACATGATCGCACGACCCCTCCTTCGCGCTGATCCTGCCAGGAGTTCGAGTGCATGTCCTGCAGAGCTAAAGCCATGCAACCTCTGCGCAAGCCTGCTCCATCTCTCTAGGACAAGGGCAGTCTCCGAGCCGCCTGGTGGAATATCGCTAACGCTCTCCGTAGCCGCCGGGTGCATTGACGAAGGGTCTTAAGCGCAGTTGACGTGGCATGCTTTCTCGGGTGTCCCACTTTGGACGTATCCCGCGGCAAAGCAACAATCGAGCGGTGCGACAAAGCGGTGGTGCAGGGACCCTTGCAGCATGCTGCGGCTACCTTAATCGCATGGAGAACATGAGTTGCAAACATGCGACGTGATATGGAGGCTTTTGGAAGGGTGCTGGTTCAACGGCAAGTTGTCCAATTAGATTTCGGGTAGCAACAGCCGTACTTCCGGGCCCCGAACACTGAAACTGCAGCTCTTAGTACGGCACAGCAAGCACTCTCCGCGAGCTTGCTGAATTTTGTTCTGAACCAGACCGCCTTCGTCCTCCCTGGCCAAGTGGACAAGACTCTATTCGTCCGCCCGTGAACGGACAAAAACGAGTAATGATCGTCCTTAGCATCGGGCGGTCTCTTGTCCAGGGTCTCTTGTCCCGTGCACTCTTGAGATCTCCAAACGATGGGAGTAATCGTTGCACGACGTGGCAATACCCTTGCAACTGGGTCCCACTGCATGCTCATGCTGATTGTCTCAATTGGCCAATGGCGCTTATTTGGTAATATCGAGATCATCCCTCCAGTCTTAGGACTGCCTCTTGAGGTGTTCACCGGTTCAGAAAAGGCGATAGCTTTAAAGCTACTCGGGCTCCGACCAAATAGCTTAGATACGACATTTCCGTTAGCTAGTATACGCGGGTCAGCAATGGTCGTCGACTAAGGAACCAAACGTTCTTAGTCTTACCGGCCCCGACACTGTGGTAGTTGCAATTGTTGCGACATCAGTTCGTATTGTGTTTGTCGAAATGCACCAGACCATCACCGAGGAGGCATGGGGGCTTGTTCACTCTTTGGCCACACAGTGTGCATCAGAATGCGGTATCGGAACCATGTCCCCAGCAGCGTACGATACCGCCTGGGTTGCCATGACTGAGAAGAATGGGCAACCTTTGTTTCCCGAGGCGTATGAGTACCTCAAAGCGACACAAGCCGATGATGGCACCTGGGCTGCGGAAACATCAGACGCAGATGGAATTGTCAACACTCTAGCGGCGTTGCTTGCCTTGAAACGACAAGAACGACAGTTGGAAGCTGTCCGGGCTGACAATGAAAGACGGTGCAGGGCGGCTGAAGCTTCTCTGCACCGTTTACTCAACGGGTGGGATCTGGGAGCCACGGATAGGGTTGGGCTGGAGGTGCTGGTTCCCAACCTCCTCCGACTTTTGGAAGCTGAGGGCCTGACCTTCGAATTTCCGGCCAGACGTGAATTGATGGAGCTCAACGGGGCGAAACTGGCTCGACTCGGTCCTGTCCTCACCAGTCCAATTCAGACTACGCTGATCCATACATTGGAGGCATTCGTCGGTACTTTGGATTTCGATAAAGTGAAGCAGCACAGAATGCCGAACGGATCAATGCTGGCGTCGCCATCCTCTACCGCCGCGTATCTTATGAACGCAACGTCGTGGGACAACGAGGCGGAGGCGTACCTGCGCATGGTATACAGCCAGCAAGCCTCCATCGGCAAAAAGGGCGGATTTCCGTCGGCCTTTCCGAGTACATTGTTCGAAATATCATGGGTATGTTTTGAACCGCGGATATATCCCGTGCTGACAGATACAGGTCTTGGATACTTTACTGGAAGCTGGGTTTGATCGAGACGATTTTCTCCTAGAGGATATAAGAAAATTGACTGTCCTGCTTGAGACCAACCTGAAATCACAAGCTGGTATTGTTGGGTTTGGTAGGCGTTGCTTTCCAGGTGGACTCGGTTCCAGTCACTGACTTTGACAAAGCACCAGCAACGTTACCCGATGCCGATGACAGTGCCAAAACGATCTCAGCGCTGGGGCTGCTCGGTTGGAACCACAATGTCGAGCCTATGCTAAAAGCGTTCGAAACAGACGCGTCTTTCATTACGTACCAAGGGGAGAGAAATGCGAGCACCAGCGCGAACTGTAACATCTTGTCTTGTCTCCTGCGCACTCCAGAGCCCGCAAAGTATACACGACAGATTGTCAAATGTGCCTCTTTCTTGAGTAAAACCTGGATGCACAATGATGGACCAGATAAATGGGTGAGTGTGATCTGGAGTTTCGCGACACCATCGCTGACATTATGCAGCACACCTCGGTGCATTATCCCATGATGCTCATCGCCCAAGCTTTTACACTTCTCCTGAAGCGCTGGGGCAAGAACGAGTTGGATCATGATGCCATACCCACGAAGCTTGTGTACCAAGATGTCCCGCGAACACTGCTAGACATTCTTTCGCAGACAATGGGGCTTCAACAGGCCGACGGCTCGTGGGAGTCCAAGCGTGAAGTAACTGCATACGCTATCCTTACGCTAGCTCCGTTGCTGAGCTTGCCATGGGTGGATTTCCTGAAGCCTGAAGGCATAGCTTGCATGTACCGAGGGAAAGCGTACTTGGAGGACGGTCGCAGTAGCTGGAGGGAGGCTGAAGTTTTATGGATCGAGAAGACGGCGTATTCCTCGAAGAATCTGGCGCATGCGTATTGCCTAGCCGCCTCGAAGATCGTGGTACCAATGTCTTCCACCTCTCACCGCATCACAGAGCTCTTTCCCGTGCAAATGAGCAAGAAGATGGCAAGGATGTTGGGATTCTTTGCCCACGTTGCTCCCTTTTCAGAAGCCCCAAAATGGAAGTTGCAGCTGTCCTTGCTCCAGAGCGCGCAGTACGCCAGTGCTCTCAAAGAAGCACGATACGCCATATTCCCCCGGATGGAGAAAGCTAGCGATGAAAAGTACCAAGAGTATATTCCCTTCACATGGATCGGCTGTAGAGATCATCTGTCAAGTTCCATACCGGGCGAAGCACTTTGGGAGATGATGCTCATTTCGATGTTTAATTTTCAGGTCGACGCGTTCATGGAGACTACAGCCTGGGACCAGTACAAGGGGAGGTTGCCGGAATTGAAGGCTTTCATCCGTGCGTTATGCTCTGGATCGATTCAACAGCGGAAGAGGGGGAATGACAGCGAGTTGGGGGGGTCAGTCAAGAAGGTCCTGAGAACAAACGGTATGGCCAATGGATCATCCCATGCGGTCAATGGCGATACCAAAGGAGCCTCTAATGGTGTATTGAAACACGAAGGGAGACTCATGAATGGTGATGCCAAGCCAGTAGTAAACGGAAACCATCTCGCTCCAGCGGCTCAACTAAATGGCGATTCGATCAATGTTCCGACGAGCCACAATGGGGCCACTAAAATAGGTGCGTCCGCAGATGATGATACGAACGAATCCAATGGCTCGACGATGACCAACGGAACGAGAAATCGGAAAGATTCGGGAAAAGGGCTCCAAGGGCTGAATGGCGACCTGGGTGGGTCAGTTCAACGTCTAATAGATGACCTAACCAAGGGTGAGGTCGCATCACCCGCGACAAATAAAGAAGTGGAGGAAACTCTTACCAAGTTTGTGAACCATGCCTTGCAGCATCCCAAGGTATTGAATAGTCCACCATCTATGCGGGCATGGCTGGCACATGAGATGCAGACCTTCCTACTCGCCCATATTACGCACATGGAAGATTGTATCGAAATGGCTGAATCCTCGGATGTTTCGAATGACTCGGCGACCTGGAGCAAACCACGGACAACCTTTTTCAACTGGGTCAAGACAACCTCGGCCGACCATACGAGTTGCCCGTACTCGTTTGTTTTCTTCCTTTGCTTGATTGGCGAGAAAGGAAAGGACATGATCGCGACCATACAGCAGCGGTATGCTCTCGAGGACGCGTGCCACCATCTCGCGACGATGTGTCGACAATACAACGACTTCGGCTCGGTGGTTCGAGACCAAGAAGAAAGAAACTTGAACAGTGTCAACTTTCCCGAATTCGTTACAACGGAAGACAGATTGATGAGCTCAAAGGAGTTGACTGAACGCAGGAAAAGCGACCTGCTAGCAGTTGCCGAGTATGAGAGGCGTTGTCTGGCGCGAGTAATCGGTGAACTGGACGAGAGCCTGGATGCGAAGACGATGCAGAAGCTGGCGCTTTTCATTCAGGTGACGGACTTGTACGGTCAGATATACGTGGCAAGGGACATTGGCATTCGGCACATGGAAGCAGCTAATCCCCGCCGCAAAGAATAGCGGGCGCAGGGATGGCAGGCTCGAGTTGACGACAGTAGTGTGGATTTCATAGGTTGTCTGCGTTTTCTTACTGGTGTCTGGTTTTCGCGGAGCGGGCGTTGCAGGTCCCCTGGTCTAGCCTGATGCAACGTTTAATGCAATGACATTTCTGATGACAAGAGTGGCTGAGAATGTCTCTATCGAGAAGGCAATACCCGGAGATATGGGCCGCTCATCGTGAGGTGTGGTCGGCGTGGACACGTCAATGTGGTCTTGACCTGTAGGGGACACGTTTGGTTGGTGGCCTAGGCTACAGAGTGCGAACATGGATGATGGGCGCGTTGATATGCACTTGAGGTCGACCAAGAGCCAATTGCATGGCGCTAACTATCGCAGGGTCCTTTTACGGGCACAGACATTTCCCGAGTGCCTTGGATGCCGGAAGTGCATGTGGGTTTGTGGTCAAGCCAGGAACAATCATGCCTAGCGGATGATGGGTGTCAAGTCGACTGCTAATTCCATGAATTGGGAGAAATCGAGGTGGAACCCGGGGATCAGATGGATGAGAGATGGAATGTGTGTGATATGGCTCGTCGGTGGGTAGGTTGTGATGCGGCTGGCTGAGTCATCTGGTTCGTTTCGGGCCGAGTCGGGGCTGTCCCGATGCCGAACCCCAACGGTGACGAAGACGCGTTGGCCGTGGGTTGCAGGCTGTCCAAGTGCCCGTAGCTATTAACCCTCTCTCCAAGAATCCTTTTCATCCACCCTCGCACCGCAAGGCGCTGCCCAAGACTGCTCCTCAGGCTCACCGGTCAGATTGCGCCATTCCTCTGCTGATGCTGATATTGGCACATTGGTACCCCTCGACTCCCTCGCTCTACTCCCTTCCGCTACTCCCTTCCGGCTTGCGACCACATCCGACTCGACAGCCACCATGAAGGTCTCGCCCATTGTACAGTCGACGATTCTCGCCCTCATTATCGATGCATGCTCCAACGTCATTGCCCAGCGCCTCAAGGCCTGGAACGATCACAAGCCCTTCGTCTTTGACCACATCCTCTTCATCCAGTTCGCCGTCATGACGTGTATCTCGGCTCCGATAAACTTCCACTGGCAGGCCTGGTTGGAGAAGACGTGGCCGCAGTACAAGACAATCACACGCAAGAGGGACGATGACAACCTCGACGCCGAGGAGAAGGAAGTGTTCCTAAAGGAAGGAGCAGGCAGGAGAGACGCCGAGCACGAGGTCAAAGTACGCGACTGGCCAAACGTGTGGATGAGGTGGTTTACCGACTGCATCACAATCGGCGCCATCTTCAACACCCTCATGTTTCTTATCCTCATGGGCACTATGAAAGGCAAAGGCTTGACAGAGGTCATGACAGATGTCCAGACTGTAAGCCCCCCCAACTATCCCCTGGCACTTGATTTATGCTGACATTGGCGGTAGAAAACATGGAAAATCATTTGGGATGGCTACAAGATGTGGCCAATTGCCAACTTCGCCAGCTCCTACGTCCCCGTCGAGCGTCGCATCGTCTTCTTTTCGTGCTGCGGCCTGCTGTGGAACATATACCTTACATTCGTGGCGATACGGCTATGACAGACAAACACGCTGCATGCCATCGACTTCTCCTGCGAGCGCTAAACGCGGATAACACGGCCACGGCTATAGAATCAAGCACTCATGCTCTTGCGCCTTTGTTCCACGCTTCCATGATCGACTCCCAGTACCTCCCTTCATCCTCCATGATATGCCCAGCGTGCGGGCTCTTCTCGAACCTGACCTTCTTCACCACCCAGCCCTTCTCGGCCGCCTCGTCAGCGTGCTGTTCGACCTCGTCATCCCCGACCATCACATCCGCCCGGCTGTACACGTACACTCTGGGCGCCTTCCTGTAGAACAGACCCGCGTCATTCAGTCGCCTGCACATTGTAATCATTGCATTCTCCCTCCGCGCAACTTTGTCGGAAATCGCCATGCCGAGGAGGAAACAGTGTACTCCGATTGATCCAAACCACCTCCACAACGTCGATTTCGGAAGCGACATTACAATCGCTGCGTGACTTCTCCTCCACCCACCCCGCCCGGGACTCGAGTCTAGGACTTGCGCTCGAATTGGCAGCACTCCCCCTTCCAGTCGCTTCCACATCTTCATAAACTCCACCACCATCTTCCCGCCCCCGTTACTGGAGCTGTGCAACAACACCTCGCCACCTCCCTTGACATGCTCGCGCACGATATCAAACGCAGGCTTTCGGCTCTGTTCGAATGCTGCTGAGCTGCGGAACATGTCGGCTAGGTTGGCTCGGACCAGCAGGATGCGTGAGTGCGGAAAGAGCTTGTGATACATAGCGGTGTATTTTGCAATGTATTTTGCCGCCGCGGACATCCAGCTGAAGAAGAGGATCAACGGTGCGTTTGCTTCGAGGGCCCAATCTTGCGGAGTGTAAAGAAGCGTGTTTGGGCCAAGAGTGTCGAAGCTGGACAGCGGATGGGTCGACATGTCGAGACCTCGGTGCGCGCAGGGGATAAAGAGAGCGTTGGCAGAAAAGTATGACGACTGCCTCTCGATCTTCAACACACACCTGTTTGCTTTGCTTCGCGCGAAGCTGCTGGCAAGGTCGAGCGGACACAGTAAACATTTGAAGACAAGGCGACTTGGCGAGGTGGATGCCTCGGCTCGGTACGGATGCGATTGGCTTTTCAAAACACCCAATCACACACTTTCTCTGTGGAACTGGCTAGTGTCACCTGAATTCCATGTACTAGATGTACTTCTCTCCTTCATGTCGAATCTGAGCAGTTTGATCGCGAATGCGACACACCGGGATGGCGTTGGCTGCCTTTGCTTCACACCGATCACAGGTCGACTGCCAAGTCGGATCCAGACTTCCAACTCTGCTGACGCTCTCTTCCCCACTTGCAAACGATTTTGCCATCATAAGTGACCATTCTCCGTGGTCTCCGGGGCCTACCTTTATATCAAGAGTTTGCCCATATCCTTCATCTGGGCTCGAGCTTAATAAGCGGGCCAGTCTGCCAGGCTTGGGCCAAACGCATTCTCCTACAAAGGTGCATGGAACTCCGAACACCTGGGTGCGCGTAGCTCGCAGGATTGCTGACCAACGTCAGACACTCAATCTTTGAGGCGAGGGAGCCTATCGGATGTACCCATTGAAAGAACCGAAATTGGCTCCTGCCGGGTGATTGCCGCCGCTCTGATCTCACTGCCAAGAGTACACACTTACCTGCAGCTCTGCGATATAAACCTCTGTACAATCTCAGGCTACAGATCTTGCACTTCTCATTCCATTTCGTGGACAGCCTCCTTCACTGTATCCCTATTGCCAACCGTTCCATGATGAGGAAGACTTTTCTCACTGCAGCGGTCCTCTGCTGTGCCGCAGCACAAGTTGTTGAGAAGGGATCGGTCAAGTACAATGGCTTCTCACGCAATGGCATCGAAGTCTGGCAAAATGTCCCCTATGCACAAGATACATCCGGCGAGAACCGATTCAAGCCTCCAAAAACCTTTGTGCCGGAATATAATCAAGTCTTTGACAACACCAAGCCTGGTCCAGCTTGTCCTCAATCATTAGGCCAACTCGGTGTGCCGCTCGTTGTAGGAAATATTACAGAGACGTCTGAGGATTGTTTGAATCTCAATATTGCCCGGCCGAGTTCCAAGGATGTGGATTACCGGACTAAGAAGCTTCCCGTCATGATATGGATTCACGGTGGTAAGTGTAACTCTTCTCTCATGGGATTCATTTTATTGATACAGAATAGGTGGATTTTGGTCCGGCGAAAATACCGAACCCACCACGCAGCCTGATGGCATGATTCTCGAGTCTATCGAAGATAAACACCCAGTGATGCACGTTGCGATCAACTACCGTCTTGGCTGTAAGTTGAACTTTGCATCACCATCATTCTCGGTTTACTAACTCAAGTGCACAGTCTTTGGATTTGCTCAATCTGATGCTCTCAAATCTGAAGGAAGTCTCAATGCTGGCCTCCGAGATCAACGTCTAGCGATTGAGTGGGTCCGCGACAATATCGCAGCTTGGGGCGGAGATTCAAAATCGATCACCATATATGGTCAATCGTCGGGTGGTATGTATCCATTGAAAAGTTGCTTGACATCTGGCTGACCTCGTTCAGGCTTGGCCGTCGGAATGCAACTCCTCGCCTATGGCGGCACCAAACCTCTTCCCTATCAACATGGAATATGTGAAAGCCAAGCTCTCGAGCCAGGAATCACAGGCAACTTCTCAATCGACTCCATGGAAGCGTTAGTAAACTACGTCGGCTGTAACACCACGTCTCTCCACTCCCCAGAAACCATCTCGTGCCTGCGCAAATTCGACACCAAGACTCTCTTTAACGCTTCAGAAGCCACCAAATTCAATGACATCGCGCATAACATCGGCGACGTCTGGCTCCCAGTCGTAGATGGTGACTTTGTCCCAGCCCCACCCAGCCAACTCGTCCGTGAAGGGCGCTTCGGCAATGCATCGTACATGATTGGCTGGGCCGAAGGCGACGTCAACTTTTACACCGACCCCAGCATCTCTTCCCCCGAAGACACCACCAAATTCATCCAAGAATACCTCCCAACGATGCCCGCCTCCGTCGTCGCCGAGCTCCTGGCCCTGTACCCCGCCTCCGAGTTCTCTCCCCCATCCGGCACAAACCTGACCGCGGAATTCTATCGCTCAGCCCGCATATTCCGCGACATCATCATGACATGCCAGCCCATCTACCTCGCCGACGCGCTGCAAAAGAAGACCAAAAACGTGTACCTGTTCGACTGGAACCAGACGATCCTGGAGCCCATGATCGAGGCCCTGGAAAACATTTCCAAGATCGGCGTGATTCACACCTCAGAATTCGCGTACACAAACGCAAACTTCTCGGCCTATAACGTTTCGGGACTTCCCTTGAACCCCACGCCCGAGGACTACCAGCTACAGATGCGTGGCAGCAGGACGTGGGCGTTTTTCGCAAACAGGGGGCGTATGCCGACGAATTCGGATACCACGCTGGCGATGAGGGGGTGGAAGGGAGCGTACGAGAAGGAAGAAAATAACACGGCCATCTATGTGATTGGTGGGCCAAATGAGGGGCTGTGGACATTTGATGGGGAGAATAGTACGGAGGTGATGGAGAAGCAGCGGCTCAGGGAGCGGTGTGCGTTTATTAATAGTCCGAAGATTATCGAGTATCTCCAGTACTGAGAAGGTATGCGTTTGGCTTTGAGCGCGGAGACGTGGCGGTCAATATGGAAAATGGATTCCGGAAGACACCTGGATGGAGGTGACAATCTACATAGGAAATGAAAAAGATTTCTTCCCCAAAATTGGATCCCCGAAAAGTAGCTCCTAAGAACGATCTAAGGCACATTTGATAGAAAGTCCACAAATGCATCTGCTAATTTTCGGCCCCGAGCGTTTTACAGTGCACCATGGCATGCCCTCTTCAACTATACCAACCAATTAAGCCTTGGTCTGCTTTTCAATTGCTGCATCCTTGTCCCTACCTTCACGAACGACCCCATCCACTGCAGCTTCTTGGCCCTTATCATCCTTCTTCCTCCCGATCCGCTGCCATCCCAGTCCAAAGCTAGCAAAAGTCGCAGTAATTGCTGCCGCAGTCGGAAGCCACTAGAACGTATTAGTAAACGACTTTCTCACTCTTGAAAGACTTTTCAAGATTACTTACAAACGTCAAAGTCAGTGCATGATTGTACGCCAGGATGACTCCAGCCCTATCTTCCGCGCCAATCATCTTGAAAACCTCTGTAGCACCGGCATGGATAACAGACTCCGCATCTACATTTGGTGCGTATCTACGCAACGCAGGACCTAAGGCGTTGATGAATATAGTCTTGGCAATGGTGTTACCCGCTGCGCCAGCAAAATACTGGAAGAAGAAGAGTGTGGCGGCTGCAATAGAGATTTGATTACTGGGCAAGATTTCTTGAGCGGCTACAAGTGGCTAGAGAAATATGTAAGAGGGAAGCAGAAAGCGGGGAGAAGAGCGCACCATTTGCATTGCAAACCCTCGTCCTACACCGCCGAGGATCTGGTATCCGATCCGCTCGCTCGATGTTGTGGAGACGGAGAATGTGGTGAGGAGGGCGGAGCCGATTGCAGTGAGAACGTTGCCAACGATGGACCAGAACGGGGCGTACGGTATACGTTTGACTCCAAACGTCAACATTTTCGAGTGCATGGATAAGAGGGGACTCACTGAGTATGCTGCACGCAACACTTGCCAAGATTTGTGAGATACAGGTGGGCAGCATCATCAATCCTCCCGCTTGCGGGTTTGCTCCTTTGACTGATTGAAACCAAAGTGGAAGCCAGTAAGCGACCATGATCCAAGAGCTGCCTTGCGCAAATGATACTGCGCACCCCCACAGGATGACAGGCTTTGCAACTAGCGATGGTGGAATAAGTGCTCGATCTTTACGGTGGTGTGCCCACGCGCAAAAAAGCCCGACTGTGACAGGCGTAGCGCAAAGTAGGCCAATGATGGTGGCAGAGTCCCAAGCGTATCTACTACCACCCCAGCTCATGGCAAGAAGGAACATTATACTTGCTGGAGAAAACAGTGTGAAGCCAACGAGATCCAGTTTATGGTGTATCTGGGCAACGACAGACAGAGGCGACGCTTTGGGCATCTGCTCGGGAATTCTCTGGACGAAGAACACGAGCGCCGCAGCACCAATCGGAGGAAGGAATACCCACAAGCCTGACAGCATTAGCATGATGTGAGAAAGGTAAACATGGAGACGAACACCACCGCCACCCTGCATGCTCCGTTATTGCGCCACCAATAACGGGTCCGACGACACTTCCAATACCGATCATCGATCCTGACAGCGACATAAGCCGCGGTCGTAACGATGGCTCGAACGAGGCAACCATGATGACCATGCTGCCGTTGAACATGCCCGCGGCGCCCATTCCAGCGACGGCTCGACCAACTATGAAGGCTGCGCTGGTGGGCGCAAGCGCGCCGACGAGATTCCCCAATGCGAAGAGCGAAAGGAAAGTAATGAACGTATACTAATAAGCCGACGTTAACGCACTTGTGGAGAGTGGCTGTGTCTAACATACTTTTAGGAAAAACAGATTATACAAATGCGCTGTCAGTGGCTGAAGCGAGCAGCTTTGGTATGTTAGATGGGGTCGTGAAGTTGATCAGAACGATTAAATGAACTAACATGGACAAGAGATAGGCAGCGCTATACCAGTCGACATCTTCAATTGTGCCAAAGTGAGCTGTAATTGAAGGTACGGCCTTCTGTAGAGTTAGCACATGTGCCAATGGGGAAGATGTAGCACCCTACGGTAGCGATGACAGTCATGTAAAGAGCGATCAAAACTGCTACCAAACACTGCGCTATGAACAGAATGGACATTGGAAGACCGTGAACATATTGATCGTCGACTTTTGGTGCCTCGTCTTTGGTAGTTGAAGGAGTGTTCTCGGTTCGTCCGGACATCGTTCAAGGAGAATAGTAATTCGGCCAGAGGAAATCTGTTGTGTAGAGTTGCGATACATCTTCGCAAGCAAGGCTTATATTCAGGAGTTGTCGCGCGGTTTTCAATCCGGCCATTGATGTTCTGCGATACGTATTGAGCTGATTGGGTTAGCCGTTACCCGCAGAGGGTGTATTAAACCAACACTAAGCCGGCAACAGCCAGATGCCGGTATCGTTTCAGGGGTACTCGACCTCCGAACCCTCGTTCCGCCGAATTCTCATGACTGCCTTGCAGAATGCCGACTCACTACTTGATACCTAAATCGAAGGCATGCCAAACCTGTTCTGCGGCCAAAGCAAAGTGTGAACCCGGGCCCGACTATACAAAATGCAAAAGGTTAGTCCTGTCATTGCTCGCTCCTCATCTGCTCACTTGGCTCTAGATGCAGTTTGCATGGTATCCAGTGTGTGCCTCGCGACAGCGCAGTCCGGAAGCGTAGAAAATTATCACCCGTATCCGGCCAGAACCTTGTGGCGGTCTCCGTTCCTAGTGATCAAAGGTCCGAAGTTACCAATCATGAGATAGAAGACGGCCTCGCGTATTACTCGCACAAAATGGCTCACTACTTCCCTTTCGTTTTAATATCGGCGGGATATGGCCCTGGGATTGATGTGCTTCGGGAAAAACCTTTCCTTTCGCTAGTGATTGCTATGCTTGGCTGTGTCCAAGATCGCATCCGACAGCGCGAATTGGTGCTATCATGCAGAAAGTATATCACAATGCGCGTTGTTGAAGCGAGTGAAAAAGGTTTGGACCTTTTGCAAGGAATACTTGTGCTTGTCCACTGGTGAAGCCGCCATACAACTCCACTTGACTTCTCATACTGACCGACAGTCGTTAGGTACCTCTTACAATTTGAGCTACCAAATCAACGAGGAGTTTTGATGCATTTGGCCATGGGATTGGTCGTAGACATGAGCCTGAACAAGTCTCCTTTCACTCGGAATCGGGTCATGAAAGTATCAGAGGCAGCTAATGGTTACGAGTTGAAAATTGAAGGTGTAGTAGAACACACGTTAGAGGAAAGACGGGCGTACCTTGGATGTGTGTATCTTTCTTCCGTGTAAGAGTATGTCCCTAAATTGGTTTTTCGTGCTTAGTATCAGCAGATTGTCGAAGAGCGTATTGAACACGGATGCGGTCCATTTTTCTGACTACACTGCCCAATGCTGCCAGGTGCTAGAAGGTAGCAACTTGGCCTCGGACCGATACCTGCTACACCTGATGGATCTGCAACGGATTGTGGAACGATTCGAGACAGCCCGCAGCCTCGTCACCAAAAGTCAAGCCCTGACTGCTCAGCGATACAAGTCCTGCCATAAAGACAACGGCCCCGACTACTCCACTCTTGGAATTAGTCATGGTAAGCAGTGGAACAATGTTTTAACGGCAGCTTGGGACTCGATTCGCACCGAAGACAGGACCGGTGAGTGTGCTTTACAACCATGAGCTCCTTTCTTATACCGCACAGAGCTGCTCCTGGTCCAGTATTGCTATGCCAGAGCCTGTATTTTTGAAGCAGGCCTCGATGATTCCCAGTTCTTGACTGTCCAGGATCGCTTCGAAACATTGAATGAATGCGTGGCACGGATAAGAGATTTCCACGACGCCTTCTTTTCCGTGGCGTCAAATCCAGACGTGTTGTTTGATGTTCCCTCGCACGTCTTTGGCCAGTCCAATCACATCATGTCTGTTGCAGGCCAGATCTGCTCAATCCAATGCGAAGAGTGGTCGGGAAAGCGAGCCGGGCAAGACATGGGATTGGTGGAGCTGATGGATTCAACATTATTAGCGCTGGACTCAATCTTCAGATCGCACGCTGACATGGGCATGCAACCGCCTCCTTATTTCAATCGTCTCGCTCCCATGGCGAGGGCCGTTCAAAACTGGTACATGACGAGATTCGGGAACTCGAGAGACGGCGGAGAGGCGACGGTTGCAGTTGCACAAGACGTGCCTGTCGAGTTTGACTTTTTGGAAGGGTTTTTCGACTTTGACGATAGCTTGTGGCTTCAGGGCGCCCTGGACAGTGAGGGCGCTTTGCTGCCAAGCGGAACCCGCGTGTAGGTGCCGAGCATAGTTGACGGGGTAAGCGACCGCAGAAGCCGGTGCATAAGCTGGGGAGTTAGGTGGTGTCACGTACGATTGATGAGATGAGATGGGGTGGATGCGGGGAAAGGAGAGATGGAGGAGAAGGGGGCGCTGGTGGGTCGGAGAATTGTCCCGCCAACGAGTTAGGCACACCTGCATTCTGGGAAGTCGCGACGCGTCGCTCGACTCCGACACCTCTCGTCGACGAAGCGCATCATGCATTTCTGATCCCATACTCGTTATTCGCGCCTCCGATGCCTCTTCTGTTTTCCTCAAATGCGCTGCACATGCTTCGTTTCCCCACATCTGCCGAGCCGTCGTGACATCACTGCACACAGCAACCCCGGATGGCAATCTGCCATTCCCCAACAATTCCCATGTCTCCAGTCTCACTAGCAGCCTTGCAGCAGCGCCCGGTCGTTTTATATAAGTTGTGCATCCTCGTTGGCCGGTTAAAGAAATTCTGCGATGCTCGGCAAAACGTGGTTTCCGTCCACCGTAGCCATGTCGACACTTGCGCTTTGGACACCGTCTCTCGCCATTGGGACCCTCGACCGGGATATCTGTCTATCTTAACCTCCAGGAATATCGCTTGCAGGAATCTTCTTAGATATCTTCCAAACCACGAATCTTCACATTCAACGGTAGCGTGTTGGATGAGCATGTGGAGGAGAACGTGGCCAATCGATTGCATGTCGCTGTACCTGCATCAACTTACCAACTGCAAGGCACGCGCTTCCGTCACAATTCTAGATTGTGCTGATATGACTTGCAATTCCTGCGGTGGCGACAGGCCAGCGAGACGGGCAAACCAGGCCTCAAAACCACCCGCCTTACTCTGCCCATTCATCTAGTTGTTCATAATTTCCAACTCGATGGAAAAATAAAGACGCCTAGAGCAGTGCACAGATCGAATCTTCCTAGAAAATCTTGGATCGGCTATCAATCTGGAGAAATTGCCGTGTGATATCCTTCCCTGAGCACAAACAGACCAGGGTTTCGTCCTCGGAGCTGTATGTCGATGCAGCATATAAGAAGGTTTGAAGCAGTCTGAGACCAAGTGTATTGGAGTATAGGACGGGCTATTGCAGTGATCAACGACTTTTTCTCGCCAAGTCTCCCCGAAAGTTACGATCTACTGCAACATGAGGCTCACTGTGGGGACCCTGGCGATTGCCTTTGGCATTGCCAATGCTCGTATGTTCGATCAAATGCATCTGCTTTTATTTCTGCTCACCTGAACTCCCAGAACGTTTATCTACTTCGTCTGTGACCAATCCGTTCACTTTGCCGACGACAATCCCAGTCCTTCCCATTCCGCCAACCACCCTTCCTGGCGGATCAGTCGTGAGGCCAACTCCCGCAACTACATTTCCCGGTACATCTGTTGCCAGCTCAGCTCGTCCCACTCCTTTACTCCCGAGTCTGAGCCTGCCGCCGCTTCCAAGCTTGAGCCTGCCGCCACTCCCCAGTCTCAGTCTGCCGCTCCCGAGCCTCAGCTTACCACTACCGAGCCTCAGTCTGCCGCTGCCGAGTCTCAGTCTGCCAATTCCCACTCTACGCCCAACAGGGATCCCGGGCTTCTCCTTTCCGCCGTTCTCGATCCCAAGCGGTGGATTCCCGCGTCCTACAGGACCCAGGCCCACGGGCGGTTTCCCCAGACCCACAGGTGGCTTCTCCTTCCCACCATTTTCGCTTCCATCGGGATTTTCCTTCCCGCCTTTCTCGATCCCATCAGGAGGATTCCCCAGGCCCACGGGTGGCTTCCCGAGGCCCACAGGTGGTTTCCCGAGGCCCACAGGCGGCTTTCCCAGGCCTACAGGTTCATTCTCCTTCCCGGCTTTCTCGTTCCCACGCCCTACTGGGACCGGGCTTGTGCCGATTCCGCCTCTGACCCCGATCGTGACGATCCCAGTGGTCCCCACTCTACCTACCCCCACTACTCTTCTCACCAGAGTGAAGGATGATTAGACGTGTCTCGGAATAAAACCTTGCAGTCTCTTCGTCTAGTTTATATATTTCAACTTGTTATTTGGTGGGATCGCTCCATTGGCAATAGGGAGCACAAATACAGACCAAAGCAATGCAAACAGTTTTAGGTTTTGGCAACGCCATTCTGTTCCACTCCCCAACGTAAATCCTGTTCACAATCTGAATCCGTCGTCTCCTGCTCCCTCTCACATCCCACTCTCAACTCTCTTGGTTCTGAAGCGCATCAAATAAAACGCAGCGATGTCCACCTGAGCGAAGGTATTGATGCTATTGCCAAGCGTGACATACTTCTTGGTGAACTTGGTCTGGAACATCGACACGATGTGTTTGCCTTGAGTGTTTTGATCATTCAACAGCTTCTCGTCCCTTGCAAATTTCACAACACATTCCTGACAAGCCCCATCTATATTGAAATGGCGCGACGTCGCTTGCGTCTCTTTGACTCTTCCTGTTTCGCATCAACATGAACTATCGTGGGGTGTTGCACTCGCAGCCTGCGTTCGCCCCGCTCTTTTCGACCAATTCACGAAAACTTTAGCTCTTCATAAATCGCCCCCAGCATGGCGATGTTGCCGATATAAGTCATCGAAACCAGGCCATAAGTATTTCAATCGCCAACGAACGCAGGTGGACGTGAGTTCAGCATTGAAAAGTTCGGCGACAACTGCGAAGAGACGGCCACGACGCGTGGAGATGCCATTTCAAGGCGAACGGTCGATGTCGGATGACGGAAGGAAGATGGATGGGAGGACCTGTACTTTAAAAGTAAAGCATTCTGACATTCACCATTCATATTAATATCCATATTTTCGTAATAACTTGTTTCGGGGCCTTGAATGTGAAGACATGGGTATAATACGCAGCAACAGTCTCCAACTTCTCGGTGCATCAACCTATGGCACTAGTCACAGCTCCTCAGAGCCCCAGTTTGAACCCTCCCGGAACAGCTTTTTGGAATACGCCCGCTGGGTCATATTGTTTGCTGACGCTCTTCAAAAATGCCACACTCGCGCTGCCGTACGCCTTGATCGGATCCTGGAACTGGCTTGCGTAGTTCAAGTATAGCCACTCATTGTAAATTCCCTTCTCTTTCGCAAGTGCAATAATGTCACCTTGCAGCTTCTGAATTGCTGAGTAGACGCGGTCATTGTCGGTTGGCAGTGTCCAACTTAGGGTGAAGAGAATATTGGCAAGGTCGTCCTTGAAGCGGTCCAGTCCGAGGGCGTTGCTCGTGGATGCTTTGGAGTACAGAACGTAGGGAAGCGGCTGTAGAGTAAAAGTATAGATGAGGCCTACAACGGTGGTCAGGGAGTTTGCTGTGGCGTCGACTAATTTAAAGGCCTCGCGTAGGAATTCGGGAGCGACATCGGGCTTGTTTATAAACGTAAGGGTGCTGAAGAAATTGTTGTGGCCGCTAGTGGCAATATTGGTGCTGCCGATTTCTGTGGTGAAGCTGCTGAGCTTGTCTTTTCGGACCGTGGTCGCGACTTTTAGCATTGCGTCGAGAGGCGCAAAGGCGGGAGGGGGCCAGGTTACGCTGCCGTTGGTGTACTCGACGTCGAGGACGATGAGAGATGTCAACGACGAACCAGCGATCCAGGCAAAGTTTGTGATGAGGGCAGAAAATGGGTCGTAGTTGGCGCTTTGCGAAAACTTGACGAAAAAGTCGAATACGGCCTCTTTGTTGGTCATGGGCTGCGTGATGATGCCACCCCAAAAGGACGATTGCGGATACACTTTTGCGTCAAATCTGGTGACGATGCCGAAGTTGTTGTTTCCTCCTTTAAGCGCACGGAAGAGCGAGGGATTGGTGTTGCTAGACGCCGTGGTGATGGTACCGTTGCCGAGAACAAGCTCGTACTGCTGTATGTTGTCGCAAGCAAACCCGTATCGGCCAGAAAAGAAGGAGATTCCACCTGGAATTGTAAGTTTTAATTAACAAAGCACAGCGCGAGGCTTATCCTACCCCCAGTAAGCAAGCCTCCCACGCCAACAGGCGACAAACGACCACCGACCATGGTGAGATCCATGTCGTCGAGCGTCGGGTACACAGCTCCCCATCTATTGCCGGGCCCAACGCTTACGGATTTCTTAGTGGCAGCAACGGTCACCTGGTTCATACTTTGCATGTCGATTGTCACGCCGCCATTGATATTCGCTGCTCCAGCGTGGGGCGTATGACCGGCACCTCGGACAGCATATTTGCAGCCCGCAATGGATGCTTGATAAGCAACGTACAGAATAGTCACAGCAGTAGACACATCCTGGGCGCTGGTGGGAATGACAATGCACGTTGGTTTGAGACTCTGCTCTTGTGCAGACCAAAACGACAGCTGCGAATTGGAATAGCCGGTATCAAGGATATCGTTGAAGTGCGTTTGGTTGGGCAAAAAGTATGCCAACGCAGTGCACTGAAAAACGTTAGTGAGATTTGAGTCAAGTGGTTGATGGCGCATCTCTTACACACGCTCCATTCTTCTTCAGCTGCGTGAGGATGGCGTTTTTGTCTGGAGTCGCCGCCTCAACGAGGTGCAATGCGCACGCAATAAACCAAGCTAAAAATAAATAAACCATTATTAAAATGCTGTTCGTCGCTGCGAGCACCGTGGAAGAGACTCGAGGGTCCACCTCTTATATATCCCACTCTCCCGCGCAAGACGTAGGTGTGGTGGCGTTGGTAGCTTTCGCATGGGTGAAATATCAGTCTAGTCTCACAAAGGATCTCGCATCAACTCTCATACTCGTAACTTCGTTGCAAGCGTCCTAATGTAACTGGGGAGCAGGCCGTTTTGGTTTGGTCGGTACCTGATCGAGCTTAACTCGACATCCCATGAGCAGACGGGTAGTATCGCCGCGTCCCAGGAACGCGGACTGATGATAAAAATCAAGGCACCCAGGTTCGAATCCTCATGATCCATGCATCCACGCGAGACACTGAGGCTGACATAGACGAAAATCGGAACAAGCGGTGCGGATCTTTGCCCAAGTTAGAAAACGAGAATATCGTTCTGCACACTGACTGTCCCAAGGCTAAATTCTCCATTATGGGGAGGGTGTCAGGGCGGATACGAGCGCCTCTGAAGCTAGATGACGAAGGCCCAGGTGGTCAGTGGCTGAAGCTAGATCCAAATCGCAGGAGACGAAGTCCGGAGGTTTCTTGTATTGATGCAGAGGTCAGCTCTGCGTGATGTCTTCTCCATGTGTGCTACGCGGGTCAGCATGGCATTGGAAATTGAAACCGAAGCTGAAAATTGAACTTTAGAGGACGCACTTGTGCCTAGAGCGAGCGGCTCGGTGGTTCTCGAGCCCGGGCAAAACTTCGCGCGACAGGCACGAACGCGCAGCGGAACGCGGATCCACCGGCAACTTCGTATTGGGACGAGAATAGCTCTCTGGTAGTCATGAGATTCCTTGAACCCTGTGCCTGAAGCTTCGACTGTGCTGGTCAACGCGCAAGTCACTGTTATTTGTAGGTAAGGGTATTCAGCCGGAAAGGAGGTGCACTGGTCAGGTTCCACAGCAGCAGCAACGGCGTTAGGATTCCGCCTCTATTCGGGCATAGGCGCAATCGCGGTCCGTCAAATACGCGAACTTGCAAACTTTAGGCCGCAGGTTTCGAAACGTGGCTGCTTGGATGTTGAGAAGGGAAATTGTAAGAGAGAATGAGGTGGGTGGCTGACGGACCGTTTTAGCGATACCGGTAAACTTGGCGCCCAACAACTCACCCCAGCCCACCGTTTCAACTTGGATTCCACCATCGAGGAAGGTTTGCCGGCCTTCTACTTCTGAATCTATGTACATTTCACCCCTCTTTTGGGACCGCATCGGCCGAGAAGCACGACCCCAGTGCTGACGTCTGGGCCTCGAAATTGTAAAAGAAGCGGGCCGGAAACGCGTAACTAAGCCTTCCAACTCTCGTCAATTTCACTGCACCTGTCTCATCGCAGTGAGTTGGCGAGTATGTTTCCTGCAAAAAAAAGTAAAGAAAACAGCCGATACGAGGTACTCTCGATAGACACATGTTACATGTACCCCATCTCTCAGCTATCTTCTCACAACCCCGCCCTTTTTGCTTTCCACATAACGTTATCTTTAAAGCTACAGCATGCTCTTTTTTCTATTCTTCGCGAGTATTTCCTGAACTCACGATGTTACGAGCAAATCGTCTCGGTAATGCACCCATAATGACGCTCTCATCGCAGTGGGAAAAGTGGTGCCCTAAAGCGCAACTTTGCACGCCTACATAGGTTGTGGAGGGTTCAGACTGATGATGTGAAGTCGTACAAAGTTTTCGAAGAGGTCTTTCGTCACATGATATCTAATTCGTAACTAACAGCGCGGCATTTGCGATGCAGATTTCCATGGATATGATTCCATCCAACTTCAATCGCTGCCCCCATCCTAGACTCTTCCCTTTTCATCGTCATACCTTCAATTGTTCATTCTGTGTATGTGCAGGCATCAGGATGGTTTAGAGTTAAAGCCAATGATTCCAGCCCAAGACAACCCTCATTTCCATTCGGATTCCTGAAAGCAGCCAGCCAAAGTCTCCACGCTCCTTCAATTTCTCCCGGACAAGCCTGAAACCCGATACCATCAAATTCCAAATCATCATTGGTGATTTGCCAGCCCACTGTTTCCCACTGGGGACCCAAAATCATGCTTGTATTGGCATACCTAACGACACCTTGGCCGTAATCGGAACGATCAACGATAATTTGTTGAGCATCACCAGACAGAAAATCAGACCCGCCGTAAAGAAACAACTCGCCATCTTGAATGGAAAACTCGGCAATATTTGCGTAAATCGAGTCCGGATCATCGCACGTGGCATTTTGGCTGTCTAGGTCGAGGTAGATGCCTGAGAGTGCCGCTTGGAATCTACAAAGGTAACAAGTTAGTGACGTAGGTACAAGAGCTTGGAATGAGAGTATGCTGCCGCCCAATGACTTTCATCCCGAGCTACCATCTCTTGGAAGTTCGAGAGTTAGATTCAGATGAAGAGCACAGAGGAACACTTACACAGCAAAATGTATGTTAGAACCTGAGCGAATAGACATGAGGCCGAAGGGACTACTGCCGGGAACAGGTGAAGCTGACGGGGTCCCAACTGAGCTTGTATTATATGTGTCCGAAGGAGTAATCGAGTCAGTAGTGGGTGTCGAGATAGAGTATATGGGCGTCGAGGTAGTTTCTGGATAAGAGTAGGAAGTAGATTCGGTATCAGTAAGCGGCAGAGGTGGATATGTCTGCGGAACGGATGTCGATGGGACTGTGAAATCGGTCCACGTTTGAGAAGTCTCGATGTAGGTGTACGAAGAAGGCCTGTAGTATCCCTGAGATGACTCTGGATGGGGAGGTTTGACCGGATTCAAGGCTAACACGGTCATAGGATATGCGAGAATTGCACTGAAAGCTCTGATATACATGATGGCTGATGGGGGAACGACTGTCGCTGGTGGTCGACCAGATTTATCGAGAGCTGCGCTTTTATACCAGACCTCTCAGAGTTCTTTGTGCTCACTGGAACTGGCTACACTTTCCAAAAGGTGGTACGAGACCAAGCGTTAGCAATACAGAGACGCAAGGTTTCGAATCTGGAAGTTGTAAGGTTCACAGCGAAGCCGAGGCGCAAGCCACTGCGACGGCACTTGACAGAACCTTTTTCAACCGCCTTACCTACGGCCAGATCTTGCAGTGTCCCCCCAAAGCTTGAATGAGGCGAGAGAACCGGCGTCTTAACGTGCAACGAAGTAAACTGAGTCTCTACCACACGACACGGCAACGAAACTCGCAGATTTGACTACTATTTTGAAAATGGTCTTAGTACACGGCAAGACCTGCATTTACTACTCCAGCAGCCGTCCATGAACCTGGCTTGATGAAGGACACTTGGTGTTGCAGCGCTCGTACATGTCGCAATTTCAGACCATCCGGGTGGCACAGTGTCATCGGTACCAGAGTCACTCCTAACACAGCTCGGAAGTACCAGGATGTTGGGAATTCTGTTATGTTAACCCCGCATACACCATTGGGATCATGACTCTACTCGGCGTGTATTCTTTTCATGCGCGTTACCAGTTGCTTATTGCTCTCTCTGTATCCAGCGCACAGTTTCTGAACTTCTTCAAAGCAAAAGCGACGCTTGATTCCAAAGGAACTTCAAATATGTTGAACTCTAATCTAACCCGTCTTGGGGAACAGGTCTTTGTATCGCAAGTACGAGCGTGACACCAAACGCTCTATATCGTGAGCACATGTGCGTAGTGCCACTTTGTGTCGTGAATCGTTTCAAACACAACTTAATTGACGTAGTATGCTCTCAAGTTCGGCCAGAGGCCCAAAGTAGAGGCAGCGCAGAGCAGCACACGACGCATCTCTCACGATTGGATACATGGATGAATGTATTGCGGCCATTCCGAGCTTCGCTCTCCACCCTGAGTGAAGGCAGGCTCATTCTGTAGGCCCCAAGGTTCAAGGCGCCGAGATTTGATGTTTTGGAGCTCTTCTCAAAACAAAGGATCGTTTCTTGTCTTCGTCAAAGTCTATACGCGTAACAAAACAAATCCAGGCAGCTCTCAATTTTTGTTTTCTCTTACCGCCATCAATATATCAGTTTGCCGGCCATGATAGCTCTCCTGCATCACCAATCGATCCATGGCTTGCGTTCAGAGGCTGTATCTCATGATATCGTCTCTTCCCAATACAAGATCAAATGGCGGGTCTCGCTCTTTGGTAACCATCACCCGCATGGGGCCGTACGTTTCTCCTCTTTTGTCCACCATTCGCCAGTATATGTCTACGTAGCCTCCCACAGAAGGCCTGTGCCTTGCCTCGGGTTGCGTGTATGTACTTTGGTTCGCGACCGAATCTTCGCACGGTTGTACAGGCATTGCCAAAACGTCTGTGATTAGCTTTCGTGAAGCAAGGCTGACATCCATATCGGCATCGAACGAGAGCAGGGCTTGTCTCCACGCTGTGACCTGCTCCTGACGCGAAGGTAGCCATGGATAAATTTCGACTGCTGTAGCGGTCCGTATCTCTGGTTTCTGTCGTTTGCAGCCTATCAGCTGTCAAATGTCCCAATGCAATCTCGACCATGGCTGACCTTGATACTCAGAAGGTTGGGTATATGAAGATTTGTTGAGAAGAAATGCTTCATGAGCGACCAGATTCCCATCTGTTTTTGATCCAAAGTCTGAGCAATTATTGCCACAATCCTGATGCTTTTGATGCTTTTGATGCTGAATGAAATGTTGCGATTGGCTGGGACCCGAGCTTTGCTGAATAGACTGGGCTGAGCCTCGCATCCTCACCGGTGGATACCTGAGGCAGAAACGAACGCTGGCGAGGGCAAGTGAGGATGTTTCCGAAGGGCAATACTTAAGAAGGACCATTACTCTCTGTCATGATTGGGCTGCACTCAAGTCATCGCTGTCTCACAAGGCGATGTGGTCGAATTTCATTGGGCGAACTTCAAGATGCGAATCAACGTGGAACACGTCCAACTGGCATTTACGAAACCACTAATTCATGAATATGGTAGAACAGCAGAACGGCAATTACAAACACGTGGTTCGATTAAACACAAGGGTTGAATATTTCATCCATGCCTTGGGCTTTCGATTAGGGCCGGCATACCGGTGAACGCAGGTTGAACCGTGCCAGGAGGCAAAGTGCGCCCTGTTCAGAACTCAGGACCTGGATTCGAAGGAAGCAGGCTTGCGCATCGCGATGAATTTGCGACCGTCAGCTTGGGCTGCCTTCCGGTCAACGTATGCGGGGTAGAACCCAGTCGTGGACGGGAGAAAAGCAGCGCTCAGACGGCCGCAGTCAGAGGCGATTGAATCATCTTTGCACTTATCGTTTGAAAATGCCCGTGGAAGATCCCCTCAAAGACTTGGTTGCTGGATATCCTCTCAAAGACTTGGTTCCTGGATATCCCAAATTGGCTGGAAAGATGGAGGTCCAGCCCGAGGTGACTATTTTTCGGAGATTCGGGGCTCTAAACGCTAGAAATTTGCTTTATATCCAGGCAGAGCTTACAATGCTTGAGGAGGATCTCGTTCAGTACGAGAGTGGAGACAACAATAGTCAGAGAGGCGACAAACGGAACTATGCCACCGACTGGTACTGGTTGCGAGAGTCCCACAACGACGGAGATACCGTACAACTCGACACGGTGCTGAAGATTCGACAGCTTCTGAAGGAATATAGTACGCTGTTTTTGTTAAATTGATTTCGAGACACTAACATTAGCAAAGATCATGCGCTCATCCAGCAGAAGTTGATTCTCAGCTGCGAGGAACCAGATAACTGGGACCTTTCCGATATACAAAACTTCCTAGCAGCGCCTAGAATGAGAGCTGACGAGCGATTTCCCCTGTTCGGGGGCGATTCAGTTGTATGGGGTTCTGCCAACAAGCGCAAACCCCATGCTCCTGATCTGATAGCCCTGAAACCCCGCGTCAAGAAAGATCCTTTCTCTGAGTGGACAGCTAGACATGCCTTATCGATCTTGCTCCGCTGCGGCTGTGTGGGTTGGGTCAGGCCCTCATCCATAGTTGGGCTCGTTGGGTACCAAGACAAAACAGTGTTGAGGATTACGTACTGGGTTACCAACCTCTTTGCTTCCTTGATGCCGATCGCATCCATTGTGGTCCTGCACCTAGTGCGCCCAATGTCCGCCAGGCTTTCGATCATCGCAGCGTTCAATGTGGCGCTGTGCATTGGGTTGAGTGGATTGACGAGCGCCAAACGTTCAGAGATTTTTGCTGTGACAGCAGCGTAAGCTTGCATTATTGTCTCGGAGGCACTAAAATGACTTTGCTGATTTTTCTAGTTTTGCAGCCGTCCAGGTTGTTTTTGTTGCGTCAGACAAGAGTGACTGACTGTGGTGTTATAGCTGGGCTGGGATTGGAAGGATACATGATCGAGCGACTTCGGGGTATTCAAATCTATTCAGTTCTCGTTGTTGGAGGATCAAATCGAGATGAAAATTTAGTGCGTTGACAGTCGAAGCAAAGTGAGCTCGACCCCATCCCTGCGCGTTGCCGCGTTCTGCTCTGGTAGTTGAAAGCCACCAACTCCTGCAAAAAGAACTATAGACTGGTCTTTTAACATGGCCGTGCGCAATGCCACAAATGACATCATCATCCTTCCTCAACCACAGTTTGCGCCAAACTCGCTTCAAGGTTCCAAGACACCGTACTGTACCCCGTTCGTTTCCGTATGCAAGCTCCGTATAATCGCACAGAGTAACCGTTCGCCGAAATTGATTCAGTCATTGCGACGCGGATTGTTGCCCTGCCTGGCCCTACGAAGAGTCAATACCAACGGGACTTGATGGATGGGCTCAACACATACTTGTACTACTTTCGCACGGGCCTCCTTCTTTCTTTCTTCGTTCTTCTTGCGATCTTCGCTTTGCTTCTTTTCTGCCTTCAGCATGTCGTTCTCTGGAGTGGGTCAGCTCGACTTCGTCAAAGGTGCACGGACTTGCTGACTCTCGGCCTTTTCTTCTCGATACCGACCCGCGGGAGCGGCGAACGGTTGTATGGTTGCAAGTTCCGCAATGACCTTTGATCCGATGATAACCTCAAACTGCTCGTTGTTTCCAGTGTCCACATGCCATAGGCATTCAGTATACTTGAGGGGAAACCGGATGCCGGGGAATTTGGGTATCTCGGTACACGCCCAACGCGCTTCAACAGCGCCGACGAAATTGATCGTCTCTCCCCCAAACGTCTGCAGCATCGGCGTTCCAGTCGCACCAGAAAAGTCGAAACCGAGTTTCTGCGCCAAGCGCCGGCTCATGATGTTCAGTTCGCACCCAGTATCTAAAAGAGCGATCGCGACACAGTGCACCGGATGTCCATTCGGCATCGCCTCGATATGGATGTTATACTGAAAGCGGGTATTGAAAGAACCGTGCCGATGATCTGTCATGAAGGCGTAGAACTGAGCAACTCGATACAGGACCAGAATAAACCGTTGTAAAAGTTTGACCAATATGTGGAAAACACAGAGTATTGTCAGCTTTAGAAGGCGTCCAAGGCTTGCTGCATCTGGGAGTAAAAGTTAACGCTCGACAGGATCTGGACCTTCGATGTGTCCGCGTACCTCCCACACGGGTTTCTTGTGACTCGAGGTCTCCAAGAGATTGGAAAGAAGACATTGTCGCCTGAGCCATAACCATTACCTATTCTTCGTTGAAAGAAGCGAGCGAAATGGTTGAACTGTGGATGCCTCCTGGTAAACATTCCGATTTGAGATGGTCGCTGCACTGCTCGGACCGTCTACACTGGGTCTTTATACAAAAGCCTCTCAAGGCGCGGTGCAGACATATGGCACCGCATATGGGTGATGCCGTGGTGGGCTGTGATTGGATTGATACTACGCCCAACCGATGCTCCAATGAGCGGACAAGACTCATACCTTTGAGAAGTTGAGTGCGAGGGATTCGCCGCTCAATAGGAATAAAATGTAAAATTTCTGTCTTATCAACGCATTCTGCGAAAATTTATGCAACATCAAGATATGAGCACAAATCACGTGGAAACGAGCTGTCGAGCCGATAGCACCGAAATGCCACACGAGCTTGACACGTGTTTGTTTGTCAATGAATGTTGCAGGTACAACTCAACGAACCACGTGTTCGTAATCACCATCAGAGATTCAACTTTCCATACATGTGATACACGAACACACGGTCTCTGCTCTGTGATAATGTATCCTACCCCATCACGTGCTTGTTACTACACCTGGGCACATGTAGTGCACAATGCAGGACGACATTCTACGGGCCAATTAAGAAGTAAAGCTTCATCGTATTTAAATCGACCGTGTCGCAAACCCTAGAAAGGGCGCCAAACTGCATCAATGTATTCGCGGCCTCTGCTCTAAATAAAGAACCAGCCGCTTCAAGAGCACTTCAAAGCAAAACGACGTCCAGGGTCTGCCCAAAAGGTGAGGCTGTGATCTTGATTGAACCACGACACCGAATCGGCGAATCGGGTGATATTACATAGGTACAATTTGGAACACATGCGTCCGAAAGCCGGGTGAGGCCTGCTATTTAGCAACGTCCACCGTCCACACAGATATAAGATCAGCCTCCATCCTATCTCGCCGTTGCATGGGACAGAGATACACGCGACATTTTGGCGCCCATAAGCCTAACGTGCACGCCACACGCTCTCGCCTAATCATTACACCCAACGTGGACGCATCCCCACCCCACGCATCACTCAGCCCTCAGAGATACTCGCATGCTGCGGCATCGAACGCCCCGGGCTCCACAAACTCGGCCCCAGCCTTGCTCTCCCCGCCCAGAACCACCAGACTCTCCTTGCCAACCTCATACCTCGGCCACCCAAAAGCCTCCAACCCCGCCTCTGGGTCCCTCACAAACGCCGCAACCGCATCCATCATGTACCCTCCCAACTCACGCACTGCCTCTCCAACTTCCTCGTACGCCGCGCCCTCGACCTGCCCCAACAAGAGCTGGAGATCCGAGCCATGGAACGCGCGCATCCAGTCGTACGGTAGCACTTCCGGGAACGTGCCGTTGTAGAGGTAGCGCCAGGTTGGGACGCCGGTGCTGGCAGTCGCGTTCGCAATGGCGGAGACGGGGCACTGGAAGGAAGCCATTGTGAAGAGCGAGGAGAGGGTTGTGTTGACTCCGATTGTGGGGGAGAAGGGGAGGACGGCGTCGGCTTCGTGCGTCGTGTGGGAGACGAGGAGGGGCTGGAACGTCAGTGAATCTTTCTTGCTCGTGTTTGGGGGAACTCACTATTCTGGAAAAATTGCCCGCGGCGCGGCGTGCAGCGTATCCTTCGAGGGAGAAGACGGTCGTGTTGTCGATGATGGGCGCACCCCCGCCAATTACAGGGTCCGTGAAGGCTAGGAAGTTGATCGCGGACATTGCCTTCTTCAGTGTTCGGGCTGGAATCCCACGCATGCACTCCAGTTCCGCGGTCTTATCTTCATTCGCACACTCTGTCTTGTTTGCAAGGCTTGTCCATGAAGTCCCGTCATCCGTTGGGATTAGCCCTGGCTGTCCACTCATTTCAAAGAGCCCTTTCACGATCGGTTCGGCTGCATACGTAAAAGACCAATATGCGATCGAAATACTGCCCGCCGAATGACCTGCGAGCACCATTCGTTTTGGATCCCCACCGAAAGCAGCAATGTTGTCCCTCAACCACTCCACCGCCAATCTCTGGTCGAGGAGCCCAAGATTCTTGTCCTCAAGGGCGGGTGAATTTGGGAATCCAAAAAGATTAACCCTGTAGTTGACGCTGGCAAAGATGACGTCTCTCTCTCGTTTCACGAATTCGAGTCCGGAATACTGCGGCATACCGTTGGCGCCTGACGTGAAACCGCCGCCATGCAGGAATATCATGACAGGCAGCCCCTCAGACGAGTTCTTGTGTGTCGGCTTCCATATATTGATGCTGAGCATGTCTTCCGACTCTGCGTATCCGGTTGACCGGTCTGCGAAAGCGGTTTCGTAGGTAAATTGAAAGCATCCTGGGGAGGAGCGGTAGGAATCGAGAACTTGGGACGAGTTGGCTGCAACAAGAGGTTGTGGTGGCGCGAAGCGGAGCGCGCCCATAGGCGGCTGAGCATATGGAATTCCGAGGTATGCAAGGACATCTTTATGTTGAGCGATGCCCTGGAGAGTCCCAGAGGTGGTTTTCACGAGGGGGATGTCAAGGCTGTGCGCAATTGACGAAAGTGAGAAGAGGAAAAGTGTAACGAGCGACATTTTTACCAAAAAGAAAGCACAAAAGAACGACGGTTGGAAAGATGAGGATGCGAGTGGAGAGAAGTAAGAAAAGGAGCTGACATAATGGGTAGGAAGGTGGACCCGCTCATCTCGTATGTTTCCTGATCTGTTTTAGCGTCTCGTATGCTGTCCCATTTAGATTAAGCGCGTTCCAGAACACACGTGCCAGAGGTCTTTGATGCCACAAGGGTAGCAACGCGAGCAAGCGTTCCTGCATTAATCATTAAGGCCGTGATCGCGACACGTGGGGTATCGATGTTGTACAGAATCGAGCCAAATTGCACCTAATCCTGCCTCCGATGTAATTCAGTCCTTAAAGGTTGTCTTCATAACCTCAAACCTCTTCGTGTCGATCTCCTCTTCTTTCAATGGGCGAAATGTTCCCAGTCTCAGTCATGAGCATCGTTCCAGAAGTCTGATTGACCAACTCGTGAAAGTCGATATCAGTGACTACGGCTGGTCGCTCCTGCTTCTTAGAGCCGCTTTCCTTGGACCCGCTTATGCCTTTGGCCAGGTTCGACTCGCTCGGTCTCATTCCACTTCCGACAGCTGTTTTCGAGAACAGTGATCGAAGACTCGTCCCCCACCGCTTGAGCGCCGGTAGAGCGCCGATTGTGGCCAGGAATTTTGGGGAAACCGGTAGGCACATGACCAGAAACCCACACATGACCTCGGGTTCTGTCCAGTTTCCAAGCCCAGCCATACGATACGAGCGATCATCGGTATTAAAGAGAAGTTCAGTATAGTAGATGCGGACCGAGGAGCAAATAATGGCGCTGAGACCGTCTTAGTACATGACTCAGTCTCGATGCTGTTCACTTACGCTACACCAATCAGGAACAGAACCGAGATGGCCCATCGCCTTGCTGGCTTTATCTGCAAGTTCCAGATTGCTCTTTGCGGGACCACAAAGATCAAAATGTCCGTAAAAAGGTTGACGCTCGCCGCAACAATCAAGAATTCGCGAATCTCGATACAGCGGCCGCGAACAAAACGATTCCATGCCCCATTTATCGGGATGCAATTGAATATGGCTGCGAAAACTGCGGCGATGTAGAAGGCCGTGTTAAACCAGAAGAGCGTATGCAACGACCAGAATGTAGCGTTGCGAACTCCGCGGGGAGCAAATAGTCGAATGAGCTGCAGAATAATGGCGGTTTTGAGCGCAAATATAACAAGAAAGTAGAGAATGATTGCCGCGTAGAAATGCTAGCTAATGTTAGTGAACGGTCTCGAGTATTGCGTTCGGAATCGTAGAGCACAAACATGATCATAATCGAAAAATTTCTCGATTGTAAAGTTCCACATATGCGCGCCATAGTGTCGTTGATGGAGCCGGAACGTAACAACTTTGAACCCAGCGGTGTCGATAAGCTGCGGGGGTCGAAATGTTAGAAGCATGAGCGATGCAATGCAGCATGTCAACGTACCCATGCCAGGACAAGGATGTCTGCAAGATAGATTAGGTCACCGAATACATCACGTTCAATGTAGACGACTCACAGTCTTCCGAATGAAACTGCTTGAGGACAAAGGCCTTGGTGTAAACTCTCATGGCGGTTGCAAGAGTGGCGATGATGAGGAACGCAATGGTTGCGCCCTCATGGTTCATATCGGGCGGGTTCTCAAAATCAGGCACCACTCCTGGCGGCGGCTCCAAGGCCGGTCGCGTGAGCAACTTTGCTATCTGCTCCGGTGTATATTCTGACATTGTCGCGAGTAGCAAGAATCGGCCAGGCACGGTTCAGTCGTCTCGAAAACAGACTCCAGAATTTGGAGGCATGAGGAGTTTGCTGCGCGTAAGCATGGTCGATTACTGTCAACCAGGGCAGCAGCTCGATAAGTAACGGAGATTGTCGCACAAGATCTAACATGATGACCCATAAAACTTGCCGTTAGCGTCCATTGGATCGGATCCCGAGAGCTAAGAGTTGTGGCTGAGAGCCCAGCGATTGATAGGTGGATCAATGTCGCTCTAAAAGGTGACCGCATGCTTGTAGCCAGTCCGCATTACAGAACATCTTCGCAAAGTCAGCCTTGGATATTGCTGTTTGCAACCTCTCTGTGTTATCCACGCATCTCGATGCTTGGTGATCTACGGTCGATCCACCGAGTGTTTGCTATTTGCGTCGTCTCTCGGCTCTCTTTGTAAGCCTTATTGCGCATGAAATGCGTGTCTGCGATAGATTTCGCGCGACTGGGCATTCGCCCCCATCTGGAATAACTCAAGTAAGCGCATGTGATTCCAGGTAAGGGCTCCCGCCACTTGTCCCGTATTTGTCCAAATGCACGCAATTGTCCGAATTATATCGCCACCCAACTGCCCGACAGTGCCCGCTATCCGGGATGGGATACACCATGAAGCTTGAACAATCTTGCCGTTGCTAGGCATGATTATGATAGCAAGCACGTTCCTCATCTGGTGACCCTGATTCGATAAAGGATTCGATATCTGTCTGATCGATGCCGAAGCTCAGCTCGGGCAGCTATATTGGCACTGGATGCTGATGCTAGCACACTTCATCGTACAGGGTCTGGCCTCGCGTGGAAGACTTGTCTCGCCATATCTCCTCTTATGGGTGCTCCTGCGAAAGCCTTTCAATGGCGGCTGCAATATCCAGAAACTAGTGCTTCAAGGACGGCGGTATTCTCAAGGTTGTTGAAATATAAGCGATGACCGCTCGATGCTGAAACCTAGTTCGCCGCCCCAAAGGCCTTTTCCGGGCACGTGCAGCTCCTGAACACTTGGTCGCGACCTATAAGTGATGCAGGAGTGATGCAGTGATTATACAACGCGATTGTGGGAGAAAGATTGCTGTAACGGCATCCCTAGATTACATTCACATGTAAATCCATCTCTTTCTGTTGACGAAGCTCGGTTGTTGTGCTTCAGAGTGCCATGCAAGTTTGGCCATGGACGAATGCAGCGATATTGACATGGGAAGACTCCACATCGTGTCCATATTTGAACTTGGATTGATGCCAAGTTGATGATCTTGTGATGAGGTGAGGGCGGTGGATGTGTTTTGAGCGTGTGCCACGATTGGTCAGCAAGCCTCTCCTTCCCAGTCACGTGCCAGTTCACGTGCACGACGGCCTCTCCTTCCCTGTTATAAAACACATCGCGAATGGCAGGCATATTCGAGCACCTTATCTTAAGTGAGGCTCATGATTCCCTTTTAATACTATTTGAACTAGAAAGATCAATCTACTAGTAGTTCCGTTCTCGGGAATATCGACCTTCAACCGCCACTCAGCACGTCATATTAAGGCGTTATCTCCCTAATTTAGGTAGAGACGTGATGTTTCGACGTACCAGTTTCCCAATATGCTACCCAAGATGCGATGAGACCACGTACACAGGATGAGGGCAGAAAATTTCTATACCGATCTGTTCTGCGAACTAATGCTTTAGCGTGAATTCGAAATATACAGGTATCACAGCGCACTATTACTACTTCTGCTATCTACATTTATGCAGCATCTCGCAAAGAAACCTTTTCACCATCTCGTCCTAGCACTTCCTCCACTCCAGCTTCCACGTCGTCGACTTGAAGTCAAAGGACCCCCCGTTTCCATTAATTACTGGCCTGGCGTTGACGTTGAGGATTCCTGGGTAGCCGTCCGACCCGATGCACTTTGACCACGTGAGGTTGTTTGTCGATTGTCGGACGGTAACGGTATCTTTGAGTTCCGGACCAGCGCAAGCGATGGAGGATTTGAAAACAGTCTGCAATGTATTAGCACGGCAGATTGACATATGGAAATGAAGCTGGACTGACCGTTGCATCGGCATTCTCGCTAAAGTAAACGGTTGTGAAGGTGTCTAGCTGAGACCCGCTCTTCAACTGGACATTTGCCTGATATGACACCTCTTTGACAGCAAACTGCCATCCTTGGCTGCCGCCTGTTGATGTGACGTGAACCTGGCAGTTCTCGGTGTCATCGCCGCGGAGTTGGGAGAAGGTGAAAGTCGCAGTGTCGCCGAGATTGCCTGAGCTAGCTCTTACAGAATTTGAGTCGTTCGGGCAGCCTGGCCCGGAGATGGTATATCCAGTAATGCGTGGAGAAGGGTTTGGCGATGCGAGGATAGTAGGTGCCAGGACAGTGAGGAGGAGGGCAGAGGGCTTGGTGAACAGCATCTTGACGTATGGTGTGAAGCTTCGTCAATTGCGGCTGATAATCGATCGTGCAATATAATGTGGGGCTCTCGGATCCGGACTTGAAGCTTGGAGTGTATAACAAAGTTGCTGATCATAGTTGGGGGATACCATCTTTATATACCGCAAGGTCCTCCTCGCCTCGACCCGTCTTTCGTACCTGGAAACTCGTTCCACATCCAGACCGCTCTAAATTTCCGTCTTGCCACCGTATCGCACTCTGACGTCGATCAAGCCTTAATACCCTTCAAATTTGCTTGCTCGGTCGAGAGCGAGGCACGGCCCCTTCAACCGCATATTACCCAGATTAAGTTACCAGCAACGGCGCTTTCGCTCACCAAAAGTGCACCCCAAAATAGCTACCCCACAATTTGGTAATATATGTACTGAAGATTCTCAACGTCTTTGCAGGTCGAGATCCGCGTTCCGGACGTTAGAGTAACGCAGGCGAGGGACTGGGAAAGTGCAACGACGGACGTTTTGTTTTAGAGCTCGTGTTCGCAATTACCTGGTATGAGGGGAGAGACTAATCATTTCCTGGTTCGGGATCGCCGCTGGCGAAAGTGTAGATGATGGACGTCATGCCGTGGCAACAGGAGTTGAGCCCAATGCTCCCAACGCGTCACGTGCCGTCGCTGAATAACGCCGATGCGCTGATGTCGGGCAGCTTCCTTGATTGATGAAACCTGACATATCTGCGGGGTTTTCGGGTCGAAGCTTCAACGAATTCGTACTATTTGTCTACTTACTACGCTGAAACGCTCTGTGCAGAGTAATGAACGCATTCGGACGGTGGTTGTGTCAAGAGCGAGAGTAGTCTACTTTACCTACTAAAGCACTTAAGGTCCACTGAGATGTCGTAAGCTTGTTACAGTGATGCGTTCAGGCTTGTCCAATCATAGACCAAGTCAAGCTGTAATTGAACCGATAAACAAACAGAGTTTGTCCTCGCTTGGTACTCATTGCCGTTCCCGGAACATGGCGAGCCATAACTTGCCATATAAGATCAAAATTGTCGACAATGCCAGAATGCTTGTGTGATCCTGTAGCAACGTGAACAGAAATCAGATCGTGTCGGTTCCGTGAAGCACATGAGGAGAGTAAGCGTATGCGTCATAAAACGTCGATGTGTACGAGGACGAGAACGGAGTCAGGTCATCGGAGTGCCTGGACACAACTGAAGGGGTTTCCTTCGGATGCAGACTGTCTGTGAGAAGATGGCATGTGTCTGTGTAGTTGTAGTCATCGCCATCGAGGACGTCGAGTGCAGGATGCCCCTTCCCAGTCGAGGGCTTGGCGCCTGCCGCGGCCCAAGCTCTTGCTGTGCCACACTGTGCGACGCTTTGCGATATGCGCTCCACGCTGGTTTGTAGCAACCATGCTCCGCTGGGGAGCTCGATTGAGGCTCTTGCAGTCGATACCCCCCCTTCGATCGGCAAGACTCCCGCAGCACTCGATCCGAACATTCACCCGGGGGCCCAGACAAGACTATCGTCGCTTCAAAACTGCTTCTTCCAACATCTTCATTCGCTGGGCAGCGCGTCCTACTTTCTACAGAGACATAGGCCTGCTAAGCGCTGGCGCCGGAGGCGTATATTTGCTCAATCTCGAGGAGGTGCCGGTACGAGGCAATGGCTCCCTTGCGAAAGCGTCGCTAATTATTGCTCGCAGGTCTCCGGTCGCCGCCGCTTCAACATCGTGTCGCCCATCCTCGAATCATACATTGCAAAGTCTTCCCTCGCCGACATCAAGGAGGAGTGGCGAGGCCACTTTCTCCCCGACTGGGACCCGCGCGTGGTGCAGGTGCAAAAGGTTCTCGACAGGCTCATCCCATATGCCGAGGAGGCGGGGCTGCACAACGTGGATTGGGAAGTGTTTGTGATAGACAGCCCACAGCAGAATGCCTTTGTCATACCAGGAGGCAAGGTCTTTGTGTTTACGGGTATGCTGCCCATGTGCAAGAACGAGGATGGCATCGCCGCTGTTCTAGGGCACGAGATTGCACATGTCGTTGCACACCACACTGCAGAGAGGTTGAGCAAAGCTCCCGTCATTCTGCTGGGCATGATTACCCTCTGGACCCTTGACATTTCCTTTTACTCGAGCAAAGTACTTCTAGATCTCTTCATATCCTGGCCCGGCAGCAGGAAGCAAGAGGTAACTTTGAGCCCCACTCCAGCCCTGCCCATCTCCTGCTAACAATAGCACAGGCAGAAGCAGACTACATTGGCCTTTGTGGGTTCCAAATCCATCGCTCCAAGGGCAAACAAGCTCTAACTTATTCATAGTAATGATGGCGCAGGGCTGTTACAGACCTGAGGCAGCCATGGAGTTCTGGGCCCGGTTGGAGAATTCTGACCAGGCATCTCCACCTCAAGTTCTCTCCACACATCCGTCGCACCACAACCGCGGGGAGAAGATCCGAGACTGGCTCCCACAGGCTAGGGAGAGATCGGCCACGTCAAATTGCTCGGCGACTATGAGCTACGGTACGTTTACAAGCCACCTGTTAGACGTTTGATGTTTGGGTAGATTGCTGATGGAGACACAGCTGATCAGTTTGCGGCTACTTTTGGGCAGTCTCGATCGAATTGGTGAGGCTGTGAATTACTGGATCTGTACCACCACCTGTAACTTGCCATTGTACACTCGAATAGATACCACGACCACGATTCTATGAGTAATGAAGCTTAATTGACAAAGCCACTCCACAATAATTCCTGAGCCTCGTCTCGGGAGGGGAGGCTATGCTTCGGATCTGGCGGTAGCATTTGGACCCTTTGTTTCGTTGAGGATTCCCCCCACTCGTCGTATGATGAAGTGGAATCCGACTTCGGCCAGCCTCACTCTTGCGTTCTAGACCCCACGCACGCATAGAAGATCGGCTCTACTCGGTCAGTCTCTATACTGTCAGCGGGGACCTTCCATGTCCCAATCGCTCTCGACTTTCACAATGCCCACCCGCCGAAGCGCCGGAAGCGAAACCCTCAAGCATCGCAGCCATCACTGCACCCCTCATCCGCTCCCCCATTCTTAAAGTTCAGACTGCTCTCTTCACTTACCTTTGCAGTACAAGCCGAGCACGTGTTCATCCAAACCATCCTCAATCCCACCCGCCTCTAACCGCATCCGTCGCCCTGATTCAGCACCCATGTCCATCCCCAAACCATCGTCTGCAACGCCCCCTCGGCAAACGAACAGTCCCTCTGAAGGCACAGCGATCAGATCTGCCAGATGTGCAATGCAGGTACATGTACATGCACACCCATATCACAGCGGGTCTGGACATCCACAACGGGACTACAACGCTCTGTCTATCTGTCGGCAGTCTTCCCGCACCCGTTTACGGCATACAGTCTGTAGCGCGAGGCCCGAGTGTACCTACCTGTAGGCGAGTTAGAGGATGCGCCATAGCCATAGCCATCCATCCATACACGCAGCTAGTCCCGAGTCCTGTACCGCGTACACACCTATCCCGTAACACTCGCACATACTCCCCCAAACGCATGCCCAGTGTTCCCTGCTCAGGCATGTTCATCTCTCTCGTCCCAGCCCATCTCCAAGGCCCGGCCCGGCCTGTCTTCACCCCAACCTCCCCCTTCCGTTTCACATCCGCCCCACAGCCCACCGAAAGACTTCCCCATCCCGGCCAGACCTGACTGACACCTGCAGCCCGCCCGTTTCCCCCCCACCGCAATTTCCCGACTGCGTGGAGCCGGGAGGGGGGTCAGAGAGGCGTTACATACACAGCTACATACAGCCAGCCTTTGTTCTGCCGGCGAGCCGTTTTTCTCTCGTTTGCCGGTGGGAAAAGTGGATGCTCGTCCGCGAAAGAGCAGGGGGGTATTGGCATACTTTTGGAGATTTGCGCGAGGCGCATGACGGATGCGGGAGGGAGGGGCGATGGATGGGGAGGTGGGTGCATGTGTGTGACGGTTGTGGGAGGTGCATGGATCGGGTTGATGCGGTGCGTTTGCTAGTATTGGAAGAGGTTTAAGTTGTGCTCCTGCGAAGGGCGTTTGAGGGAAGGAGGAAGGAGTTTGCGGTGTGGGCGGGATGGTTCGATGGGGGTAGGGATGATGCTTGTTCGCGTTTTGCTCGGTGGGCTTGGGGCGGCGCGCGGGTCACGGGACTGAGGGCGAGGGCAGAGGTGCGTGGTTGCGGGACTGGTCGAGGAGGTTGTGACGGTGGTACACTGATCAGATGTGGGGAGTGAGGAGGATGCGATTGCTTTGTACAACATGCACGCCGGTGCGAATGAGGGAAGAGGTGGGCGTGGGAGGATCACAGGCGCGCTGGGGTGGTACTGGTGTCCGCTATGCTGGAGGGAGACGAGGCGAGTAGTTGAAACCTGAGGCAGGCACAAAAAGTAACGACGGGTAAAGCCGGACAGCCTCGATTTCCCACGACATGACCACGCGAGTTGTCGCTGTGATTTTTCAGCCGCATCATTGCATCGCATCTGCGATCCCGATCCTGCATCATTCGATCCACCAACCATTGAAAAAAATTCGCACACTGGCCTGTTTAGCCGCCATTCGAATTGCTTCGCTCCACCTTCCAGGCCTCGTGTCTGATCACAATCTCACATGAATGACACCACCGCCTTCCAAGCTTTTTTTCTTCTTCCCCTCGCTCTAATTGTATGCGACAAAAATATCATCAACGGTCACCCAATCCTCCCGTAGTGGGAAGCCTGATAGCCGCCGATCGACGCTGTCGCTGCCGCGTGGAGGCCCCCAAAAAGCAAACGTCGCGCCTCGACTAGCAGCACCGCACATGTCATTACTCAAAACTGCATAGGGCGCATGAGAGCGTTTGAGAAGAAGCAAACGCACACATTCGATAGCGGCGACGAGACGAAGTCCATCCAAACATTGTGTTTCTGACTGGCCGCCCGAGTCCCACCTCATTTGCCCAGACGCTGGGGACAAGGATGCTCGACGAGGCTGGGTACCTTACCAGCAATACACCGCTTCAGCACACGTCAAACAGCACCCATGCCCCGTCCCAATTCGTCATCCGGACAATCCAACTGTGGCTGGAGAGGTAGGAAACTAGGGCCCAGCGAACCCGCCGTACTGTATCGCGTCCCCACCCACCAACCCTTCCCTCTCTGCCTCGCCATGCAGCCCCACCATGCACTACGACGTTCCGCGCTCGGGTCCTCGTTCCTGCCGTGCGACGCTGAGATAACGAGCCCATTCGCAAAGCCGCGACGAAATGCTCGACTGCCTGCATGGTTCACTGGTGCTGTAGCCAATCTGCAGCCTGCATCCTGCGTCCTGCGGGCGAAGGAGTGGCATGCGAGCGAGCGGGCGGCAGCTTCCTTCCCTTCTCCTTCCATTTCCCTTTTCGTGATCTCGAGGGGCCTTTGCATGTGGTCATACGGTAGACGGGGCTCCGTGTCTATGGCTCGACGAGTTCCACGGCGATGGGGGACGCGGTGCCTGCGCACTCTCAGGTATACCGGGGACTCTGGCCATGTGTCGTCGACGTGGGCGTGGGTGCTGTCAAGGGGATCTGCGTCCCATGGGTGGGTGGATGGATGGGCTGATTCGCATACAGACCCAGCAACGGGCCATTCTCGGCGCTTTGTCACCGTGTTGGGTTTGATAATAGTGGTGCGATGTGGAAGGGGACGAGGCGGTTGGGAATGGCCGACTGAGGGCCTTCAATCTCGATTGATTTGAATTGCATGGGTGGGAGGCCCTTCTGATCCTGCAGTCGTCGCAGAGGCCACCTCTTCTCTCCAAGCTTAAATCTCGCCTGGACGAGCACGGCGAGCAGGAGGATCGTGTAGATGTCGCGGGCGTCGCGGGCGTCGATCCTGAGGTTGAGGAGTCGGCCACACTTGGCCAGTCAGAGGACAGTCCCGTCGCATGGCCGCCACACCCGCTCCAAGGCCCGGCCCTCCAGCACCAACACACCATCTCAGATCGCGCGCCCACACCAAGCACCGAAATCGCGACCCAGCCGAACATGTCCAAACACAGCCCGCTTACTGTTCCACAGACAGGAAGTATTGGCAGTCATTTGACCCAGCCTGCACATAAGCCGACGTGCAGAGCAAAGCCACACCCATCCTGCCCTACGTGACGGCTCACGACATCTCACCCTCCACTGCGCCGTTGGCACGACGTGTGCAATGTCCGAGTCCATGGGGCCAAGCACGCTGATGATATTCGCCGACTGCACCCCGTCGAGACCTGCGCTGTGCGGGGTGCGTGACGTCGAGCGCACTGCTCAGTCGCTCGTCGTCGTCGTCTTCTGAGAAGGGCGTATATCAGACGCGATATAGCGCTTGGGTTCTGCCTACCAACGTGCTGCCCGCCGATACGGGTTCCCAGGCTGCGATTGCATCCAAAAATAGCGGCCAGACTAGAGCAGGTACTCTCAATGCCCGAAGCGATAGCAGAGGGTATATGTACCCCGGTGACGACGGCTGCTGCACAAGCTATCTATCCTCGACAGAGACACATGCCAACACTCGTCGACGTCTACCCCAGGTGGCTGTACGCGGCGCGCTGGCTCCGCCGTCGGGGACCAAGCACCCAAGGCTGCATGCATGCCGCGAACCGCGCATGTCTGACGCAGATGCAACGCAAGGCTGGCTGCGTGTGTCGGACTTCGTGATTCGTGACAGGACGCGGCGTTGGGACCAACCGAGTCCACGGTGCTGACATCTGCCGACACCTGCAAGGCTAATGGAGAGATTGAGTGACAGGAGGGTGAATGTTCATTGATAGCGATACTCATAAGTCAAGTCTACATATATCCCAAGCGCAAAGCAGATGGTATCGTCTAAAGGGTAAGAACACACTGAATCGACGAAGAGCGCGCCATGAATTTTCCGGTCCAGTTCGCACCATGGCTGAACGTGAGGTATCATGAGAAACGAGGCCCCGGCCGCCCAGATCCGAACACCGTTGGGAATAATCGCCGGAAATGAAACAGCCAACGATGTAGCCCCGCCGAATGGGGCCGAGTCCGAGGTTTCCGAGTTTATGAACTTCCATATGTATACAAATGTACAAGGGAACAGACGTGTTGAAAGCAAAGCGTGGCGCAGGACGCCGCGCTGATTAGTTCTCCTCCATGAGAGCTTGGTTATCGCCGGCTTCCCGCCACTCGCGGGATCGCTCGGAGAGGCGCTTGACGCCTGTGATGCGGTCGGCCCATAGCGACTCCGAGGGCGATCGAAACGTGTAAGCACGCTGCGAACTGATGACGCCGATGGCCTGCAGAACAGCCTTGCGCGAATCCCTACCAAAGACGGCAGGGTGGTTGATCCATTCCAGCGAGGATTCGAGCTCCGCATCGAGCGCGTGCATGGTCGTGGCGTCAATGCCCGCGGCGGGTGTGAACGGATTCTCCGCATGTGGCGACGGTGTTCGTGGCCGTTGCGCGATGGATTCGGTGGGAGATCTCTGGCCCTCACTACCTGTAGCACTTGGCGGATCGTTGCGCCGACTTCCTGATGGTGGTGGTAGTGGTGGCAAGCCGCCTTTGCCAAGTCCCTTTAGGATACTTCGCGTCTCTTTCAAAAGATGATGGGCCCTTTCGTGTTGCCCACGAGACACAAGGGTCAAAGCACGTGTCAGCATGTCCGAGGTCAATAGCTCCATGCGGCGCTGAACCACGTGTGGATGGGGCGGGATTGGTGGCGTCATTGGACGTCCAGAGTTCATCTTCTTGGACGACGACGGGAGAATGGTAATGGCGAGCAGGGACGGACGTGGCAGATGTGCAATGGAGCCGTCCCTCAGAATGTCGCCGTAGGTAAGGTCGGCCTGTATGAGAGGCACCTCTTCAACGCTGAGGCTCCTTGACTCGTCCTGGTCGAGAGGGCCGCCCAGGGCCTCCAAACCTGAAACGATGGTCTCCCATGGATCTTGTGGGAGCTGTTCCGGCGAGGCGGCATCGGGCGAGATGGCAAGTTGAACAAGGATGTCTATAGGACATGTTAGCGTGGGATTTGGCACAAGAGCGAGATGCGTACCTCTCTTGTCGCCAAAACGCAGGTCTCCGATCGAAGCCTCGGCATCCCGACCCGTCGCCCGTTTCGTGATTTGCAATGCGCCGCTGATTTTCACAAACTTGGCCGGCGAGCCCTCGGGGAGACGCAGCTTCAGTTTGACATTTTGGTGCGATATCGTCTGCAACGAGCCCAGGCAGCCGGCCACGCACTCGCGCAGCATCATCCAATCCTTGACATACGTGTAAGATGCCTTTGTGCGCGTGGATAGTTCAATCATCGTGTCGGGCTTGTGTGTCAGTCCAAGGCCAAAGGAGTGAATGGCAACTCTACATAATGATATTAGTTTCGCGTGGAATTGCGCCCTAGATGCATAAACTTACTTGGCAGCCTCGGCCCGGGACACGACGAAGTCGACACTCTCGATATCGGACGTGGACGAGTCGCTTATGAGGAGGATGCTGGAGAGGGGGTTGTTGGACTTGCGCTGCATGAGCAGGTCCATGGCCACGTTGGCGCCTTCGACGACATCTGCGCGGAGGCTCTTCTGGCCCACCGGGCGGATGGAGTCGAGGACCTTGGGCCAATCGGTCCAGGCCTTGCTCGTCATGCCGACGATGGGGACGCCACCGCCGCTGGAGCCAAAGGTGACGAGGCCCATGCGGTCTCGCTCGCCCAGGGACGAGACGAGAAACTTGAGCGTGTCGCGGAGCAGGTTGATCTTGAGGCCTTGCATGGACGAGGAGACGGGGATGACCACGACAATATCCAGGGGCACGTGCAGCGAGCCACCGAAACGCGGGTCTGGCACGGTGGTGCGCGAGGTGGTGGTGTACTCGGTCGGTGCAGTGACGGTCGATCTCGCGGCGCCGTAGGACGAGTTGACAGACGACACGCGGTTGGGTTTGTTCCCTCTGTATTCGTCTTCGTCGGTGCCAGAGTTGTCCTGGTCAAAGTCTGGCATGCGATGGGTGGGGAAATCGGTGCGGATGTCCATGAGGGCGTGGCGCCACAGTTCAAGCTGCGGCCGGTTCTGGAACTGGAGATGGAAAGCCGGCAGCTCGGTCACGGACAGGCTCAGCGTCAGCACGCAGTCGTCGAGCGAGTGCTCGACTTGTTTCAGGTGCTTCTTGATGAGAATGGAGCCCTTGAGGGTGCACTTTGTCTTGCGGGCGGGCGACGCGGCCCCGTCCCACTGCGGGGGGTGGGCAACCTTCTTCTCCTTGACGCAGATGAGCATGTCGGAGAAGAGGTAGCACTCGAGTTCCTGCCACGACTGGCGGTCCTTGCCGACGCGGACGTGGCCGTGCAGGCGCAGCTTGCCAAAGCGCGAAAAGTCGAGGCCGTGCCAGTTGTCGACGCGCGAGTGCAGGTCTTCGGTCACCTCGTCCAGCACCTCTGCCGGCTCGTAGGCGTTTTCGTAGGCCAGATTCCTGCGAGCTGGCGACTTGGGCCGGTTGAAGTTGTCCACGGCGCTCGCAATCGACGGCAGCGGCGGCGCGCCCCGCATGTCGTCGGGGTCTGGCCGCCATTTGCCCTCGACCACCTCCACCGTCACCAAGCACGTCAGGCTCTGCTGCTGGCGGGACCGGCTGAGAGTCGGGAATTCGCTGCGCACAGTCACCGTCGGCGCGGGGATGGGGTTCTTGAGCGTGCTGCGCGGGCTGCTCAGGCTCGTCTCCATCGACTGCACGTCGTAGTCGTGCCGGCGGCCGTCGTGCGTCGCAGCATAGTCGCCAGAAGAGGCCGCGCCCGTCGCGCCGCTGTCGCTCCGCATGTGCTGCCGCGACATGGAGCTCGCCATTCCTCGGTCAGAGCGCTCAGAGCGCTCCCGGCTGTGGCTGCTGTCTCGCTGGCGTGAGGCGTGCGTGGGCTGGTACCGGCCACTGACGTCGCTGTCGCCGCGAGGCCTTCCGTGTGTCTGCGCATCCGATACCGTCTGGCTGTCCCATGGTGGTGTGGGCGTGTTTTGGTTGCTCCTGCCGCCCCCGTTTTGGCTGGAGTCGCTCTGGACGGAGCGCACAATGGTGCTCAGTTTTTCTACACATGGCCAGTCAGCAATCTACAGCACTGGCACCCGCGAGCAGCTACACTTACCGAGATCCAGCACGTTTCCGCCGCGGCTCGTATCCAGGCCCAAGACGGCATTGCAAGTGGGACAGTGCTGCGAGTCAAATTCTTTAATGTACTCGTAGAAGCAGGCCTCGTGGGCCACATGGCCGCACGATAGCTGCAGTATGCGTTCTCCACGGAGCGTGTGTTCCAGCGGCTCCTCGCACACGGCGCACTCGCTGCCAATGAAGGTCCGCTCGCGGCGAGTCCTGGACCGCTCAATGTCGAGCACGCCGGCCATGCCTCGGGCGGAGCGCGGAGGAGTGGCAGAGGCGAGAGTCGAGGTGCTCCGCAGCGGGTGCGAGGCGAGCGGCTTGGTGTCGGACGACAAGTTGAAGTTGGAGTTGGAGTTTGAATTGGAGTTGCGAGAGTGCGGACGCAGGCCTGCTAAGAAAGACATGAGCCGGTCAATGCTTTGGACAGGGTCTCAGGCTAAGGTGTCTGTACTGTGAAGGGCCACGGACGGGCCGAACTGGACGGCCTTGGACCGCTTTGAAGACGACGAGTGAGGCGTGGCGGGCTTTCTGCGAGTCCTGCCACCGAGCAGGCCGAGTTCTTTGAGGTTGGATTCGATGTCGTGGGAATTTTGTTTCTGGTGAAGAGAGGGATGACCAGAAGAGGAGTGGAAACTGTTCGACATGGAAGGGGTTCGCTGGGTTCTTCGTTCGCTTCAGGCACGTTTCAGCATCGAGACTGCACGCGGAAGATCGCTGGGAAAGGCGACGGGCTGGTGGGACCTTTAGAGGCAGGTCGCTCGGCTCGGGTGAACCCTGTCTGGATCGCAGACGGGGCAAGGATGGGAAGGATGAGATGGCGTAGCGTCAAGACGAAGGGCAGCGCTGTGGGGACGAGGCCGACTGGGGTGCGAGCATGGAGGATAGATAATGACTGCTGCACGGATGGGACGGGTCTAGCTGCAGTTCGGGCGGGCCTGGCAGTAGCAGCAAGCAGCGAGCAGCAGCGAGCACAGCACCGGCGCCGCTGCAGCCTGTCTTGATGCCCCCCAGCCTGGGGCGAATCCATGGCGACGCCGCGACGCCCCGACGCCCGCGACGAGGGTTGCGCGTTGGAGCACAGGCACCGTGGCGGTAGGGGGGGATAGCAACCGGAGAGATGCGCCACAGGTCGCTGGTGATTGGGCCTTTTGATACGGCGGCGGCGGCGGCGGGAGAGGCCGGGCGTTGGCGCAATCATGGCGAGCCGCCTCGCAGTGTGCAGTGGGTGTGCCAGTGGGCGGCCAGCGTCCCAGTGCCCCAGTGCCAGTCCAAGTGCCAGTCCCACTGCCCCAGTGTGCCCGTGTCAGGAGCACCGCAAGCAGCACGTCGGCAGAGCTGCCCGCGCCTGGCACCGTCGCGGCGCCATTAGCCTGCCTGCCCTATCCCGAGTCAGGCCGTCTTGTTTTAGGTTTCTCGTCTCTGCGGCACTCTCTGAAGTTTCTGTGTGCTGAAATGCACCCACTTGCAGCGCCGCATGCTGCCAACCGATGAAGACGATCGCTTTGGGCAGCAGAACCGCCCGTCGCAGGCAAATTCCCTGCTGTGTCCGAGACGCGGGGCAGAGGGCAGAAGCAACCGTGGCTCTCGTCGCGCCCTAAGTCCTGACTCGACGACTGCGACCGCACACGGCGAGAATGACTCCACGCCTCAGGCCTCCAGGCCGTCCGGAGCATTGATATTGGCCCTCTGCCCAGCGAGCGCACATGGCGGCCACGAGGAGCCCGGCCGGCCTGACGACATCGACCGCGCGCGACACCGTGTGGTTGGTGAGTCCCCCGAAACTCTAACCTCGCCCTCGTTCGATTCTGCTCGGCGCCCCTGCTCCCGGATCGCCCTTTCCTCCCACCCAACAACTGTATTCCAACGTCACGCCGCCGCTCCCTCATCCTGCCTCGACCTCGCCCATTCGCTGCTACGCCAATCTCATGCGGCGCCAACACCAAAGGCACGCCTTCGTTTGAAACATCGCGCTGCCGGCTGTGACTCCGATGAAGCACTTGTGTCACGTCCTATTCCGGTAGGCTTCTGGAACATTCGTGGCCTTCTCAAGAAGAAGCCCCCCCAACCACACCACACCACACCACACCACCACCTGCGATGGTGCAGCACTGGCCGCCCAGAGCTCATCACGCTGTTGTGCATGAGCCACGTGTGGTGTGGTCTTTGCCGTCGCGCCGTAAAGGACTGATTCGCTGCTCTGTGCTAACTTTCCTCATCCGGTGTTTGGGACGACGTTAGGGTGAACCTTACTCGACCATGGCACTGCCCAGGCCGCCCTGGAAGACTGCCCTCCACCTCTAGCCTTCCCGCAGCTCACACCCTCTCTGCTGCTACTCCAGCTTACGGTGCATCGTGTGGAAGACACCGGATGCGCTCCAGGACGAGGTGCGCCATGACAAGTAGTCACGTGCCAGCCACTGCACCCAATACCTTTCCTCATCATTCCACTAGCGGGCATCAATCCGCGACGGACACCTCATACCAAGACTATCGCCGCACCAATTCCTTCCACAACGGTGGGCGAGATTGCTGCACTTGCAAACACCGGCGACGCCTAGGTGCATGCATCTTGCTGGTTCTTTTTCAGGCACGAGGCCTGCTCTGCCACCACCGGACATATCCTAGGCCCATTGGCCACGTGTGTCAACGGCCACCATTGCATTCTGTAGCGCTGTCAACCTCATAAATCCCCTTCGCCGGTGTTTCAGCCCGCGGCGTCGGCACTGTCTGCCTTAGCCCTGCTCGAAGACGTGATGGCCAGAGCCCCTTCTCCACAATTTGGCTCAGCTTTCAATCGTTTTGGCAACTCTCTACTGTCATTGGCCTCTTTTTCTGGAACTTCCTCTCCTTTTGCATCTGTCTCGGTCCGTCTTGTCAGGGTTTTTCTTCTCCCTGGAAGAAGTGGTCAACATCGCCGTGGCTCCTTTTCGACTGCAGTCATCCAGGGGAAGCACTCCAGAATTCCGCGGCCAGCCCAGTCTCATACTTGCTAAATCTGTCTACATCCTTCAAAGATCTCCAACAATTCTACCTGCAATTTGAGCTCCTATGACCCAGCACACTCGCACCCACTAGCCCAGCCATGTCTCGCTTCGCCCCAGTGTCGACCTTGAGGCTCGCCCCAGACCCACTTCGATCCATGCACACGAGATCCGTACTATAAACGCCACTTCCCAAGGCTACCGCGCTTCTGGAATCCATAACTGTCAATGTCCTCGCCGAAACAGTCATGCGATGGGGACCTGCAGCCGGTCTGCACAGGGGCAAGCAGCTGCACCAACGCACGGTGGACGACGAACCCAAGAATCAGTACATTTTTCTAAGAAAAAGGGCCGTTCCTGATTGTCGTATCTTTGGCTGGCGACGGCAACAGGACCAAACTACGGCCCCGGGGGAGTTAAGAGTTCCCGTGTCGTCGGACGCCAACCCCAGCGCCATGCATGCGGGCAGATTGCACCCTCTCCGCCAACACTCAAGGACGGGCTATTTGTTACGCACCCGTCTCCCTGCTGCAAAAGTACTGTGAAGTCGCTGCAAACATGCCGCGACAGGCAGCCACAAGGGGTGTTGGGGCCATTGGTCTATAGAGATCTTGTCGTGCCTTGCAGATCCCCCACACGCCAATCAGAGGTGCTCCCACGCACTTCGGCTGACCACGAGGTGCGAAATGACGTTCCCGCACCCGTGTCGTCGATTACTTTCGCCATTCGCTCCAGTTATCCAGACAGTGCTAGTGCCGTTGACGTTTTCAGTTGTTGTTTTTTCCCGTGAGCAGCTCAGCCAGGACCACCTTCATGTCACGGCTCAGCGTGCGCACCAACAATCGCGCCAACCACTCCCAAATAACGACAAGCCGCGACGATCTTCACCTCCTGCCTGCCTTTGCAAGAGGAGGCTCAAGCCGAGGACGTGCGCGCTCCTAGCAGGCAAACCCGAGCTGCGCACGTTATACCACGTGGTGCCGACGACGCATCCTCACCTCTCTCCCACGATCAACCCCACTCTGTGCGCATGTCGCGTTCATTTCCATTTCGCGTCGTCGAGCGATGACCTTCCCCAATCGTCCCGTCTACCTCCCGTCCACGGTGATCGACCGATTGATCGGCCCAAACCAACGTCCGGGGATGGCGCAATGCCGATCCATCGCCTTGCCGTGCCCGCCAAATACTCCTTTTGCATCCCAAGATCCCAAGCTGTTTAGATTCACGTCGCGTGGCTTGGTCCCTGAACGTACAAGGGTACTTGTATGCGAATATCATGAATGCCATGTGGCCGAAGCGCTCGTGTGCTGATGGACCAGTCGCGGACTGACCGAGATCGACACTCCGACACGCTCGAGGTGACTCGCGTTTTGAAGCGCGCCTCGTTCGCGTGGCCGTTGGCGACTTATGGGGTCTCGCGAACGCTCCATTCATTGTGTGCGTGGCCTCCCCAAGATATTTTCCAATCGTTTATCACTGGCAATCTGCTCCTGCCTCTAAAAGCAATAATCCAGAACATGATTGCCACTCGGAAAAAGTCCATCTCTCGTTTCTCCCTCTTAGTCAGATTCTGTTGTCCTACTGCCATCTCATCAGGACTCCCCTGAGTTACTCCGCCTCTTCCTCGATACAGCCATGCCAGCACCTTCTTTCTGCATCGGCATCCAGTTGCCGTTGATCTTGTCGACCTCGCCCGGTTCGTAATTTTCAACACAGCCGCCGCATTCGGCCCTTTTGTAAAAGCACGATAGCCCTACACACTGCTCGCCGAATGCAGGGCCATTTGACCATAATAGCCCGCCACAAGCCACGCACCACCATGAATCGCAAGTCTGGTGTAGTCTCCCGCGGAAAGGGTTGGCTGCCACGCTGCTTGGGCTCCGGCGCTTGGTTACCACGTGGAACACCTGGAACCTGAAAAAAGGTTCGAAAGGCCTTCTAGCTCTGCTTCCGGCTCGACGCCCGCACGAATGGTGGCAGTAAGGCAGTCAACAGGAGTTCGTCCTGTCGATGTAGTCGTGTTTCAGATGCCAAACTCTACGCATCTGTCACCCTTTATCATCCGATGTCGACTACTGTGAGGGGCGACGCAGGAGCTGCTGATGCCTGATAACAGAGTTGCAATTGATGAAGAGCCTTGAACATGGCTCGAGCTACGAAAGAAGATACAGGGGCCGCCAAGGCGTTAAACTCAACCGAGGTCTCACCGAGGAGTCGAGGACCAAATGATATATGGGCGCCAGCCCGTCACAACTACAGCCATCACGCAACATGTGCAGCTCGATTCAGCCGCACTCTACCACCTCGATCGCCCAAGCAGCTGCCGCGCCATCCGATCTCGAATCATGCACTTCTCCACATCCACAACCGTAGGCGTATTCGGCACTAGAGCATTATTCGCTACGAACCGCAATTGTGTACCTGGCCCCTATTCCCTGGACCGCCTCCTCCACTTCCCCAGTGCCTCCATCTGTAGCTGTGCATCATTGTGCAGTCCCACCTCCGGGCCTTTTTTTTCAATTCCGATGCCCATGATTTGACTTCTGGCCTGACCCCCAAAGCTATTGGGCGACCTGTGCTCCATACTACGCCCATCTCCGTCAACCCAACGCAGCGATAAGGCATAGATTATGCAGGAACAGCTCGTTGCAGACGCCTTGTGTGAGCCCCCCTGGATCATACCATATCAAATTTTTCACCTCACGAGAGGGGCACTACCACACTTGCAATCAGAAATCCCGCACCCCTTTCATCCACACACCACACTTCGTCACAATGACCACATAATCTGCTGGACTAGCTTGAATCCGTGAACCCTTTCATCTAGACACCCAACCCATCAGAGCACCGACCCTATCCTCGACCAGCCTCACACGAAACAGGATTTCCCTGCTACCCAAAATTCCCCAACCATTCACAAGGACCACCCCTGACTCCACCTCTAGATTCCGCCCACTGAACAAGGGTCCCAGATCTCAGCCCCTTTCATTCTTTCCCATATCGCTGCGATAGGGAGGAGGGGAACTCCCAAATCGTTACACCTCACTGCCCCTTTCACACGAACCCCCAATGTGTATCTCTTGTACCAGACACACGAGGACAGGTGAGTCCCACAACCCCATCTGCAAACCCCGACAAACCCTCCATCCCCCCTCCTACTCCCTTGTCCACGTGATCTCCTCCCAGCAACAGAATCCCATGCAGCCACACAGCCACACAAATAGGATGAATACGAATAAATTCTCCGTAGCCTCCTCGTATCCTCATGATAGCCGCGGATCAATTTTCTCGGTTCCAGCTGTGCCGCTACGCGCGTATGCACCGGGGGGTCTAGGCTTGTGGGGCCAGTGGCGGCGTGTATGTGAAGTAGTATGACTTTAGGGTGCATTTGAGGGAGGTAACATAGTATCTAAAAGCTTAAGGCTATTTCTAAGGCGTGAGGGCTTAGGAGGTAGAGTTACTAGCCTAGGAAAATACTAGATGCCGCTTCGATGGTTCTAGGTATGCATCCAGAGCGCGGATGGAGTAGGGCCAGTTGTGCCGTGCGTTTTGTGGCGATGTGTAGTCTGAGATTGGGGTTATAGCCCAACGGCAAGCACCGCGTTCGACGGCAAGTAGTGCAGGGAAATCATAAATCACTTGCTTCACACAACTCCTAGCATGTTCATGGGGACGTGATTTGAGATTAACGATCCACTCTCCGGATCTCGCCACTCAGAAGACTACAGTCCGCTAGGAGCATAGTGTTCTCTTGCCTAAATGTCCAGTCCTTCCCCATTGAACTCCAAAATCATGGAGCCACCACACTGGAAGCATATTCTTCGCCCGATACTCCAGTGTGTGCAAGTCAAACGCAATTAAGCGGACGAACCTCCCTCCTCGATGTGAACGCCGTTGGCAGTCTCGCAGGGATCTTTGCCAAAGGTGATCTGGCAGTGCTCAAACTCCTCTTCGGCCTGCAGGAGACGCTTGAAGCTGAGGGCTTGTACGATGTCGGCGAAGCGGAACTCGACAAAGTTGCGCTGCGAAAGAGTCAGTCCATGGGCTAGAGCACAGTGCGACAGCCCACTCACCGAGTTGCGTTTGAACTGCTTGACGATGTCGACGTCACGCTTGGCTCGGCCGAGACCGCGAGCAAGCTTCTCGAGGCCCTCGAGAATCCAGTCCTCGTCCACGTCCGCTACGAGGATGCAACGAGAGGCGTTGCTCTCGGCGCAGTTCTTGAGGACGTCGTTGACCGAGGTCGGAATGCCTAGGCTCTCCACGAACACGACGATCTTCTTGCCGGATTTGAAAGTGGCTGCAATTCCGTTGGCAGTAGAGGAGAAGTACTTTTGACATCCCTCGGCAGTCAGGAACTTGACCATCGCTGAGCCCTTGTTGGTATCGAGCTTGATCTCGGCAATTCGACCGCCCCAGACCAGGGCCTGGACTTCGTGAATGGTCAAACCAAGGACGCCTTTGAGCAAGACGGTACGACATCCCGGAGCTATAGTTTCGTTAGCCAGAGCTAGTTTGAAAGGAGGGGTAACCCACTGCTCTCACGCTTCTCCTGCGATGGCCATGCAGTCGCATTCTCCATGGGGTCAACAAAGCTGCCACCGGCCTTGAAAGATTGAATGGCGGACTCGGTCCACGAGGTGGCAGTATCGTCGGTGTTTGAGGCCTTCGTAGTGGTCTTGTCAGCATGTTGATTGCGGCTAAGCACCGAGACTCGAATGGCGTTACGCATGTCCATAATGTCGCAGTGCGCTCGGGTTTTGATGAAGTCATTGATTACCTCGACAAGATACTGCTTGGCCGGATCGGCTTCCAATGAGGCATCATTCCACTCAAAGGGGTTTAGATCGGGCACAGAAGGGATTTCAAGGCTATCTAGCTGTACGAGTTCTCCACGGACACAAGCGTCGCATGCATCCGCAAAGGCCAAGTAGACTTGAGCTGCCTTGCGAAGAGCGACGCTAGCTGCAGCGATATATTCAAGGTCCGCCTCTTCCCTGTTTTGAGCCTTCGGCTTCTGCGGTTCAGCCTTGCTGACTTCTGGGGAACCATTGGTGACTGGAACGGTATTGCTAGATGGACTAGTAGTCGAAGAGACTGATTCGGCAGCTTTGGTAGCTTGCTTGACTTGAGGAGTTGCAACGGGTTCCGGATTAGTCGACTTGGCTGTGAGGTCGGCATACAACGCGGCGAGGCTGTCAGCAACAGCGTTCTTGGAGGAGTGGGCATGGTGCAGGTCTGGGCGAGTGGGTATGGGCGGGGCCACTGAAGAAGCCGGCTTCAAACTTTCTGAGCTACGAGATGTTAGCAGGCGCGAAGAAGGTGCTATTAAATTGCTTACATCTCGGACCCCTTCGGCTCCGTTGCCACAGGAGCATTGACGTTTGGAGACGGAGCAGGTGCTCGAGTAGCCGTAGGCTCAACAGCAGACTTCAGGCCGACCATCTTCACTGCGGACTTCTTGATTTTAAACTTGGGCGGAGTGGCTGCTGGGGTGGCTGCGCGCTGGGGAGCAAGATCAGAGTGCGCATCTTGCGTACTGTAGCGCGACGTCCGGCCAGCTGGGGGGCGTACCGGCGGCATTTTGTGTTCTGCAGAGTGAGGTTGAGGTTATGTTTATGGTTGCGGGGGGTGAGTGGGGGAGAAGGTGGGAGGAGCGAGCGGGTGCAGGAGGGAGCAGGTGGAAGGAGCAACACAAGGCAACCGCCGCTTGACGCGCCTATACGCGCTTGAAGAGAGCAAACGGGGCTAGGGTAAACAAGAAGCTTGGCAGATATCTGTGAGGAGTAGCTGCAAGTGAAGGTTATCGCCTTCTCTCTCACCTTCACTTCGCCGTGCCGCCCAGACACAGTCTGTGCAGGAGCGTACAGAAAGTTGGTCTACCTGCGAGCGCTTGCTAGAGTATGCTAGCTATTCGTCTCACCCATCTAATATTGTTTTTGACTATTTGGACAATTCAACCCGCAATCTTCACCAACCTCCGGAACTAAAGTCTTTCGCGACGCATATAGGAATAGAGTAGATACTCAAAAGTCTCGAGTAAAAGAAAGAACTTTTTTATGAAAAGAAAATTCCGGCCGTTGCAGTCCTAGAGAAAGCTCGCCACCCTATCAATTCCGAATTTGGGGGCAGGTGGTGAGGAGTATTTCAACGTACGGAGATGATAGACATGATCATTTAAAACAATTGCTGGAAGAATTTTGAGCAAGCACAAGAGCCACGACGAGCCAGTTCGCATCTAAATCCGCCCCGTCAGTAACCGAAAATAATAAACAAGCCGAAACGAAGATGAATTCAATAGAACGACGATATATATACTCTCAAGGACCTACAATTTTGTCAGAGGTAGCCAGAGAAGGAACTGTTTCTCGAGATATAAAGAAGATTCCTGCTAGATTAGTTTCTTCTACGGTAACCGTGTCAAGAATGACGACTCACAACAGCGCTTGACTCGTTAGTCAGATATCCTGAGTCACCCCTAATAGGAGCGTCGTCTAAATGCAGGAATCAATAAAGATTGACTTCTTGTGACTAGAAGTCTAGTCAATATTGGAACGTCATACTTGACACGAACATTATTTAAGTTCTGCACAACTTCAACAACCCTCTCAACACAACATCAAATCCAAACAGGAAAACATCGTCAAACTTCATATAGGCCGATTCCAACCACCGAAACATTTTTCCTACGGAATCAACTTGCAATCACCAAAACAATTGTCCCACGAAATCAACTTGCAACACTGATACAGCTGTCCTACGAAATCGAATTGCAACCAAACCGCACGGCAGACCACAAACGACGCAAAGATGTCTCTGCTACCAGAAAATTTTGCTGACGGACAGCTTCGCTGCAACAAATGCTGGACAGTATTATACGGCAGCCGTAAGCAACGTCCAATAACCGGACCATGCGGTATCCAAAAGCTCGCGTGCAGGAAATGCCACTGCGACTACCAATCCAAATCGGGCTTTGATTTCCCAGGACCACCACCACAGCTGCTTTCCATGATAAAAATCAAAACCTGCATCGTGACGACAGATGACACGGAAAAGCGATGGATATTGCAATGCCAAGACTGTGGCAATCTGGACTGGTGTAAGTATAGGGATATCCCAGGACATGTGACCAAGAGGCAACTATGCCGCATTTGCTGCGACCCGGACATGTGGCTCGCTGAGACAAAGGCGGGGGCCGATGCGGGCACAGCAGAATCGACACGGGGTTGTAGAGGCGGCGAATGCATACATGCATGCTTGGTGGAAAGCGTTGTGGGCGTTGATGCATTGTTTAGAATTGGGACGATGGGGATGAGTATATATCTAGCAACAATTCGAGAAGATCATTGTCGAGGTTGTGCCCAACCGCTTGTAGCTGGTTTCTACCACAGCAGCCATGGTACCAAGCCCTGGTACGCCCCATCTTCCTCTTCACCAAATTTGAAGCTCGGGTGATCATCTGCTCTGTCGAGTACAATCCTCCTCGCCCTGGCTGCTCTTTCGAGGTGACTAGATGCCGCCTGTGTCTGCCCCAGATCTTTTCGGATCTGGTGCATGCGGAAATTGGACAGAGCGGTGTAGCTCTCGCCCAGAGGCAGGCCCGAAGCAATGGTCGAGCACTCGTCCAGGAAGATCCTAGTCAGGAAGTTCAGTGTGGTTGCGTCATGATGTGGCGCAGGGAATAGGACACTCACAAGGCTGCCGTCGGTCGTCTGAGGTTGTTGAGCAGCTTGGCGATTCGGCAGAGGGCAAAGCACGTCTTGAATCGAGGGCCCGTCTTCCTGCGATGGTATTCTAGAACCATCATCATCTTGTCTAGGGCTTCTTGATCTTTGCCTTGGGCTTCCCGCACCGTGCTGATGAGTACGAGATCGCTGTTTGGATTTGTTAGGCGCAACATCTTCTGGCAGGCATCTTGGGGTTTTCTTACCCGGCATATCGAGGCATATCTTCGCAAATGAAGTCTTCGTCTTTGAAATTCTCCATGCCGGGCGTCGTCCGGTACATGCGCTCTGCTTCTTCGGGGTCGCCCTTGCGCAGGTAAAGAGATGCCAGATTGGAGATTGAGTTGTTGATGAGCCGGCAGTTAATCCTTCTGCGGAACTGCATGGCTTGATCGTGGTATTCATTCGCTTTCTCAATGTCGCCGAGCTCGACGTACGCAAACCCAATATTGCTGAGGGAGACGGCGATACCCCAATGGTCGGCGGTGGAATGTTTCTTGCGCAGTTCCAGGCCTTGCTTGAAGTGCGCAAGGGCCTGGATGGGCAGGCCTAAATCGATTTCAACGAGTCCTAGCATGTTGATGGCCGAGGCGTACGATATCGTTTCCGTCAAGTTGTTTTTGGCGAGGATGAGGAGACAAGTCTTGATTAGCGATTCGTAGTCTGAATACCCTTCTGTCTCGTAAAGGAACCTAGATGCCATATCAGAAATACTGGAAATGTAGGTGGCAAGACCAAGGACCATACCACGCAGCCCTGAACAGTAGTTCCATGAATTCGTGGACCACGGCCTCTTCCATGGCTTCATTTGCGAATTGCTTGCCCAAGCAAATTGCATGCGGTAGGCAGAAATTGCACCTCTGCCACTCCTTGAAGACATAACCGGTTGCGTCGTCGGCCCACGAACTAGGGAATACCGCCGTCAATAGGTTGATGCTGAGTCGAAGCAGCTGGCTTCGCTCAGAGGCATTGAGCTCGTTCAGGACGGTTGATTGCAGCAAGCGGTGAAATGACAGACTCCGAGTCGCGGCGTTGCGGTCGATGAGAGATGCTCGGAACAGGGCCACTTTTGCGTCATTGAAGCTTGGAAAGAGTTAGTAGAAGGACGTTGAAAACTTGACGCGCGGCCGAGGGAAAATGGAATCCTTACTCCAATTCATCAGTCAAAAATTCAAGACTATTGACCTCGACTTTACTGTCGGATTCTTCCAGCAGCCTTTCCGCGCCGCGTTGGAGGATACTTTCTTCAATGCCGTCTGGGTCAAAAAAGGCGAGAAGGCGCTGTAGCACCGCCGAATCTCCAGATAGTCCCCGGAGCACAATAGTCCATATGGTAGCGACAGTGAGTTCCGAATCAAAGCCAATTGGCCGCTTGGTGTGGATTTTCTGCATTCGTTTCTTGTGCAGGGGGACGAACTCTTCGAGCGTGGACACTTGAGCCTGGATGTAGGTAGTGATCTGGTTGAGAGCCAGTGGTAAAGGCCATGTTCACACTACAAAAGTAGAACAAAACTGACCTATATTATCCTAGGAATGGGGTCAAGCTCACGAGCGCGGCTACTTTGCAGTCTTGAAAGTCCTTGTTTCCCAACAAGGCTTCGTTGGCTTGACTAAAAGTGAGGATTCCAAGTCATTCACCGTCCAACTCGACCGATCAAAGACTGAAAGTCACGGGAGAAAGGCGGTGGAGCAATTTCTCCCGGAACTTCACATGTGGCGCTGTACTGGCGATGTTGAAGCCGCATCAGAACGCTACGGGTCCTTGACTACGGTGGACGAGGATTGGCTTGAATTCCGGGACATTGTCATGAATCGCCCGGCACGACCGTGGGCATTCATTCAAGGGAGCACTTCTGTGGGAGAGAATGAAGAGATTGGGCTCAAGGAGTACCCAGAGACACCAGAGGGTCTTATCCAAAGCTGGGCTGAGCGGTTCGAATCATTTTGAGGGAGCGCAACCATGAAACCTATCACTCACTTATATACCCATCAAAACATAGACAAAATTGCAATCTCCAAGTCCTATTTGTTTTATGCTCAACATCCGAAGGCCAGTTAGGGTCTTGGCTGCGCTTTTCTTTCGTGCGCATCCGTGTAGTCAAAGGTGCGAATGCAGTGCTTGGCATTGTTCCGAGGTTGTGCGAGTAACGAGCCAGGAACGAAGGACCCTGTCAGTATGGGCACGCACCCGCAGCGTGGAGAGGCGTTGTCGGCCACGCGTCATCGCAACATTGCCCGCATCTGCAATGGGCGTCAGCATAATTAGTTGTGTTTGCGTGCGGGAGGACTGAGGGGAACTAGGCCGGGTGTGGCTAGCGTCCCACCGTCCGGGTCGAGATTCCCCCAAGCGGCGCTGGGCTGAGGGATTGCTCCGCCCCGATGCCCTTGCACGCCCTTGAAAGACCCTTGGGAATAATTAGAAGAAAAGATTCCAACCCCTCAGCCCCCCAGCTTCACTTCACTTCACCCGACACGCCCATAACCACCCTCCCCCTTCCCTGCGTTCGCGCCCGCATGGCCCGTCGACCTCGGCGCTACTCGCACGCTGCCAGCGCGACTCCTACCGCATCCCATGTCCTCCACGTTTCGCCGTGCTGCGCACGACTATGAGCCGCTCCCGCGCACCTCCCTCGACGATGACCATGTCGAGCTCAAGGTCCCACACCCCTCCTGGACCCGCAGGCTCAGAGACGCCGTCTCTGGCGTGCTCCTGCCCTCTGTGAAGAACATTTCCAATCCCTCGGCCTACGCCCATCTCATAACCCCCCGCCGGCGGAAGCGCTCCCTCCTGCGATTGATATACTACTCCATCTTCTCCATACCCTACCTTTGCCTCGCCCTGGTACTCGTCGTGGGCATTTTCTTCCCGTCGTATACGCACCGCCCGGGCCACTACGACAAACTGCGCCAGATTGCACAGAGTAGCACCTCTCCCGGACGCGCCAACATTCGTCACGAGAAGGTCTTTATAGCCGCTTCGATATACGAAGTTAACGGGACACTGTCGGACGGAGCCTGGGGACAGTCTGTCTTGGATCTGGTCGATTTGCTCGGCCCGGACAACGTCTACCTGAGCATCTACGAGAACGACCCCGACGCCCTCACCAAGGCATCCCTCGCCCAACTCAAGAGCAAAGTCACCTGCAATGCCTCCGTTGTCTTTGAGGACCTGGACCTGGCTACCATACCCCGCACAGAGCTGCCTTCTGGGGAGACTCGGATAAAGAGGATCGCATTCTTGGCCGAGGTCAGAAATCGCGCATTAGCACCGATTGATAGCGTCGACGTGGCCTTTGACAGGCTGCTGTTCATCAACGACGTCAATTTCGACCCTGTCGAGGCCGCTCAGCTCCTGTTTTCCACAAACGTCGACGCAAATGGGCGCGCAGAGTATGGAGCCGCATGCGCTGTCGACTTTATCAACCCCTTTAAATTCTACGACCGATTCGCGACGCGGGACATGGAGGGTCATAATATGGGGATACCATTCTATCCCTGGTTTACGAGCGCTGGCGACCATGTGAGCAGGTCAGATGTCATGTCGGGCTCAGACGCTGTCCGCGTGCGAAGCTGCTGGGGCGGCATGACCGCGTTCGAAGCGAAGTGGTTCCAAGATCTGCGGGCATCTCACGCCAACGAAGCCGCGCAACAGCCCACGTCGCCCCTTCGTTTCCGCTACGAAGAGGAGACGTACTGGGAGTCATCAGAATGCTGCCTGATCAACGCAGACCTCCAGTACCGCCGCACGGGCAAAGGCATGCCCGAAGACTCGGGCATCTACATGAACCCCTACGTCCGTGTAGCCTACGACACCAAGACGCTGTCCTGGCTCTCCCTCTCCCGCCGCCCCGAGCGCCTGTACTCGCTCATCCACGACATTCTCAACCACTGGGTCGGCTTTCCACAATACGACCCCCGCCAGACTGAAGAGCCCGGCACCACAATCAACGACAGAATCTGGATCTACGACCACCCAAAGAAAGCCCTAGCTCCGGATCCCTCGAACGAAGACCTTGCCGGACACTGGGAAGACCAGCAGCGCATCGCCAAACCAGGCGGCTTCTGCGGCGGCAGAAACCTGCTCGTGCTCAACGAAAAGCCCGAGGACGGGGAGGGCAAGTGGAGGCGCATCGCGCCGCCGTCTATGCCGATTGGTGCCTGATAACATCGACGAGTCTTGGTGTGCGGGCTTCCCTTTCACATTACCGTGTTTCTCTTTCCGTGGTATTCTCTTTAATATGCATAGCGTCGGCGTCACGAACGGGGCATTGACATCGGAAACGGCAAGGAATTTCAATACTTTCTTATCATTTGCACAATAGCAGGCGAGGCGTCGGGGGTAGAGCGGGCATGCAATCCCTGGTCATGCCGGGGACGAGGATTCATGATGCATTTTCAGGGTGGAGGTGGTTTTTGTCTGCGTTAATGAGTCAAGAGAATTCTGACATTGCCTTTCTTTGCTAGTGCCTTGCTATATACTTTCATACCTCGTGAATCGGAACACGACTCTAAATTCACCAGAGGAACTAATGGAAATACCCCAAATCTGCCGTTACACCCCACCCATCCCAAGCATAATAATAATAATAATAATACAAAATCCCCTCATCCTCCCCCAAAACAGGACTCCCCCCCCCCCCCCCTACGCCGTAAGCGCACTACTCAACCCCAAAACCCCCATCCCCACAAACGCACTCGCAAAGCACAACTTCCGACTATGCGTCAACTCCAAGCTCTCGCCAAAAAGCTGCAACCCCACCATGGCCATGATCCCCGCCGTAACCGCAAACAGCACCCCATACACCGTCTCCCCCGGCTCGCTCGCCGCCTCCCCGCGCCCCGCGATGCGGAACCATAGCGCCGCGACACCGGCGCCAAGAGGCTGCGACACGCCGCCGAGCAGCGCGGACCAGAACATGGCTTTGGGGCGCGAGTTGATGGCGAGGTAGAGCGGGAGCGCCATGGCGAAGCCCTCGGTGATGTTGTGGATGAAGAGGGCGAGGAAGACGGAGAGGCCCAGGCGAGGGTTGGCGTGGTTGGTCGCGTAGGTTATGAAGCCTTCAGGGATCTTGTGCAGGGCGATGGCGGTGGAGGTTTGGAGGCCGATGGAGAGGAAGGCGTTGGTGGGGACGTGGTGGTGGTGCGGGGGCGCGTGGTGCGACGAGTGCGAGGCGGAGGTGTTGGTCGCGGTGGAGATGGAGTGGGTGCTGTGTTTGCGGAGGGAGGAGTGCGAGTGGCCGTTCATGGACGGGGGTAGTTCGGTTGAGCTTTCCATGTCGGCGGGGCCGGGTTGCGTGGGGTTTGGGATGGTCGATTCGTCGATTTCTTCGAGGAGGGGTTGGTGTTCGGCATCGTGGCCCAGGTTGCTCTGTACTCGGCCCAGTCTGCTGTGGAAGCGGAATCCCCGCCCGACCTGGACATTCTTGAAGCATTTCTGGCCGCAGGGATTGGAGAACCCCTGGCATCGGCCATTCTCATCACAGACATCTTTGGCGCCCGTGACCAGTTCTGAGACCTTGCTGGAGATCTGGGTATGCAGAGACGGTCGTCTTGCTAAGCTTCCTCCAGTAGAGTTAGTCGAACCATACGATGGGTAGGATCGGTAGACTCCAGACTCCTCGTCAGCAATGTCTGGGAAGCCCCGTCTCTGTTCTTCCATGCCCCTGGAATGTGAATGTGAATGAGAATGAGAATGATCGTGATGATCAGGCTCCTTCCCCTCCTCGTCTTCCTCGTGCTCGTGGTCGCAATCCACGACCGAGTGCGGGATATATTGATGGAGAATTCGGGACAAAACTGAAATGCCGCCTGCACCTCCCAGAAAACAAAGCACCATCGTAAGCATCGCCATTTTTGCGCTCATACCACCGTCTTGAAGATACCTTTTTGAGGAAGGCAGTATGCTATACAGAGAAGAGAAGATCTGTGCCCAAGTCAGCTGACATGGAATCTTTCTTTGACTCATTGACCCACCATGACTCCAAAGGATAAACTCAGGCCAATGGTCAAAAAAGAGTTGCTATCTTCTATTTTGAAGTTCTTCTTCCCAGGAAACCTTCGGATGATGAGATCGACGCATATTATCGACGCTACGACGGTTCAGTAAACGTTATCACGGGGCTCTCGATTCGGCCGAGTTACCTCCCACCGTGCATGCTGCGCAACCAGTCAGTTGGTAAGTTCAATATGCAGACAGCCTTCGTACCTATGCCAGATACCGCGGCCATGATCCAGCCGCGCGTGTCGTTGTCCATTTTCATCGAGTGGCGTAGAGAACGCCAAGACGCCTTCCAAACGATGTCGAAATCACTTCTAGGGCAGGAACGAGTGCTAGTAGGTCGTGATTACAACATGGACGAAGAAAATCAGGAGTATAAGTGTGTGTTGTCGGGAATTGATGGGGAAGGGGCTTGCTGATGACCGTTGGCGGTGCGATTACCCTGATGTCCAGCCGGGAACGTTGGGCTAGCGTCTTGGCGATCCTTTCACACGGGTCAGTGAAATCGCCAAGTCAACGATTGGCTCTCAATCATCATCTCGACAAATCATTTCAGTACACAGTTACTGGTACGTTTGTGCGTGGAAACTTAATAGATGGCTACATTGGACTTGTCGAGATTGCTTTAACAGCTTTTGCACGAAGCAGCTCTTTCGAGCAGTATTACTCTATCTAGTCAATCCGATGGAACAGAGTCGACCGGTTTGGTCAATATCAGATTGGCTTCTGAAGCTAAAATGACAAGAGAGCTTGCCAAGCGATCGTCGTTATACACAGCGTTACTCCTCCTCTGCGAGTTGCTGAATGTTTTGTATCTCAGCTTTCGCTTCCTCCCATGAAGTTTGATTCCTCCGTGCCCAGTCGATATGACATTGTGCGAATTCCATCTAATGTTCTATTAGCAATGATGTGCAAGGATTCTGAGACAAGTCTTACCATGTATCTGCGCAGGTCATTCTCCTTCTCCGCTTGGAAGCGCCGTAGGTCCTTCATAACACCGTTACTTGCGTCTTTGGTGTCTTTCTCAGCTACTTGCAGCGCTTGCTCTAGCTGCACAAGGCTCTCCCGTGTCTTTCCTATCTGGTCCCTCCGTGTTCGCTCTGGATCCACATCGGCCATGCCCCTAAAAGCGTGGCTTATTGGCCCAAACAGCTTATTCGTCACGAAATTCCCACTTGGACTCTTCTTGTGGGGACTGCTGGGAGAAGCGGGCTCCGGAGCGCCTTGAGACGATGATGGTGGGGGCTCGCCATGAGTCGGAGGAAAATCAGAGTCGATGGAGGCTGTGTCGGCCGACTGTCTCTCCTGATCGTTTCGTTGCGAGCTATTCGACGTGGAACGATTGCGTGCGGGACTGACGTGGCCGGTTCCACTGAGATGTTGTTCCAAACGTTTCGCTTCTGCTTCGCTTCGTTCCAACGACTCAAGCAAGGCGCGTTTCTTGTCCAGCTCATCCCTTGTCATCTCTTCTTGCACGCGTTTTAACACACGGTATCTGAGAACGTTCCTGACGATCCCCGCGAATTGCGCGCTTTCCCGCATAGGCTCTGCGAAGCTCGCGCTTAATGAAGACGAAAGCTCAGCAGTCGCAATGTAGGTAGAATCCACCGCCTGACCAGACTTTTCAATAGCCGCTGCTAGCGTAGCAGATTGTTCAGAGAGAGAAAAGGCGTTGAGTCGAGCGCCTAATTCTGCGAGATCGTCTCCCAGCGCCGAAAGGTGGGATAGTGCCCGCCGGTTGACTTTCTCCATACTCCCCTGGAGTAATGTTTCCAGCTCTTTCGAGGACAGTTCAAAGTTTACAAAGTATGGATCTAGCTCCTCCTCGCTGAGGTTTCTCGACTCGGGTGGGAAGCGACCAAAGACTTGAGGACCAGGGGTAGTGTGCGCCGCGGCCGAAGGCAATTTGGCCTGGGGTGGGGGAGATGTGGGCGTGCCAGAGCCAATTGTTGCGCCGGACGACTTGAGCTTCGCGGATGATGCTGGAACGGGGAGGTAGCTATGAGCCTGGGTGGGGTTCGCGGCGTCCAGCGGCGGAGCTTTTAGAATGTTTTTGGGGATGTTCGCGACGGGAGGCGCATGCAGTACTTCGCTCTGTAGGGTATGTCAACTGCTGAAACGGGATGAGAATGCATTTTCAACGTACCCAGCTGGCGTTGGGGTCGAGGAACCTCCAGAAGACGCCATCTTCGAGCACCTCTTTCATCCGCCTACAACGATTGAGGAATACTGCCAACATGCGCTTGCGGAGGTCGATGATACCGGCATCCTCTTTCGCTTTTGTCGGTTTTGCGGCATAGTCTGCCATGGTATGCTTCTCCGGAATTGGTGGAATGATAAGGGTTGGATGGAGGTTCACGAGAGTCGCCCGGAGCGAAGCAAACTCGGAATATCTGCGCCGCACTTCGAGATTCTATTCATGTCAGCAATTCATTCAATGCACTAGCACATGTCGCATACCCCTGTGCTGATGGTGTAGGCAATGTAGCTCCCGCCGCCTTCCAGATTCTTCCCCGCATACGTAATGAGGATGGCTGATCCAGGGTTCTCGTAGAGCCACTGTTCTACCCGGCTGTCGTACCCGCCCTTCTTGGGCGCAATGTTTTCGTCACTTTCCTGCGTCTCCTCATTGTAGTCGACGTCAGTCATGTCGCGCTGGGGGTTGTAGGTGGGGGACTCGTGGGCGGGGGAGGATGACTCGGACGGAGGCGTCGCCGGACGATATGGCACTGTACAGTGAAGCTGTTAGCTGTGTCCGCCGCTTTCGAGGTGCGCGATGAGAACATACGGCCAGTGGGGGAGCCCAGGCCAGGCACATGGGAGGAATTGGAATCATGGCGGGCAAACGACCCGTATGGGTTGTTGTCTTCGTCGTCCCACATGGTAGCGCGAGGTCAAGGAATGAGAGGAGGGCAGTGGATGGCAGAGTAATACAGGAGCCCGACAGAGCGAGCGAGAGGAGTGCGCTGCTGGCTGGTGGGTGCGCTGGGTCGAGTGAAGCTCCCAGGCACACTCGCCAGGCGCAGTGACGTTGGGCGCATGCCGACGCCGACGTGGGCCCGAGCTCCATCCCATCCGTGTGCGGCCGTTGAGGTCTCCAACGCTCGGACAATCCGAACCGTGTTTGCTCCTGTCTGCTCCTGTCTGCTCCTGTCTACGCTGCCTAGTTTGACAACAGGTCCATCGGTACACGCCCGTTCCTCGTGCTACCATGGCGGACTAGCCCTGCCGTCGCCCTCACTTGAGCTCGGTGCCTTTCCCCGCTTCACGCTCCCCATGACATCGCTCATGGCCAGAGACGACACGATTGTAGAGTCTGGCCATCTGCTGTCTACAACGGGCATCTGAATGGCCCTTGACACGGTGTCTGAATACGGCTCTCTCTCCTCTATCCTTGCCACTTCTGGCGGTTGAGGTTCCGGTGGAGCTTCTGCTCCTGTTTGCTCAATCTCCTGTGGCCTTGCTGATGTTATTTGCTCCAGCTGTGGCAGGACTTCGCCCACGTCTTGAGCTTGCTTCGGTATTTGCTCTTCGTTCCCACCCCCAAGTCCTTGCCCATCTATCCTTTCCTTGGCCTCTCTGTCATCGTTTTCATTCATCTCAGGCTCATGCTTGGCTTCCTGCTTTGGTAGCTGATCTACAGGCTGCCTCCCCCTACCAAGCCTCTCACCCAAACTTGGCCGTGCGGAGCTCGTTCTCCTGCGCACCTCTCTGTGCTCTCGTGCATCTCGTTTGGGAGCTTCAAAGACTGTCAGCCACAAGTCAGTCGTCTTCTCAATGTATAGGATAGTGGGAGCTATCCTACATCAGAACGGTGGAGGAGCATTACTCGGATGTAGAGGAGGCTTCTTATCTGCTTTTCTCAACTTGGGCCTCCGATCCTTCTTCGGAGGTGGTACATACGCTGCATACCTCGCCGGTGGTTTCCTTCTCGCCCACGGGTGTGTATCCCAGACAAAGGGCTGGTGGAGAGTCTGTGGGTACTGGAAAGCGCGTGGGACTGATCTGGGAATATAGGCTCGCGGGACCGACTGAACCGATGAGTCGTCTTCGCTCTCGCCCTCCACTTCGTCTAGCTGTGCCTCGGACATGTCCAGCTCTTGCTTTTCTTCCTTTACAAGCCATGCTGGAATCTCGTCGACCATCGCAACAATGTCGGCCCGAATTGGGCCTAGAGTTGTCTCTGAAATCGTTTCCTCGACCTCCTCTGAATCGGAGCGCGAAATCGTCGTGTATTCTTCGTTGTAATCTACCAGAGAGTCTGCCTCCCAATTGACTATTTGCGGAGAAAGTGCTGCCGCAGGCTGTTGCTGTGGTTGTGGGAAAGGCGTCTGTACTGGCACCTGCATTGCTCTTTGCAACGGCTCTTGCAATGGGCGGGCCATCTCGGCGCCTGTGGGAGGCCACATCGAAGGACCCGTTGTCCACTCGTGTCTTGGGAAGTCCATCTCAGGATTCTCAAGCCGTGGGTAGAGCATTTCTCTCCTCATCGGTGCATACTGCAATCTACCTCTCGCTTCTCTTCTCGGCCTGTCCTCGATGACTCGTCGCCGTCTCGATGCCGATCTCCTACGCACCGGACTCAGTTCTCTCCGCGCCCCTCTTTCTTTTCCATAGTCCTCACTGTCACGACGCCTGTTCCAGAAATGCCAAATCGAAGCACAGAAGCACTCGATTGTCTCAAGCCATTGATGAATCCATTTGTGAAGAAGGTACACTGCAAGCCATAGCAAGACGGCTCCGAAGATTCCTGCAAATACTACAGCTACGGAAAATCCAGGGTCACCCATGGTAGGTACCGCCTTGAGGAAAATCGCAAAGTTTGGGGGCAGCGGCAGCATACGCTGAAGTGCTTCGAAGGCGGAGGAAAGAAGATTGCACTGTGTCGTGCAAACATATCCGTGCGACCGTTCCTCAGATTAACATGCAAGAAACAAACCGCACCAGCGCCAGCAAAAAGAACCCCTCCTAACCCTTTCCACGACCGAGTTTGACAGCAAGCAACTCGAACCGACGCGCCAGAAACGCCTTGACACGGTCCTACACAAACATCAGTCACACGCCTCCTGCCCTATCCACAGCAGCAAACATACCTTGTACCCGATCACGGCACTCTCACCCGCATTCTCTTCCTCCAAACCTATCATCCAGATTTAGCAATCTACACCATACTCCCCGGCGGCGCCCTCCTACCCTCTCTCTCCCTTCTCTCCTTCTTGCGTCCCCTCTTCTCCCTCACAGCCCCCATCTCGATATCCTCTTCTGCGCGGCGCGAGATGCCGAGTGCGTGTCGGTACGCGACTCCGGCCTTGACGCCGCGCATCGTGACCTTGTAGGCGATGATGAAGAGAAAGACGCACGATACGATGATGCCGAGGAACATCAGGCCGATTTTGGCGGCGGGGGATAGTGCTGCGCGGCGGGCGTGCATGTCTGCGAGTTGCGCGGCAGAGGGCGTGATGCGGTGGGGCTCCCACTCGAAGGTGCCGCCGTGCACGGGGTCGGGGATTTCGCGCATTGGATTGGGTGGGTGTTTGGTTTGTGTTTGTGAGTATTGAGAGCTGGTGGGAGGTGCGAGAGGAAGCGAGGTTGAGGTAGAAAAAAGGGCTGCTTTTGTGTGGGCTTCGTTGGTCGCTTGAGTGCCGTTGCCAGGTGACTGTTGTGGTCTGCCAGGCGAGGGAGCCAAAGTGTGAGGCAGGAACGTCAAACGGAAGCCTATCTTATCTCTGGCGCTGGTACTGTGCTTCAAGAGCGCTTCGGGGTGTAATATGGGGGCGCCGATATTCCTACGATACACCCTGAACCGCTTCCAAGTCCGTCGGAATTGTATTCCTACAACTCCGGAGACTCCTGTAGACCGCGCTCACCACGCCAATCACTGACCTCTCTAGTACCCGCTCTAATCGCTGTAGCAATAACGGATGCAGATCACTGTTTACTCCAATATCTGAAAGCTCCCTCAGTCCCTTTCGTACCTTCCATGCCTCTGCTGTATTCCACCTCATCACCACTTCTGCCACACAAATCACCCTCATCACCAACGTGAAAACTTCCGGCTTACTGGTCCAGCCAAGTGGGCCATCAAGCTCATTCTTCGATGTCAGAGTGAGCGTATTGAGTCCATCGAGAAGCCAGGCCGTTATTTTAGTGATGACCTTTGGACATGTCGCACGCCAGGATAGCGAACGGAGAATATGAGCCCAGAATACCATGTCCAAGGTGTCATCTCTGAACAGATTCTGTTTTTCCTGGACAAAGAGTGCCGTATCTTCCCTTCTCGCTTCCGCAAGCGCATCTGTAAATCCCTTGTCGAATAATCCCCCTCCGGTAGGAGCCCCGCCAAGGCGACGTAGTGCCACGTTGAAGAGATCGCTGGATTCCGTGAATGTGCTAATGAGGAATTTGGCCAACCGCTGGACCGTTACAAGAGGCACCGCGGACTTGGTAGCTGTAGGAAATCCGTGTGATTGGAAGAGATTGGATGCAACAATAGCAGCAGTGTGCCGAATCTCATCATCGTCGTCATTGAGCAGGTCGTAGACAACCAAGCTAAGGCCGAGAACAATGGGCGCTGTGAGCTTGGATGAGGACCCACTCCAAATATATTGGAGCCTTGAGATTGACTGAATTGCCGCGAATCGACTGTCGAAGGGCTGCAAATGTGTGAGCAATAAGGAGTGCTAGGAGCAGCACGTGGAAACTTACGTTTTTTTCTACTATAATCATCCGAAGGAGACGAATATACCTTGCAAATTGCTTCAGGATGGTCAGCTGATGGCTTGGATATGCTTGATAAGCATGATCTAAGAAAGCACCAAGCAGTCTAAGAGCGCTTTGCATATTCGTCGGCGACAGTTCCAACCACTGCATCTGCAGTAGTTCAATGGCCGTGATTATCTCCCTCTCCTCAAGAAGCGAAAAGAACCCCGACTGGAGATTTCGGTCTAAGAAGCAATCTCCTAGTATTACCTGCGCACTGAAGATGACTTCAGGATCCTTTGCGATGGCGAACACTTGATATATGCCGAACAGCAGGCTGGACGTTGAGGCAGACAAGTCTCCTGGTGACATCGTTCTAGCCAGTTCACCCACTGTGTCTAGAATAGCACAGCACGTGTCGGGATCATTCTCAGCAAGCGTAGCGAGCATGTGGTTTAGATCAGTTCCCTTCGCCGTCATGGCGATATCTTGTGTCTCATTGACTCGTGAAATCAGGTTATTGAGAATGAGAAACCGGTGCAACGCTATGCAGTCCTTGGCTCCTGACAGTGATGAGCTTGATTCCGAAATTGAGGATATTGAGTTCGCAAGTCTAGACCATGATGCCAGGACAGGCGTAAACGAAGGCGCTTGGTGAAGAATTGAGTTTGCACATGTGTTGACAACATCGAGAAATGCCGAGATCGTGGCAGGACAGCTACTGGGATGGTACACGAGGTTGGAAACATCAATTAGTGCAGTCAAAATTGCGTCCAATTCTACGAGGGTCAATACGAGTCTAAATCATCAAGCGCACAGTGTATACTCACGTGCCGTAGACTCAGACTCGGTGCTCAAATGTCGCTTAAGCATGTATTTCAAGGTCATTAGAATGCCATGTTGCCGATTATGCACTCCGCCGATATCTGCTAAAAGATTCTGAACTGCAGCAAACTGCTCTTGGGGGAGCTGTAATGACACCCATGTACGTGCGGCCATGTCGCGCAGATGCCAATGTGGGCTACACAACAAGTGAAGGACACGATCTGCGATGCTCTGTCGATGCGTTTCAGGTGGTGTTGCTTGTCGTATAATCTGGAGAGCAGGAAATACACCCTCGGCACCGTGAAGATCCATGGGAGAGTTGCTGTCTGCAGGTGTCATGGATGCTTTTAATGGGCCGTTGGGATCCAATAGACCTGATAACATCCCTGCCAGGGAAGGATAATCCTCGTAAGAGAAACGTGAAGTCTTGCCTCGATCCTTCTCGGTCCAATCTTGAGCTTCGTCACTTCCCAGCAAGCGTTCGATCAGGGCTTTGAAAAGCATGAGACTGCAATTCCGGATCGGCCATACCTTGGAGTTCAAGATCCTTGCAGCCAGGTCCAAACAGTTCCCAATGTATGCTTCCGATGCGGCACTTAATCGAGATGCAGTGAAGATCTCTTTGAGACAGTTTAGAGCATGCACCTGCGGGAGGCGACTCTCTTGAATGTTCGCATCCCAAGCTTCTACGCTTGCTTCCGCAATGAGATATCTCATAGCACCATGAAACAACTTGTCTTCCGGCTGTGGTTCAGCGGCGATAATTCCGACCATGAGGGACGGTATACCTGCTGACCTGCGAGTAATAGAGGTCGATTTGTCCTGGATTGCGAGCTGCGTTTCTCCGTACCAACCCTCGGGCAATTTGTTGAGGAAACCATCATTAGGCGAGAAGCACCGGCGACAAAACGCAGAGAACGTCTGTGCGACTGTTGAAAAGGCACCACGGTGTCTAAGTTCAGCCAACTGTGTGAAACACTCTCGGCCTAGTCGTTCGTAGGACACAGGGTCAAGCATGGAAGCATCCTCGGTGCCTATCGGTGCTTTCGACACGATGGTGCGAAGTAGAACACTGGCCTCTTTCAAAGCTCTCCAGGAGTAGCTCAGGACCTCTTTTGTGTCAATGCTTGCTTCTTCATCTAGATCTTCGGGCACGTGTCCTTCGGGAGCATCCGCGCATAGTACGTCTCGGACGCATCTCCAAAGATCTTCAACACACACGCACATGCGTTGATGAAGATTCTTCCATTCGCGGGATTGTGCGCCACGCAAGAGTGCGATATAGTCGTAAAATTGTCCCTGGTCCAGTATATATCGCAAAGCAGCGAAAAGGCCGTGGGCTGGGCGTCCTTGTACGGCGTACGAAAGATCTCTCGTTGCAATCATAATTGTTTCCTCCAGCTTTTCGACGAGTTGAGTAACAGTTCCAAGTTTGGTATACTGTTGCGAGTCGTTTGTACCGTCTGGGGCTTCGGAAACGTCCACGCTTTGATTGAAGAGTAATGCATAGGAGCGCGCCACTCCATCGGCCTGATCTGCCCGTCCGCTTTGCACCATTATTGACTCCGCCCTATCGATGAATCTCTTTAGGTCATGCGTTGCTGAGATGTGTTGCATACTAGGCAGAGAATGGAAGCAGACTTCAAGCAGCGAGGCTGATATATCTCTGATGTCATCATAAGGGTCTACCAATAGATCGAATAAGAGTCTCATGAGTTGATGACTCGATATCTGAAGCCCATAAGACCAGTGGAGCTCCCCTTGAGCAGACTTTGATAGGTGACGATGAGGTACGCTTGGGTCGAGACCGGATCGTAGCACAATCGACAAGCACCTCAGCGCTGAAATCCGTCTCTGGTATGGGGCGCTAGAGCGTAATTCCCACTTTAGGAAGTTTTCGTGCCACGTCAAGAATTGCAGCGAGATGAAGAGCGACTCAGACACGTGTGGATCGTATTTCCTGGCCCAACTTTGCCGGGGGAGCGGTAAAGGTCCTTGATCCTGAATCCGGCTTCCCATCGTCGGCTTGGACAGAGATGTCGTGCTACCCCGTAGGCGATCGTAGAGCCGCTGCATATGGCTCAACACGTCTTTGCGAAAGTTTGCATCAGTATCCGCATGTAGGTGGGCAAGATTGCTTTTTAAAGACGTGCAAACGCCACGAGTGAGAGGTCTGGTAACGGCGTTTGAGTATACCGAGAGACTGAGACCGGATAAACGGACTTCTGGTTCTAGATTAGAGAGCCAACCGCTGAAGCAACTGTCTGGGAGACACAAGACATTCTCGCAGATTTCGATTCGGGTGCTGTCCTGAGAGTCTTGAGGAGTATTAGAACTACATCGTGGAGGACATGTGGCGGTTCTATGACTTACCAACATCTTTGACACATCCAAGTTCTTTTCCGCTTTGAATCGCGGCTAGCAGCAACTTGAACTCGACCAATTCAGGTAGCCCATTCTCTGGAAAACCGGATACATGCATATGTTCCGGTAGAGAGAATTTTGTATTGATGTGATTGGCGATATGCAGGTAAGACAGGAATTGCAGGTATTCTTCAATCTCCGGAAGGAAGCAGTGGGGAAACACGTGCGTTTTCAATTCCTGGATCCTCTCAGGCCATATTTTGAAGGCCTGTACAACTGGCTCTGCCCAAAGAGGTAATGTAATTTCCATGCTGGAACTTGTTTCCGAGCGCCGTGCCTGAGCAAGGAAGTTTTTGATCGCATGTCCTGCGGAGAGAGCAGTATCATGATGGACTACCCATTCCATCAAGACAGTGAACAACGATTGAGGGGATGCGACCACATTTGATGACTGTTTGGATAGAGAGACATTGTACAACGTGACCAGACGAGATATCGAGGCGAGGCCCTTTAACAAGAAGTGTGCGAGACCCTGTAAGGCAGGCCTTACCTTCATACGGTCTTTTCGTGAGCAGATTATCTTTAGGAAGTCTGAAGTCGCTCTGTCACGCAATTGTTCAGATCGATAGCCGTGGTTCTTCAGGATTGCTCCAGTGAGGGCGAGCAGAATCTGTCGCATCGGTTTGCGTAGGGTGCCATCGAACCTTTGCAGATAGATTTGAAGCAGCCGAAGCCAGACTCGATCGTCTAGAGCCGCATCACGAGCACACTTTTCATTGGAATCCTGGCATCTCTGCAAGACAGCACAGAGAGCATTGCATGCAGCCGCCCGATGGGACGGTGCCAAGTCAGCGAGATCGGCAGTATCCAAGATTGGACCGACAAAACCCAGGAGCTGTCTGCACTCTGCGTTAGAAATGCGCTTGGGATTACTGTTACATCCCACGGACATTGCTTCTTACTTGACGGCTGTGTCTTGGTCGTCCCCTGTGAGTTTAGGAAGGACCGTAGATAAATTCCTTGGCAAGTCGCGCAGTATGGCCTGGGGGACGGGTACGGTAAAGCTTGGATTATCTTCCATCTTGTCGAATAAGATGTGCGTTCATCGGTTTGTGCCGGCCGGTCTCTTCGGGAGTGGCCTCGACAGTGTGAGGTTCCAAGAAAGGGTTTGTGGGACGCTCGATACTAGTGGCGCGCTAGACGCGATTAGTCATGGCCAATTTCTTCGCCAATCAAAGTTGAGACGAGTTTCAACCACAACCCCTTCTACGATTTCGGCATGGAGGCTATAGAAACATTATTGTTTCGCAAATGAATGTATTCGATGACAATAGTTAAGTCAAATGACGGACTGACTTGCAAGATGCCTAACTCTTCGACCCGCAAGAGAAATGTGCGCAGAACCACGGTTCATCGTTGGCTCCATCCCTCTTTAAATGCGCAATGTAATCACTCTTTCACTGAGCATAACATAATGCTTTCACTGCCCGGTGTGCTACTCAAGTCTGTACATGCCCCATATTTATCTTTTTTTTCCCTTCCTCAGGCTCTCTCTTTCCTTTCCCAAGGATTATTCCCACACTGCCCGAGCCAAATTATTCACCAACATTGGACTCCATCAGCACGCACTACATCCATTGCCGTTTCATAAGCACAAACATTTAAATCAACATGCCGGGTCGCAGGTATCGTCCAGAGCCAATGCGGAAAGGCCCTGCAACCGTTTCCGATCTCTATCGACATGGTATCGCTAGGTCCGAGCAAGTTTACACTTCACGTCGTCTCGAAGGAGGTTTCTCTGGAACAATTTCCACAGGCAATCGCAATCCAATCAAAATGAACTTCGGCACATCCAAGAAAAGGGAGCTCTTATCCGAAGGAATGGCGTCTTCGCCAAACCAAGAGTCGACTCAGGGACTGAAAACTTCAGATTTCAAGCCTCAAGGTAAGAAGCGCCCGGCTTCTGAGAGCCATAGTCGGGTTGAGACGGATTCGAAAAATGGTAAGGTTATCAATCGTCGAAAGTCCACTGATGAAGAAGAATCGGATGATGAGACCTTGGAGTCCATGTGCTTGCCGCTTACCAAAGCTGCCGACATTGAACAAGGGGGCAAAGAGCGTGCTCGGAAGGCTTCCAACCCCATCAAAAGCCTCAAAACTTCTGCCTCCGACGAGCCTACTATGAAGGAGCCGCGATCTCTGACCTCTATATTCGGCGGTTCCACGGATGTATATCCAAAACCCACCACTTCCTCGCCCCCTACTCTAACCCCGGCTACCGTAAAACACAACGTAGCTGAAGACACCCAGGGATGTCTTACCACCAAATCTCTACCCAACCCCAAGACCACCGGTACCAAACGCAAAGCAGAAACCATCACCGACGTCAACAACCCCGAGTCCAAACCTCCTCCGCGCCCCATCAAGAAGCCCAAACCCCACTCAAAGATCAATACCACAATCCCCAAATCCCAAGTCTACATCCTCCGCATCTTCAAGCACACTGAGTGGGAAGACTCGACCTCCGACTCATCCTCTCCCCGAGTCTCCTCACCCCCCATGCGCGAGTACATCAAAGTCCCGTTCGGCCGCGAAATCTACCAAAATCTCTCCGACGCCAACCAAGCAGCCAAAGTGTGCCAGCTGAAGTTGCAGTTCAAGGTGGGTGACAAGACCGCCGAGACTCTAGAACAGAAGCGGAAAGTGGGTGCGCGGATTGAGCGTGCGAGTGAAGCGGGGGAGCGTTGGCGGTCTGAGTTGACGGCGAGGAATGGGGATGTGTATGAGGTTGCTGTTGAGCAAGTGGGAGTTTTCTGAGAGCTGGGTGGAGAGAGTGTGGTCTGGGGCTTGGGCGATTTGTACGTGGTTAAGCAAGCCAAGTAAATACGCAGCATTCAAGATTCCACAAAAGCTCGACGTTAGTCATGGCACCATTGACATATCCTTCACGCCCACACGAAAACGTACAACAGACCATTAGTACCAAATATGGGTATCATCAATTTTACATTCATTCAGCATCAACTCATGTTATCGCGCAAACGCGCCTTCAGCATCATCCCCCAGCCCCCGGAAAGCTATCCGTCCATTACTCCGTAGCACTTCGCAAATTGTTTCGGCGCTCAATTCGTATCCGCTCTTCCGCCACCGCGCATTCAACCAATCTGCGAGCGCATCTGCCGAACAGCTGAATCGCCGCGTGTCCCATTCATGAAGTATGAGTTCGACAATCGGCTTGTCCGGCAGTGGCTCTGGATTCGGGTCCTGCAGCGGCACACTCGAGAGCGGGAGAGGGAGGGCTCGAGGGGGGAATGTGGCTTCAAACGCTGTGAGAAAATGCAGTAAGAGATGTTCTGTGTGTGGTGGAGAAGCAAGTGTGAGACCAAAGGGCTGGCCGTTTAATTTGAGTGCCGAAAGCGGGCATGCCGCTGTGGGGTAGCCTGCAGCAGCGGCGAGGGACGAGAGGGCGGCGTCGCCAGGCGATACGACGATGTCGATGTTTTGCGCATGGAAGAGAAAGTCGAGGCCGTCACGTCCGCCTGCGGTTTGGAGGTGCTGTCTCGCGGCTGTGACCTGCTCCTTTAGGATCCCGGACTGGAGGGCGGCCATGAGATCGTTTTGATTCGGACATGCTTAGACAGTCAGTTTACAATCCTGGACGCGAGTATAAGCGAGCTTACAGGGCGGCAAGGTGAGTTCTGGGTGTTCGAGATTAAAGTTGATGATCTCAGCGAGCGAGTGCACTTTTGTAGTTTTGAACTGTCGAATAAAGTCTCCGAGACATTCTTTGAACTCGTGGTCTGACAGCGGATGAGCATCTCCGTGCAAATGTAGCAATCGCAACACTTACAGACAATCGGCTCGAAGCAGTTCTTCCCATCCAAATTCAAGTTCGCCTGTGGCGGCAACTCCACCGGGTAAACGATGTCGACCCCCATCTCGATCAGGCTCTGTACGACCATCTCGTATTTTTGCAGCTATGACGCCGAGTCAGTCACACCTTGAAATCCCCATGCACTACCCCTGCACTCGCAATTTGCGACATCCCAACTGGACGAGGACATGACTTACCATGAAGCGCTCAGCATCCACGTTGATCCGTCCAGTCTTCCGCCACTGCCTCCAGATTGTCGGCTCGGTGAAGCCGATGCGAAGATTGCCCCAGTCTTCCTTGATGCGGAAGCAAGTGCTGGGCGTTCGTGTCCCAATCTCCTTGCTCGTTGGCAGCATCATTGCGTCCATGAGCGCCACTAGATCTTTTGCAGACTTTGCCATGCCGCCTGCGGAGTCAAAAGTCTTGCTGAGTGTGAAGATGCCATCCATTGGGATTTCTCCAATGGTGGGCTTGAGCGCGTAAAGGGCAGCTCGGTTCGCAGGCGTGATGAGTGAGCCGATTGTGTCGGTGCCAACCGAGAGTGTGCTGAAGCCAGCCGCAACGCCGACGGCGGAGCCAGTTGACGAACCTCCTGGTGCCGAGAGCTCCCAGTGCAACTTCTTCTTCGCAATATGTCGGGCGACATAGGGTGATTGGCATTGGCCGCCGACAGCTGACCAGCCGGGAGGCATCGCGGGGTTCTTGAGCCCACTGAACTCGGTCAAGTTGGCTTTGCCCATTATAATCATTCCCCTTCGGACAAGCCGGTCGACGACGATGGCGTTTCGTTTTGGTACGCACCCGACAAATGCGTACGAGCCTGCGCAGTCAAGTATTAGCCTGGTCCTGCTCTGTACTCCTCGTCGCTACTCACCTACTGTTGTATCCATTCCCAGACTCGCATCAGTCATGATATTGTCTTTAACAATCACCGGAATTCCATGCAACGGACTTCTCCGCTTCCCTCTTGCCCGCTCATCGTCCAGCTTTTTCGCTATCCGCAGCACCTCGTGTTTTGGCGCAACAGAAATGAGCGCCCGGAGTTGCCGGCCTCTCCTATTGTGCTGCTCAATCTGATGGAGATATGCTTCGACTATTTCGACACTGGTAATGACTTGAGCATCGAGCATCTCTGATAACTCAAAAGCGGAGACTGTGAGAGGATCAAAGTCCAGGATAGAACCATCGCTCGAGAAGCTGCCGCTGGCCAAGGACAACTTCCTCTTCTGCACTCCTTCCATATACGTAGGAGGGAGCTCGGGCTCAATATTGGGTGCCAGAGCATTTTTGATGTACTTTAACATTCCCATCTTGCGACCAAAAGTTTTCCAATCGGGGAAAGTGGCGTTGATTGACAGGCGCGGGATGGATGGCTCGATGGCGCGATGGCAGCGGGCCGCGTGTGGGGTTGGGCAGGGAAGTGGGGACGAAAAAGCAAAGAAATGTCGAGCCCGAGGCTCAAAGACAGAGGTCGCTCTCAAGAATGCAGAATCACGGCTGAAGGGTTCGACATCGCGCCCCAGGGCTGGGTCATATCTAAATAGGAGCGTGCTTGGTGCTACCTGCAGGCCGTTCCAGTTCTCGTCGTGGGAGGGGTCTGGTACGGGCCGGGTGGTGGCTTCGGTCTGGCGTCTGATCCATCCCCCTCCTAGCTGACTACAACGTGGTGGGTCTAGGGCTCCCCAGTCCACACAAGGCGATCGCTTGGTGCTGCTACAGGGTTGGTGGCTGTGGCGTTTTGCTCTCGTGGAAGCCGTCCCTAGTACTGGAATAGTGCCTTTGACATTTTCCAGGCCGCTTCGTCGTGATTCGCACAGCCGGCAACGGCGAGGGCACAGTTGTCATTCTGGGGCACAGTCGAGCTGTTTTACCCGGCACGTAGGCCCGCACGGAGCAGCCACTGCTCGCTTATTGGTGAGGACCAGGGTGTGGAGGATGAGATGGCTGCACGAAAATCAGTGCTCCCCCTTCAGCAACCGCGCTGTAGGGTGTGACCATTGAAAGGATTCAACAAAACGCCGCATGTACACTGTGGGCGTTCACACTGCCCTCTGCCTCAGCTTGAGGTTTCGCTTACCCAGGTACTCTGCGGCGCATTGGGTGCCTCCTGGTGTGACAATACGATCTGACTGCATGCCCTCCCGAGATCAGCTCCTATTCGCCTCTCTCCCTTCGTTCACGCTGCATGCCAGACGGCAGGCCAGATCTGAGTCTGGTGGCTGCATTGAAGGAAACGTCGAGCTGAGACATAGACCGGGACTCCTGTTAATTTTCAACGCGCCCTAGCCAGGTAAGTATCAGCGTACACAAGCCTGGCACGGCGCATGAAATCGATGCGCCAGCTGGGAGTTGATGGAGATTGCTATAGTGCTAGTCAGCTGGTCTGGCACTTCTAGATATCCATGTATTCCTCTGCCGACTTGTCGCAAACGGTCATATGTTCTTGCGTGACCCTGGCCTAGTGCGCCCAGGAACCGCGTTTACCCACCGTTGCAGCAGTATGACATCCGACGGTCCGAGTTAAGCTGCAGCTCCGCGGGGATCGGCTCCTCAGAATGAGCATTTTCATATTTGGGTGGTATCCAAGCGCGCGGTAGGTGTGAGTCTTTGCCCGGTCGGAGTTATGTGGCCGCATCGATGGATCGGCAGCTCTCCCAGTGCCGGCGAAGACCAAGACATCGCGGGGAAACCAGATGAAGATTGGCTTGGCCAAGAAGGAAGCATTATAGGCGGACCAGCATGGAAAAGCGGATGGCCGGTTCTCGAAGCTTTGGAATGGGTAGGCCTGGTGATCATTGGTCGCTATGAACAACGGCTCGTGTAACGGTTGATATCGCTCTTAGCGCAGCTCCTATACCCACAACATCCACCAGGCAATCTATCACCCCGCGTTTCTCCACACTGAGGATGGATGCCACCGCCCTCTTATAATTTACCTAGTGGCGATCTGACTGGGAAGCTCATCAGTTGACCAAAGCCTGCCCGCCGACCTGGCCCCTTCTCGGCGCAGTGTGTATTTCTGGTGTATTCGTCACCCCACCATCCGTATTTCGAAGCCGATCCAGGTTGGGCTCGAGAGGTAATTACCGCAATATCTAGACCCAGGTAGACGCTGAACCATAGATCCCCAAGTCGAAAGATTGCCCCAGCCACCATGATAGTTTTCATAAGTTGCGCAGTACTCGATTGGTCGGACCTATGTTCTGGCTGCATGCGTCGATTTTTGTCGATTGCGTCCATGCAGGGCGACGGAGGTTTAAGGAAGCGAATCTGGGGAAGCCGACTGCGACACGACAGAGCATCCCGGATCGAACCTGCAGCGAATACGGCAAGGTGTGGAAGCGTGCCAAGTGTTCACCGCGTCCGATCGGGCAGGGAGACTACAAAGGGTTATCCTGTCGCTGATTGAGGTAGAGACAATATATGAACTCCGGCAGATTTGAATGGAGCCGAAATTCGTGTCACCACAGGGCTAATCTCGAGACTCCAAGATCAACTTTGTAGCGCTGCTCGTGGCGATGTTTAAACCGGACTGAAGTAATTACTCAACGAGATAGCAGGGCAAGAGTACGATGGTAAAACGAAAATTTTGACTGGGACATGATTACTGAAGGGGTGCTTGAAATGACGAAGATCTGAGTACTACGACTTTACTCTTCATTGTACCACATTCCACAATCGAGGCCTACTCTTCACACACCTGCTGTAGCACGTTTCTGCATGTCGATTTGTTTCGAAAGTCGTAGAAAAAGGAGGCCATTCGCCGCATGTCGAGCATGGATTGTTATAGTGCTGGGGTTGTTGTTCCCGCGATGATCGCTTCTGGAGCTCGGGGTAGGCCAGTAAGAGACGCCATTAGAGCACGCTAAGATAGAAGACTAAGCTGGTTGATCGCATTGGACGAGGGCTGTGTCGTTGGCTTTGTGGTCAAAGGTGGTGGTGGACGAGGAACTTCGGAGGTCTAGTGAGCTTGGCTGCCTTGCTCCTGCCGTCCCACCTGCGCACGTGCATGAAACACTCCCGAGGTCCCCAGGTCGTCACACTCCATATACACATGAAGTTGGATGGAGAAAGATGAAATGGTATAGGTATCTTGCACTTGGCTTTCTATGAGCAAGTCACTGTGGTCTTTTCGTAATTGATGAGAGCAAGTCTGAGCTGCTTCCAAGTCGCTCTATCAAGCACCGGAGGATATCCTGACTGGCATCCATACAGCTTCCGATCCTTGTCGCGTATAGCCAATTAAAACGTTGTCGTGGCTAGTCGACTTGCAGCATTCTTTGCGTCAATGCGATCATCGTCCTCCTCTGCCTGTGACTTGCTGCTCGCCCGCTTCCTGCCGGTATCGCCAGCCCCTTCCTCTTCCTCGTCCTCTTCCTCCACCCCAGGAACGCCAGAAAAGCTTCCACTCAAGCTCCGGTTCAATCCGTCGCCAGGTCTACGTGGAACGCCCGACCACGCGTCACCTTTCGGGCCCTGTGAGCTTGCCAGAGAAGCGCGGCGCTGTGCAGGGTGCGCTTCACGTCCTAGACGCGAGAGACCGCCGCTCCCATCAATTGCTCGTATATCAGGCCGCACCTGCTCCAGTGTCGCAAGAGTCCGGCGTTCTGCCTCTATTTGGCGAACGACATATTCCCGGACGGCAGCTCGCATATCAGCAGCGGACCGGGTAAACCATTTCCTCTGCTCCTGCAGGAGATTCGCCGTTACACGTTGAGACTTTTGCAGGAGATAGGTTTCGTGGCTGCGAGCTTCATCCAGGGCCGCAATGGCCTCGTCTACTTTGTCCCTCTTTACACTAGAGCTGGCCTTCAATCGATCAGCGGCTGTCAGCTTTGATCGCGTCGAGGCTTGTGCTGCCAAAAGATCGCGCAATAGAATGTGGCGATTGGTCAAAGTCTCCTTGACTATAAAGGCATCGCTGCTGTAATAGTTGAGTGGGTCGCCCAAGGTGGTTGCTTCCGCAGTGCCCTGCGCAGCGTGAAAGTCGCCCGTGGCCTGTATAACTTTTCCCAGCTTGCGATAGGCAGCTGAAAGGCCCGGGTGCGTCTCTTGCACATGCATAGCCGCAATCTTGACACCCAAATCAGCTTCTGATAGTCCAAGGCCTTATACTTGTAAGCGAGGTTTGATTTGGATGTGCGTGGTGAACTCACTTCTCCTGGACTTGACTACCTTTTCAATTTTTTGTCCAGTGTCCATGGTGCCAAGATAAAAGGCCTTGACTATCGGTCGAGCAGCCGCAAGCTCAGGGGTATCATCTGGGGGAGGCGCAAACTGCTTGATCATCTTACGGCGCACCCCCGTAGCGGGCTGTTTCCGCCGCACAACTGGGCTGTAGCCAAAGTCGCTTTCCACAAAAAAGACCATCTCTTCGTCTCGGATCAGGACGTCATTGCTGCAGACTACGTTGAGCCACCGCTGTATCGAAGCCTTCACGCGCACTTCATCCTCATCGGTACCAACACCGGCAGATGTGACGGCGGGAGGAACAGCGGGGACGAAAGCTTCGGGAATAGCGCCAATGAGATGTTCGCCGAGTTTGATGAATTCAGAGTGTAATCGGCGAACATCGCGGAACTGCGTGGTGCGAAACTTGGGAAGATTGGTCTGGAAAGCGTGGTCAGCTAGGCTCATGTGATGGGCGTGGTGATGTGGAAGTAGATCTGGATATTCCAAAGAGCAACATACATATACGTCGAATTTCAGGATGGGGTCTTTCCGGCCTGTCCGCTCAAGACCAGTGACTTTGGCCTGAAGCTTATATTGTGGACGCTGTTGTCGAGCACCATGGTGGTACCGTTGTGGCTCCTGTCGCTGCCCTCCCTGTTGATTCTGCGCTGGAGGTTGCGGCTGCGGCGATTGTGGACCAGCCTGAGCTGGACTTTGCTGAGGATGACTGAAGTCACCATTCTCAGATGCGGCGCTGGGCCTGTGCTGTGCGTCCTGGTCGCCAATGTAGCTGTAGCTTTCAGAGTCTTGACCGTAAGGGGAGGCCTGTGGCGGGAGAGGGGAGGAAGGAATATCGCTAGTGGGTGGTTGCGCAAAGGTGGTCCTATGCACTGTCAACCTTGGCCGAAGCAGACATCACGAGCCCAGAGTTGCGCACCTGTTGTGTTGTGGAGAGGAGGCCCACGGGTCAGCTCCGCCCGGATGCTCTGGATCGTGCGGTAGCGACGAGTAGTCCATTGTGCAGAGAGGTTGGCGCTGCGAGAGCTCGTGGACGTGGGGCAACCTTGGAACTGCTGTTGATGTCTGGAGAAGCTGCCGTTCGCCTTGGCGGGCCGTCATTGGTTTCGGCTAGCGCGAAAAGATCGTCATTCCAGCCTGTCACGTGTTATCTTCACACCTCCGTCGCCATCCAACGCCCGCGAGAATTGACTGGGGATGCGCCTCGTTTGGGTATGTAGCACCCAAGGCCGTCAAGGCTGCTCTGGAGAGCCAGGTCAGAGCCTCGAGCCAGAGCCGTCTCACACAGACGCTTCTTGGCCTGGCAGGTCCCGAGCCATCACATTTACCTCTCATCTCTGTAGCCGGAACTGACGGTGATCCTCGACAGTTGTGGCGTTCGCATCGAGCTGCTCGGTGCAATGTGACCGTTCAGCGAAGACTGCTGTCTTCGCAAGCCAACACCCAGAATGTGGCGCTATCAACAACGCGGAACATTGGCATCATCGCTCACATTGACGCCGTGAGTAGCAATTGTTGCGGTTACGCTGCAATACTGATGCTAGGTAGGGAAAAACTACGACTACTGAGCGTATGCTATACTATAGCGGCTATACACGCAGAATAGGAGGTAAGTTGCTGGGTTTCCTCCCTTGAACCGACTGGCAGGAGGCTAAGGCAAGTCCTTGTTATATCGGTGTTGCATCCTTTAAGACCTGTTCACAATCTTCATTCCCTCTTCCGAGAACATGTGATTTCAATATTGTTCTCCCATCTAACTTTTGTAGATGTCGATGAGGGCTCTACAGTAACCGACTTCCTCCCTGCTGAACGAGCCCGAGGCATCACGATACAGTCGGCAGCAATCACTTTCCACTGGCCGCCTCTTAATCCGCAACAGTCCGGCCAAGAAGCCCCAGCATCCTTTGAAACTATCCCGCGTTCTAGCATATCCCACAACATCAACCTCATTGACACACCCGGACATGCTGATTTTACGTTTGAAGTCCTCCGCTCTCTCCGCGTGCTCGATGGCGCAGTCTGCATCTTGGACGGCGTCGCTGGGGTCGAGGCTCAGACGGAAAAGGTCTGGCTGCAAGCTGGTCTTTACTCTATCCCGAGGATTATCTTTGTCAACAAGCTCGATCGAGTGGGTGCAGCGTTTGCCCGAACGGTAAAAGAGATTGGCGCAAGGCTCCATGTCTGGCCAGCTGTATGCCAAATTCCGTGGTGGCAAGACCAGAACGGCGACTTTGTTGGAGTGGGTGATATCGTCAACCTACGTGGCATGCTCTGGCGGGGGGCGACAGACGGAAGTCAGATCCAAGCGTTCAGTATTGGCGAATTGGAAAGCAGCCATGCGGATTTTGCAGCAGAGATGAAGAAAGCTAGGGCTGCCCTGGTCGAACTACTCAGTGAACACGACGATGGCATGGTGGAGTCCTTCCTCGAGCATGATGAAGACCATCTTGCCATACCGGGACCTCAAATTCTCGAATCACTACGGAGAGTAGTGCTACATCCCGAACAGTCTGTCATTCCCGTCTTCTGTGGGGCCAGCTTCCGCAATATCGGAGTGCAGCCTTTGCTCGATGCGGTCGTGGATCTCCTTCCGTCTCCACTCGAGCGTCCTGATCCTGAGATCAGCTCAGGAACAAGGAGTGGCACATTGAAGCACCTCGTGGACTCGACCTCCAGCATTCCTGCCAGCAAAGTATCGAAACCAAAGAAATCCGATTCGTCAACGAAAGAGGGCTCGAGTACGCTGGATCTTGCCAATCTTCAAGCTTGTGCCCTTGCTTTCAAAGTAGTATCGGATCCTCGGCGGGGCGTCCTCGTCTACGTCCGTTGCTACTCCGGCTCCATCAACCGCGGCGTCAATCTCTTCAACACCTCTCTTAAAACCACCGAACGGGCCCCACGTCTATTCAAGATGTATGCCAATAATACTGTCGAAGTCGACTCCATCCCAGCAGGCCAAATTGGCGTCATTACAGGCCTCAAACACGCCCGAACCGGAGACACTCTAGTTGTTTACAAGACGGTGAACAACAGAGCTCGGACGTCTACAGAGCTCGATGACCTTCAACTACGACCCATAGCTGTGCCCCCACCAGTGTTTTTCACGAGCATCGAGCCCCACTCGCTCTCTGAGCAAAAGCACGTCCAGGAATCCCTCGCCATTCTCTTGCGCGAGGACCCGAGCCTGCATCTCAGTGTCGACGAGGAATCTGGCCAAACGCACCTCGCCGGCATGGGCGATCTCCATCTCGAAATCGCGCGCGACCGACTCCTCGGCGACTTCAAAGCCAAAGCACGAACCGGCAAGATAGAAATCGGATACCGCGAGACGCCCACCACATCCACCGCCCCCTACACCCACACCCTCGACAAGCTCATCGCCGGCAAGCCCGCCAAAGCCTCCATAACAGCCTCGATATCACCCCTCTCCGACTCCCCCCCTTCCGCCGACGAATTCACAACCACCTACCCTCCCACCGACACAAACACCCTCACAATCTCCCACCCCGGCCTCTCGACCCAAGACGCCTCTCTCCACGCCTCCCTCCTCCCCCCACACCTCCCGCTCCCAACGCTCCTCCTCTCCCTCCGCGCCGGCGCCACCGCCGCCCTCGCCCGCGGCCCCCTAACATCCTTCCCCCTCGCAAACACACACGTCCACCTTACCTTCTCCGCCCCAACACACCTGTTCCCTGAATCCACCCCGGCGGCCCTGAGCGCCGCGGCGCGCGCAGCCGTAGCCAAGAGCGCGCGCGACGCGAACGAGCACAGCAACAACGCGCTCATGGAGCCCGTGATGCGCGTCGTAGTCGGTGTGCCCGAGGGCGCGCTGGGCGCTGTGGTGCAGGACCTCTCGTCTGCGCGCGGGGCTCAGGTGCTTGAGTTGCGGGGCGGGGAGGAGGATGGTACGGCTGTGATCGACACGGCGCGTATCTATGTGCCGCCGGATCCGTTTGCGGGGGGCAGCGTGGAGGCTGGAGGAAGTGGGAGAGGAGGCATGGAGCAGAGGCAGATTGTCGCGCGGGTGCCGTTGAAGGAGATGGTTGGGTATTTGGGGCAGTTGAGGGCTTTGACCGGGGGGCGGGGCACGTTTGTGATGGAGTGGGATGGGTTTGAGAGGATGGGGGCGCAGAGGCAGAGGGGGGTTTTGGAGGGGATGAGGGAGTTTGCGTAGGAGGGGGTGTGGATGATGTTGTGTATGATTAAAGTTAGATTTGTGATTGTAGGATAGTAGATTTCGTGCTAGAGTCAGGTTCAAAAGGTGCACGTACACGAAAGCATTGCTGCTACGAGCACACTATAGAATACAAAGGGGGTATGTCTGTCATAGTCGACCCAGCCTTATCCATCCCGAACAGCCGGATCCAAGTAATTCACCCAACGTCCCAAACACCTTGCAATGCATGCCATGTTGCCACAGTCAATCGTCTCTATTCCATGCGTTCACTTATTTTTTCAAGAGTAACGCTATCTACTCTTTCTAAAGTTTCCCTTCCTCTGCTCTGCCTTGAGACTATCTTGCTGGCTCGGCAGAGGTGCCCTTCTCCTGTGACTAGAGTGGCCGTTCGTGTCATCGCCACGAGGATCCAATCTCGGGTCATTGGGTGGCGGCGCTCCGATCGGTCCCCCAACAGGTCCGCCGTTCGGAGGTGTACCTCCCATTGCATGCGGGGGCATTGGTAGTGGCATTCCTGGGGGAAATCCAGGGAAGCCAGGGGGCATACCTGCGGGCGGCATACCCCCGGGCGGCGGCGGCGGCAGAGGCATACCAGGCGGAAAGGGGAAGTTTTGGAAATTCGGTGGAGGTGGAGGGAAGCCTTGTCCAGCGGTCGGGGGTGGTGGAATGGGCGGTGGAGGAAGCTTTCCGGATACGAGGAGCTCTTGGATACGGCTAGGGTCCATCCCGGCGAAGGGATTGTTCGCGGGGTCGAAACCTGGGAAAGGAGGGGGCGGTAGGCCAGAGTTTGGCATTGGAGGCGGAGGAAAGCCTGCAGGAAGACCTGCTGGATGTGGTGGTGCGCCACCGATACCTGGAAGGCCACTCGAACCATCGCCCATTGGGTTGATACCTGGAAGAGTGAGCCCAGGCGGTAAGCCGAACATGCCTGGGGCCTTGTTCTGGTCCACGAGACCCTCGGCTTCGTCCTCTGCCTCTTGCTCCTCCTCTTCACGCTGTTGTCGGCGGTTCTGGCCCCTGTCATACGTTCCCTGTGCCTCGGCGGCCGCCTGGCCGATATGGTAGCGATCGTTCATGAAGGCAACGTCGCCTGGGCGAGGGCGTGCCCAGAATCGAGTGACGCGGTCATTGGAGCCAGAAGCGAGTAGATGACCTAGCGGATGCCAGTCTAATGTCCATACGGTAAAGTCATGTGCGTAGGGAATAGAATGGGCTGGATAGATGGTCTGGGCTGGCGCATTAGTGGGGTCGAGTTCGTCGTAGGGCGATATCGAGGGCAATACGCCTGCCGGTGGATTTTGTTCGTCCAACAAGTAGTGGCTTATGCTTCCATCCACCCCACCAGTTGACAGCAGGTTCTTGTGGATGGGGTGCCACGCCATGGTAATGATATCCTTCTCCTGCCCGCGCAATAACAGGACGTCGCGCATCATCCGAATGTCGAATATCCGGGCCGTATGGTCACGCGCGCAAGTCGCCATGAGATCTCCTTGCGTGGGCTCGAAGATGGTTGTCGACACGGGATTCTTGTGTCCGTGGAGAGTTGTGAGGCACTTTCCATTTCGAGGGTCCCACAGCTTGACGGAGTGGTCCTTGGAGCCCGAGACAAGAAGACCTTTGTGCGGGTGCCAGTCGACCGACTTGACCTCCCAGCCGTGTCCCGTCAGCGTCTGTTCCTCGGTGCTCGTCGCAAAGTCCCAGATCTTCAGGGTCGTGTCGTCGGCGCCCGTGACGAATTTAATGTCTGTGGGTGCAATGGCCAGGCCGCGAATGGCTTCGTTGTGTGCCTGTATCTCTTTGACATTATTGAAGTTGGTCTGCCAGTACTTGATGATGCCCGTCTGGTCTGCGGACAGGAGCCAGTCGTCGGTGTGGGTGTATGCAACGCAGCGGATGGCAGACTCGTGCGCCTGCATAATGGTCTCAAAGTTGAAGCCCATGCCGTTCCAGAGCGTGAACTCGCCGCTGGTGGAGCCCGTGAGCAGGCGACGGCCCTCTGGCGTCCACTTGACGACGTTGATGGGGTGCTTGACTTTGTTCAGCGACGAGTGGAGGGCTTTGGCGGGGATTGATTCGGCGGCGCTTGCCTGGGTAAGTTAGCAGACATCAGAGAAGAAAGACGTTTTTAGTAGAACGAGAAGATATTGCAGGAGGCATGGTGTTGCAACGTACAGGGCGAGCTGCTGGAGGCTCCATGTCGACAATGTAGCTCGCGCTCGGTCGCTCGTACTCGATGGAGGACGCATTTTTGTAGCGCGGCCGCCGATTGCGCATCCACTGGACTGTCGTTGAGCCATAGTCGGTAACGGGACCTGGTGGAGTCGAGGTTAGCTGTTGCTCTGAATGCATCTAGAATGAGGGCAGGCGACGTACGCTTGGGTCGCGGGCGCGACGAGTCGTAGTGCGGGGGGTGGTATTCACCACGATCCATGGCTGGTTGGCTTCACCCGGGTCATGCAGAAAAGAATGGTGGTGATGCGCGCTTGGTGCTCTCGCGTTGCTTTGTCGCGGAGCTGCAACAGGGATCCACGGGCGTCGGCTTGGCGGGCCAGCCACAACGGCCATCGCGCAACTGGGCCTGCATCACTCCCCGCCGCCAGGCCGAGTATATCTCCCAACACTTTCAGCCCTCGCTCGCCCGCTCCACGCCGTCTTACTGCCGTCTGCCCGTCGCCATGGACTCGCCCTCTCCCCTCTCCTCCCTCGAAGCAGAAACTGCCGCTGGCGACGCGACGTAGCGCTGCTTCCGTCTCGATTGCCTCTTCCGGCCAGCCACTCGCCGCTCTGCGACGTCCAAGAAATTCCGCGCCCAGCGCTCCTAGCACCATTCGCAACGCCATATCAGCCATTGGGTCGCCGCCGTCCTCCCAATTGACCATCCTCTACTATGGCGACCATCGTGGATACTGCCACCTCGACCGTCACCGGCTTCCAGCCCATCGTCCCCGCGGCCATGCCCACATACAACGGCAAGACGCCCGAGCCCGTCGTAAACAGTACTGCAAAGCGCATCCGCGAAACAAAGTACAGGCATGTCTTTGCAACACATTCCCAGCCCCGCAACTCGTGCCTCAGCCACGACGCGGCGAAGACTCCCAGCTTTGTGGGCTTCAGGAATCTCATGATTCTCGTTCTCAGTGCGCATTCCTCGCCCGCTCCCATGACGTAGTCTGACTTGGACAGTCGTTTCAAACCTCAGGTTGATGATTGAAAACTTTAGAAAGGTGCGCCATCCCTCCTTCCTACCATGTGCCCCGCTGACTCGTCTAGTACGGCGTACTGATATGCATTCACTGCCACGACTACCGCCGGCAAGACGTCGTCTACGGCCTCATCCTCTACCTCTCCGTCCCATGCCACTTGTTCATCGCATACCTGATTGAGCTGGCCGCAGCTTCACATGCCAAGTTGGCCACGGCACGCATGAAGAAAGCGGGCGAGGAGCACGATACCCCAGCAAAGCAAGAGCAGGCACGTCGAAGCTTCAACATCACATGGCGTGTAGTGGCCTTCTTTCACGGCATCAACGCCACGCTGAACTTGATCATTGCCACCTCGGTCGTGTACTCTCACATCCACCACCCGGGCATCGGGACCCTCTGCGAGCTCCACGCAGTAATCGTATGGCTCAAGACCTGCTCTTATGCCTTCACGAACCGCGATCTTCGCCACGCTCACTTGCACCCCAGCCAAGCACAGCCGTTGCCCGACATTTACGCCTCTTGTCCATACCCAAGGAACATCAACTACAAGAATCTCTGCTACTTTTGGTGGGCACCGACCCTGATCTACCAGCCCGTGTATCCGCGTACAAGCCACATTCGCTGGGGGTTCGTCTTCCGCCGCCTCCTTGAACTGGTCGGCTTGAGCATCGTCATTTGGATAGCCTCAGCCCAATACGCTGCCCCACTCCTGCAAAACTCACTTGACAAGGTCCTTGTGCTCGACTTCATCTCCATTGCCGAACGCGTCATGAAGCTCTCCACCATTTCCGTCTTTTGCTGGCTCTGCGGCTTCTTCGCCCTCTTCCAGTCTGCCCTCAACGCCCTGGCCGAGGTGATGCGCTTCGGCGACCGCGAGTTTTATGGCGACTGGTGGAACGTGAGCAGCGTCCGCACCTACTGGACATCGTGGAACAAGCCCGTTACCAATTTCATGCGTCGCCACATCTACAGCCCGCTCGTTGGCCGAGGATGGCATCCGGCTGCTGCACAGATCACCGTCTTCATCATCTCAGGCATCCTGCACGAGCTCCTCGTCGGCGTCCCCACACACAATGTCCTCGGTATGTCACCCCCCTACCCTCACCATACCCAACGAGACTAACGAAGGCCAGGCGTCGCCTTTGCAGGCATGATGTTCCAGATCCCCCTCATCGCCATCACAGACATGCTCCAGAAATGGAAAGGCATCGACGGCAAGACGGCCGGCAACCTCATCTTCTGGATCTCCTTTTGCCTCGTCGGCCAGCCGCTCGCAGCCCTCCTCTACTTCTTCGCCTGGCAGGCAAAGTACGGCAGCGTGTCTAAGCAGTGGCAGGAGAGCAATGCGTTGAACAATGCGCTGCATCTGCAGTTCTTGCGCCGATAGCGCGGAGCTGGATAAGGATTCTGTTTCGATGTTGACGTGCTTGTCTTTACATGTGCGATGGATGTTTCCGTGTAGATAGAGGTGCACCTGTATTTGCGGCTCTCGTTTCTGCCTGGCACAGCACTTGTTTCTTTGATCCATTGCTCAACTTGTACGACTGAGGATCATTGGCACTTCAGCTTGGTGCTTGAAAACCAATTCGTAGCGTCTTGAATCAATCATGGTGTCGAAGAAGTTTAGCTGCGAAAAAGTCTTGAAGCGGGAGTTTGGGGTGGGATAATAGGGTAGATGGGCTTGGGGGGATTATTCTTAATGCATCGTTCGGGATGGATCGTTGTCTCTATCTGTGTGTCACGTTTGTGTGGATGAGGATGCACTTGGTGTTGATGTCGTGGGATGGTAGTAAATGGGAGTTCATAGGAAATCGTGGGGGAATGGGGGATTGGATGTCTATCGTCACATGCGCACACGTACTTTGATCTGGGCTATGTAGAGATTTGGAGGGAGCGGAGTAGGGAATGAAGATGTATGCGTGGCTAAGACAGATGTGTGCTCTTCATGTCAACTCGTGTAGGCATAGCCGAGGATGGAGGGCGAACAGTAGAGGCAGGGGCTCTGTCAACGTGCAGAGCAGCAGCACACGAGACGTATAGCTAGGTTATATTTCATAGCATGCACAGCAATCACGACAAACCATGTCATCTACGCAAGCAAGCTTTTGATTATAAAGGCAGAGTAGAGAAGAGGGAGCTATCTGATTACGCAAAGGCGGACCAGGAGTGGAGGGTAAGCCACACGCCGTCGTCCAACACGACAAAAGGCAGACTCGAAATTGAAAATAAAGACTTCGCAGGAGTGGAAGCGGAAACAGACCACCAATGCGACGGGACCAATGCAGCTACACAGCAACAAGGACCATGCAACGTGGCAACACGGGAGCGGACCTCGCTCCAACCCTCATTCCTCATCCTCGGAGTCGTCGCTCTCGGCCTCCTCGAGCCACGTCAAGAACTTCTCAGCCGACTTGCGCACGCTCTTGCTGATCTTGATGTCGACATACTTCTTACTGGCCCTGGAGCCCCAGCCCTTGAGCACCTCCTCGGAGACGAGGTCGTTCTCGTAGTACTTGAGCAGAATGGCCGAGACTTGCGGGATGAGCTCGGGCTTCTCGTTGCCGACAAAGCGCTCGGTGCCGCCTAGGAAGGCCTTCTCGTGGCGTTCAGATGTAATCATCTTCTTGAGCATGGCGGCGCGCGGCTCGACCTGCTTGACGATGCGCTCGTCGAACAGGGTCTGGGCGAGCACAGTCAAGGCGCGGTGCTTCTTCTCAATGCCGAGCTCCTGGGCCTTGAGGTAGATTTCGACGGCATCGACCTTGTCAACGCCGCCCTTTTCAGAAGCAGTATCGAGGATCCACTTGCCAAAGACCTCGTAAGCGCTGGAGCCGCCTCCCTCCTCGTCGTCTTCGTCGTTGACGACGAGGGCTCGCTTGAGGTCGTCGGGGAGCTCCTTGGCGCGAGCCTTGACAGCCTCCTCGGAGACGTCGACGGACCACTCCACCTCCTTTGCATCCTCGGCTTCAATGTCCTTGGCGCCTTCGTTGATCTGGCGGGTGAACTCGTCGTCACTGCCGGCGGCAACTTCAAAGTCGCCATTTTCCTCGGCATGGTCAGAGGCACTGTCACCAGGGCTGCCGCCATTCTGGGACACGTCTTCATCGGCATGGTTTCCGGCCTCCTTGCGTGCACGGCGCTCGGCCTTCTTGGTCGACTTGTCTTTCTTGCCCTTCTTCGGCTGGTTCTTCAGGATGAAGGAGCTGAGCTTCAAGCGGAGGTCGACGTCGGAACGCTGACCACAGGCCTTGCAATCAAGCACAATGTGGCCGTCCTTGATGATGACGTCCGTCTCTGGGTTCTTGCATTTCTTGCAGAGGACAAACTTGGAGATGAAGCCGTCGAGGTAGTCCTGGAGCTTGCTGGCGTCGTGGGCTCCGTTGATGATCCAACGGTCGTCGGTGGGGCTGGTGTTGGTCTGGGCGCCGAGCTCGAAGCCGAAATACTTGATGACATCTGGCGACAGTTAGCACGGGACAGGACGGGAGGGGTGGGGCTGTGCTTACATGAAGGTGGACGAGCCAGAGACTGGGCGACGCTGCTCAAGTTGACGATGACGGTCTTGATGCCGTTACCCTTGCCCTCAATCTTGGACTGGAGCCGCTCCATCTTGTAGCGGTAAAAGGGGTCGGAGACATCGCGACGGATATTGATGGTGGCCATGATGACGGTTGTGGTTGGGATGGTGCGTTGAGCGAGGAGTGGGCGAAGGCGTCTTTACTCGTGGGAAGCGGAGCGGACTGCTATGGGGAGAGCGAACTCGCTGGCGAGGGCCGAAAGAGACATGCAGTAGATGCACTCGTTCCTAGATGGAAGACACGGAGATGACTGGCGGTCGAGGCTGGCTAGCCGTTGGTGCAGTGGTGTCTAGAGCTGGGTTTCCGCGCACTGCGAAATGGTTGCAGCTCGGGCGGCGGATCGAGTTCGAGAGCGTAGCTTTGGCGCGAATACATATACCGCAGAGTGTGACGGCGCTGGTGGTGGTTTGGTGCGTGTGGACGTGCCAGAGGGCAAGGTGGCGGTTTGGTAGGCCGCAGGATTGCTGCGAGATTTGGCTGCGAGGGCTGGCTGCGGGTGCGTTTGCTGGGCAGAGGGGGGGCCGGCCTGGGAAGTGCAGGCGTGAAAGCGGGTGGGAGTGTGTGCGAGCGTGCGAGTGTGGGAGGTGGAGTCGAGGGTGACGGTGGACGGGGGAAGACTGGCGGGCAGCGGCGAGTCTGATTTTTAAATGCACCGAGCGCGGCCAGCGGTACCACGTACCAACGCGACCTGACCGGAGGAGCGGCCCACCACAAATCACAATTCACAGTCCTGCTGCGTGTCAAGTCGGGGACGCGTCGGCCACGCACTTGCAGCCCCCGCATGCCCGATTGCGCCTTCCTTCGAGCGCGGCTGTGGGGTGCAGCCACCCGCTGGACGTTACAAAGTGTGTTCGCGCGCCGTTTGCCTATCCTGTCCCTGTGAGGCTCCGCTTGCTCTTTTCCGCCTTGGACATGTCCGATTGCGCCTCGGAGCGGCGTTTGTGGCCTGCTCGGACATTGGACAGCGTCACGTTGCAAGTCGGGGTTGAGGCAAGGCGCCAGGACAGCTCCATCTCTCTAGTTCGGATATCAATGGCTTTCCCATCTGAATTCTCCAACAACTATTTCGGCATTTGTCTTGACTCGAGATCTGCAGTAGCCTCGCCTAGAGAATGACCCAACGTTCCAGTGCGTAAATTCGCAGCCCATCCACGGCGATGGTTCACGTGCAAACCCTACACCGATTCAAGCTCAGGCACAATCTGTAATTTTTACTTTTCCGCTGTTCAACGGGCAACTCTACCGGTACTCGACCACCGTCGAGGTCACGTCACTCAACTCCACCACACACTCGTCAAACCCTTGGCGCGCTTCAACCAAGGTCTGCCCCTCCAACACCACCAGGTCCCAAGATGAAGCCTTACGTAGACTACACCCTGTATCTCGTGACCGACTCGACCGAGGCCATACTGGGCAAGAAGGATCTCGTTGACGTGGTAGAGCAAGCCGTCAAGGGTGGTACGTCAGTGACCCCAATCCACCTAATGACTCGTCCGTGCTAACCCACGCTAGGTGTGACGATAGTGCAATACAGGGACAAGTCCAGTGACACGAGCATTCTTATTCAGACAGCACGACAATTGCATCAAGTCTGCCAGAAGCATCGAGTTCCACTCCTCATCAACGACCGAGTTGACGTAGCCCTCGCCGTCGAGTGCGAAGGCGTTCATCTTGGCCAAGATGACATGCCCATTGAAGCGGCACGAAAGCTTCTCGGCCCAGACAAGATCATAGGTGCAACGGCATCATCGATTGAAGAAGCCAGGGTTGCTGTCCAGGCAGGGGCAGACTACCTCGGGATCGGAACGCTCTATGCCACGCCAACAAAAAAAGATACCAAGAGCATCATTGGCATCAACGGCATTCGTGAAATTCTGTATGATCTGGCAAGTCAAAAAGAGCAGGCCTATCAAAATGTAAAGACAGTCTGTATAGGCGGAGTGAATGCATCCAACGTTCAACGCGTGCTCTTCCAGCACGATGCCCCATCCGGACCATCACCAGCCCGCACCATTGACGGCGTCGCCATCGTCTCCGCCATAATGGCAGCCCAGGACCCAGAAGCAGCAGCATCCAAACTCAGAGCCCTCATCACCGACCCTCCGCCCTTTAGAGCGAAAACGACCGACCCGGTCTTCTGGCACGAGAAACAAGAAGACGAGCACTCACACATCCAGACCCAGACTCTTCAAGCCGTCCAAGCCGTAGCTTCAACCTCCCCCCTCTCCCACAACATGACCAGTAAGCCGCCAATCTCCCAAACCCCTTCCTCCACCTAAACACCCCCAGACCTCGTCGTCCAAAACCTCGCCGCCAGCATCGCCCTCGCCATCGGCGCCTCCCCCATAATGTCCAACAACGGCGACGAAGCCTCCGACCTCGCCAAACTCAACGGCGGCCTAGTCATCAACATGGGCACCGCGACCCCCGACGCCCTCGCCAACCACCGCAAAGCAATCGCAGCCTACAACGCCGCCGGCGGACCCATCGTGCTCGACCCCGTCGGTGCAGGCGCCACGGCCGCCCGCCGCGACGCCCTCGCGTACCTGCTGGCCAGCGGCTACTTTGACCTGATCAAGGGCAACGAGCGCGAGATTTTGCAAGTCGCACAGGCCTCGGGGTTCAAACTGTCAGCGCATCCGCAGCAGCGGGGCGTGGATAGTGGCGCCGCTCTGTTCGACCTCGAGCAGCGCGCGTACATCGTGAGTCGTGTGGCGCGGCGCGAGCGCAATGTCGTGCTCATGACGGGCGCCACGGATGTCATTAGCGATGGGGTAAGGACGTATGCTGTCAGGAACGGGCACGAGTATCTTGGGATGGTGACGGGGAGTGGGTGTGCGTTGGGCACGGTATTGGCGGCGTACATGGCGGCAAGGCAGGGAGATAAGTTGATGGCGGCGATTGCGGGCATGGTGCATTATGTGAGTGTCTCTTCTGCTGTAGATTTTGTTAAGAGATGCGCTGACGTTGTGCTGCTATAGGAAATCGCGGCTGAGCTTGCGGCGTCGAGGGGACATATCCGCGGACCTGGGACGTTTATCCCCGCATTCATTGACGAGCTGTATCGCTGCCGCGTCGGCGTTGTCAATGGAGATGAAGATGGCAAATGGGTACCGTGGCTAAAGGTCGATATGGTGCGCGATATTCCCGACGCGGGACTGCTGAGGGAGCTCTGAAGGAGAACGTACTGTATGGCCGGAGCCTTCACACGGCAATCCACACGAGTTCACTTCTAAATTCAAAACATCACGAGCAGAAGCAGACTATTGTGAAGTCGTCGAAATCTCTATGAATTCCGTCCGTGATAAATAGGCATGTCGGGCATCTCTTCATCGCTGCCATAAAAACTCCACGCTAGGCTAGCCCTGGGATCCCAAGAAAATCAGAATCCCCATGGTATCAAAGCTAGTTTCCCGCAAACCCAACCACGGCACTGTTCGCCGTGAAAATAGGGCATACACACGCACACAGAGGTGCACAAACCGCTCAGGAACTCCTAATAGTAGTACACGCACATTCCTCCTTGTTCCCAAACGCCACACATGCACGCTAAACCAGCTCCATCTACGCTCGACGCAATGCTAGAACAGCGCTCTTTGTGATGAAATCAGAGAGCAGCGGGCGCGGCTGAAGAAGAAGTAGAAACCGAGTCGTCGATGATTGGCAAGGGGTTGTTGAGGCGCAGGGCCTTGACCGTCTGATCCACCTCTTCGGTCGCCATCTTCTGCCATTTCTCGCGCGTGGTTTGGTCGGCGAGGGCTTTTGCACCGGCTTCTCCGACACGTTCGTAGAGCAGGTGGCAGACGTCGCGGTTGACGTCTGTGTACTCGTCCTTGGTAATTTCCTTCTTCTGGTAGTATGGCTTGAGGACCACGGTCACCATACGTTGCAGCTCCGATTTTGTGGAGAAAGACAATGCTGAGCGGGTTGGTGAGGAGTCTTTTGAGCGGGGAGGGCTGGTCAAACCAGGGGGACGGTAAGTATGTTTCTGGCGCCCTGCGCGGTTGTCTTCTTCGGCTGGAGAGTCTGGGGGAATGCAAGTCAGAATGCGTCAAGACCACGAGTGAAGGAAAGGCCGTCCAGTAAATTGCATCGTGAAGCGACAGTAACTAGCGTGCTGCATGCGACTGTCGTCACGGTCGCCGAGATCGTGCTGGGCTTTGGGGACACTCACAGGGAGAATATGTAGGAGAGTGGTGATTTCCGTCATCTGATGACTGGGGAGACTTTGAGCGCATGTTGAGAGCACTCAGGTTCAGCGGTGGAGGCGTCGACTTTTGCATATTAGCAACGTTTGGATGAAATATTAGTCCGGCCAGCATACTACAGCCCGCTCAGATCCAAGTGGAACGTCATCGTAATGGCGTTACCAGTCGGGCCGGGCTGCGTATGTGGCCTGGTCGTGGATGTACATACCATGCCATGAGGGGTCGGGTATACGGGCGACAAGCCTGGTGAAGAGCCCTGTGGCGAACAAGCACGCTCACGAATCACCCGCCTCGGTTGGGGGGCTACTATCTCCCTTTCCTGTTCAGCTTGACGGTCGACTCCGACCTCCTGCAAGAGCGTCTTTAGGAAGCCAGGAGCACCTGCGGCATCGATGCCAGCTGGAGGTGTCTTGTTCTGTTCTGGACGGCGTAGGGCAGTGGCTGTGGACGATTCTCCGGCATCAATCGTCAGCCGGGTGCGAGGACGCTTAAGCTTTCGCTCGGGCTCGGGCTCGGGCTCTGCCTCTGCACGCTCTGTTTCAGCAGGGGAAGAATTGACAGATTTGCGCTTTCGACCTCGACGACTGCTGTTGCTCGCAGTGGAGCGGCCCCCAACGCCGGCAATTTGATCCCGAGCTTTCTCGAATTGGTTCCAAGCCCGTAGCTCTTCTTGCGACTCCGGGTTCCTCGATGGAGATGGTGGACGATGCAGGGCAGGGTTCGAGCGGATTTGGTTCGATGGTAGGACGTTGGTGGCGGCGCGGAAGGTCTCTCCGGCACCCATGCGACGAGCCAACTCGAAACTGAATGACGAGTTAGAATACGGCCTTCTGGGGTGTCGACATCACAGTTGCACTGCAATTCATGCTGTCCGCGCGGATGGCTCGAGATATTCGCCGCTACGCCGCGCAGAATGATGCATGAGGATGGGCCGTACGTACCGACGCTGCCATTCAAGATTCTCACGGCGCTGGACCTCGGAGCGATTGTCTGATTGGTTGTCATCATCTTCGAAGGGGAAGTCAATATCGAAATGCAGGCGGTCCCGGACAACCTGCCACACGCCGACCCACTCGTCGGCAGCGCGGGAAAGACGAGGCACTTGAGCCCTGCCATTGATGAAAGCCGCAGGACCACGAGAGCTGGCTCGTCGGGAGGCTGCGTGGAGCAGTTCGGGGTTCTCTATGCACGAATGACAGTACCAAGGGCCCCGCGTCGGCATGCTGTCGAGACCAGCGCAGAATACATGGCAAAGTTGCTGGCAGCTAAGGCAGTACATGAGTTCGGAGGAGTCTCCAAACTCATCGCACACTATACACACGTCATAGCTGCCGTCGTCCTCGAGCGTGTTGTCGTCGTCGACGATCATGGAAGGGTCGATATCCGCGACTTGTTGTTTCTCTTGTACTGGATAGGTCGAGATGATCGGTCCTGTCCATGTCAATATTGTACATTCACCATGTGGAAAAGATGCGCTCTGCAGATGTATGCATAAGACGATGAGTGCGAATTCAGCGAGGCGACAGCTTCCCGTTGTTCCTGCCAAATGCATCGTCCACGATTGTTGCCACTGCACAGCGCCATTGTAGGCTCACCTCCAACGCGCGCACTGAGTTCCACCAGATTGAAGCTGGCCCTGCAGATTGGGCAGCTGTTGGCACGCTCAACCCATGGCTTCAAGCACTCGTTGTGTAGATTGTGGCCGCAGGGGAGGAGGTGCGCGATAAGCACATGGCCGCTGCGCGTGGACTCGGACTCGGTGGCAGGCGCTACCATGGTTTGGAGTGGACCGGGATGCCGAGCGCTATCAGCTCCCTCAAGCGAGTCGGCGAACGCCAGCGAGGCATCGATCGCGGAAGGGTGGCCTTCGTCGGGGCCGGCGAGGTCGCCAAGGCAGACTATGCAAGTGTCTGCCATTGGAGGTGGGTGTGGTGGAAGAAGGCAAGAGGATTGAGGTGTGAAGGGTCATAAGTCGGAGCTGGTGTTGAAAGAGGACGAGTGAGGTGGAGGGGCGATCGCTCAAGTTATAGGCTTGGCCAAGCGCACGGCTCTCGCTAACGCCGCCGGCCTGTCAACCCCCAGTCAGACGCTATCGCGGAGCCACTGGAGCCTGAAGATCCCGAAGAAACGGACAGATGAAACAAGAGCAGGAAGCAGAGGCTGCGTGATGAGTGCCGTGGGCCTTTGAAGGAAAAATCCCGGGATAGATACGCCGTGCGCGGCCAGAGCAAAGTCACGTCCCAGGCACCTACCTGACCACGTGTTCGCCGTCTCTTTAGTAAGACGCCATAACATGTCCCAGAGATACAGAGTGGTCGTTTAGCATGTTTGACGCCCAGCGGAGCCTGCAGTGTCGTCTTGACGAATTCGCGGTCTGGTCAGCCGGAAGGCTTCGTCAGGTCCACAATCTTGATTGCGTTCAAACGCTAGGACCTCGATCAGACATTCCACGTATCTCAGATCCACAAGACCCGGGACCGCTCGTTTGGCACATTATTGTTATGCGCATGGATTCATGAGCCATGCGACGACTGCGTTGAGAACTCCGAGGTCGTTATCCAAGGAGAACACAGATTGGTCCCGAGGCACCCGAAGCGCGTGTATTTACGATTCTCAACACAATATCACCAAATATTCGGCTCGAGGAGAACGGTGCAAGACGCGGAGTCGGTGCTCTTCGAAACCGGCCAGGAGAGCCTGGCGTCATGTACGAGTACGTTCTCGTGCGCTCTCTGCTGAGCCATCGCACGGCTCCACGCCTAGGTCTTGCAAAGTATCCTGGACTTGAAGTGTGTGGATCTTGTATTTCTAGTCTATCCATTCTCGACCCTGTAAGCGCCGGAGAGGATTGCCGCTGGGACAAGTGGCTCGCCGTTGCCTCGATGCCAGTCTCCCATGCTCGATGAAGAGATGCGAAACGCGGTGCGAGGGGACTTCCAGGGCCGTCGAGGCGTCAGCGATGGTGACCGGGTGGAGGCGGTGGAGCGGCTGAGAGGTGACCAGTCATCATCCCTAGCCTCTGCCATCTCTTGAAGCCGCCAAAGGGGCGAGTGCTGGACGTTAGTGACAAAGACTACGCCGTGCAAAGTCTCCTTGTCCGGACTCGTCACCAACGTGCGGTGGGGAAGGCGAACCTGGATGGCGGTGAGAACAGAGTGTTGTCGTGTCGTCTGAGTTTTCAGAGTGCGCCAAGGCTGGAGGACAGACTAGGCCTTGTCCGCTCTAGCGTTCTTGTGCTGACGGCACGAATCCCTTGTCACCTTCCTCTCCTTACAGGATGAACATCTGTGTAGATCTGATGGAGATCTGTTGTCTAGCGGCTTCTCAATCTGTTGGGATACGAGCTCCTTCAAACGAAGCAATGCGGAGTGATTCGCCCCTTCCATGTGCCTCGGCATCAGGCAGGCGGCCTGTGCGACGATTTCGATACCAACTACTAATCACCACTGCCCTTCATCGACCTTCTCCTTGCCTTGTTAATCTTGAGAAGCTATTCACACGCCTTAACATCGGAAGACACCTCTGATCATCCTCAACGGCCTTTGCAATGGCTCAATCCCCGCGTGAATACGACCTCGTCCTGCTGGGCGCAACGGGATACACGGGCAAATTGACAGCAGAATTCATCAGCACCAACCTACCAACAGATCTGAAATGGGCAATTGCAGGACGAAATGCCGCAAAGCTCCAGGGAGTGGTTGACGAGCTCCAGAATTTGAGCCGCGATCGCAAACAGCCAGGTATGCGTCCACCTTTTAAAGTTATCGAGAGGACACTCTTGCCCAACTTCGATCAGTATCCGTAATAGTGTGGGCTTTGGATGAGACTTTGTGCATATTTCCCCATGAACTCCTACTGATCTAAACTAGACGTCGAAATTTGTTCGCTGGACAAAGCCCAACTCACGACTCTCGCAAAGAAGACACGCCTTATCATCACCACCGTGGGCCCTTATATGTTTTACGGTGAGCCCGTTCTGTCCGCCTGTGCCGAGAACGGAACCCACTATCTCGATTGCACTGGCGAGATCCCCTGGTACTACGATATGGTCCAAAAGTACCACGAGACAGCACAGCGCACTGGAGCCATCATCATACCGCAATGCGGCCTCGACTCTGTGCCAGCAGACATCATGTCGTTCGCTGTCAGTAACCACATTCGCAAGACATTGAATGCTTCTACGCTCTCTGTCATCCTGACCATGTACGCTGCAAAGTCTGGCGTTAGCGGCGGAACCAGTTCCACGGCGCTGAATCTGTTCTCCCACTATCCACTGTCCCATCTGCTCGAGACCTTGAAGCCGTTCTCCATTTCCCCAGTCCGTCCCACCGATCCGGCAAAGCCTCCATCGTCGAGCTTGTTCTACCGTCTGCTTGGCCTGCAGAACATTCCCGAGCTAGGAGGCGTGCAGACGACAGGCCCAATGGCTAGCGTCGATACATGCATTGTGCATCGTTCTTGGGGACTCTATCACCAGTCCAGCGACTCGTCCTTGTCCTACGGCCCACGCTTCCGCTTCCTGGAGTACATGCGCGCTCGCACCACGCTCGCTGCCCTCGTCATCAAGCTCGGATTCGGTGTCTTTGGCGTCCTCATGGCTTTTCCACTGTCGCGCTGGCTATTGACTCCTCTGATTACAAAGTTTGTCATCCCAGCACCAGGCGAGGGACCCAAGAAAGAGGATATGAAGAATGACTTTATGACCTACCGCGCGCTGGGGATTGCGGACAGCAAGGGCCAGGAGAAGGTCGTTGGTAGCTTGGAGTCGAAACATGGCGGGTACGGCACAACGGGATTGACGCTTTCGGCAGCTGCGTTTGTGATTTTGAAGGGCGATCTGGCGAATACGGAGGCAGGACGTGTGGGTGGAGGCATACTTACCCCGGCGACATTGGGAGAGCCGTACGTGGAGATGCTGAGAGAGTATGGGATGAAGATTACTGTCGGCGTCTGATTCATTTCGGCGATAGCAAAGTAAGAGTCATCGCATTGGAACATGATATCGGTCGGCGTCGGTATAATATCTTAGATCTGTACATCAGGTTCCGTGCGAAAGCGCGACCAGGAAGAATCAATACATCACGAGGCAAATAGAAAGGGCCGCACCTAAATTAAAGTCAACGGAGAGTAATTGTCGTTACTATTTGTCTTGAGAGACAACGACAGAATCTCTTCTTCATCACGAAGCCACACCCGCTTGCGTTCCCTCCCAATTACCACCAACTCGGCACCAATATTCCCAAACATCCCACCGCACTCTCAAGCGCGGCGACAAATCTAGACAATAGCGCTCGGCCTCTCAACCCTCCTCCTCGCCGTCCCAATGCCCGCAACCCCTCCTTCCTGGTTATCCCCCAGCCACGGCTTATTCGCCTCGGCCAGCATACTCTGCCTACAAAAGTACAGCACATGCCCGATGATAATCAGGACGAACGCAATCGGATACATCCAGTGAATCTTCAAATGAAACACCTTGACTCCAATCGCGACGCCCCAAAAATTGCCCGTCAGCAGCGAAATGTTGAAGAACGCCGCGCTGGACAGACGGAACATGAGCGGGGCCAGCGAATAGAATAGCGAGAGAATGAGCGTGTAGCCCGTGATGTAGCCGCCGACAGACGGGTTCCACACGGCGGACTGGAAGGACGCGCGGTCGAAGATGCCGGCTTGCACGCCGTTGATCAGCATGGCCCAGAAGGCGAGCTGGCCGATGACTTCGTACATGGGGCGCTTGCTGACGAGGAACTCTTCGAACGTGTTGGACAGGCCGTAAAAGGTGGCGCCGAGCAGCGCAAACAGGTCGCCTTTGAGCTGGTTCTGGGCGGGGAAGGCGTTGTTGCCTGTGAGGTGGTCGGAGCCGAAGAGGATGCCCATGCCGCCGATGCACAGGAAGATGCCTGCGTACTGGGTGATGTGGTAGCGCACTTTGAGGAAGATGAGCGACATTATGACGACGACGACAATGGCCCAGAAGTTGATTAGTTGGGCTGAGAGGATCGTGGTGTAGCGATAGGCAAGCACGACGAAGTAGTTTCCTTCGACGTCCATGAAGGCGAGGATGAAGAAGCGCCAGCCGTCCTTGAGGATCAGCTTGCCCCAGCGCTTGAAGCCGTACTTGTAGATGGTGTATGTGGTGTAGATGAGGTTGAGCAAGACGTAGTTGAAAAAGGTCTGGAAGGCCGGGATGGAGGTGCCTTCAAAGGAGAGGAGTTGAGAAAGCGTGTTTGTGGAAGTGATGCAGATGGACAGTACTGGGTCGTGTTACCTCTAGGTTCTAAATTCCCTGATAAGAATTCCTCAAATACGTACCCTGCCCCAGGAGCAGCACCAACCAAAACTGCTTCGTCTTCACATACGCAAACCACTTTCCCTTGCTCTTCTCCTCCTCCTGCACAATCGTGTTCCCGTTCGCGTCCGTCCCCACAAACTCAGGCACTCCATACGCAGTCCCAACGAGCCCATTTCCAGAGCTGCCAGACTCGGGTACGCCTTTCGTCTGCACGTGGGTGGTGCTAGCGACCTCGGGGGCGTCGTGCGGCGCAACCTCAGGCGCCGAGCCATAGTCGTCGCCCTTGTTGAAGACCACCTCGGGGGCGTTGTGTGCCATTGCGCTCAATTGCAATTCCGGTCCACTATCACTCCTGGCTCTTGCTCAGAAATGGTGTTGACGCGGAAAAAGTAATTTGGTGGCAAGGCAACGCGGGGTCGACAAGGACGCAAGGTTGGAGCTTTTCGGCAGCAGAGTGAGCGCAAAACTCCAGAAGTCGCTCACTGTGATGAGGTGTCAAGAGCGAGAGCTCGGGATGGGTAGCAGGGAGAAGTCTCAGTCAGGCGCGGGGCCCACGGCATTTTAAGTGTAGTGGTTGCTAAAAGTTTCGCGCTTGGCAGTTGCATGCGCGAGCGGTTCTGTTGGAGCTCGAGCTGTCGATCCCCACTTGGCCGGGGTCAGATGCTGGTTGGATGCGGCGACTTGGCCAGGAACGGGTTGGTGGGAGCCGTTTCCGAGCCTGGATCCTGGCTGGGCGAGGCGAGGTCCGCAGGTTGCTTTTTGGTGTACAGTCCGGTGTCTTTGATGCGGGTGACGGTTGACAGCAGAGTTGCTGATTTGACAGATATGTTCATAGGATGCTCAAAATACGAAGTGGTCACAGTTGCGCCGATCGATGTGCATTTTTCTTCTTCCCAAAGTATCAGTGGAGTAGTGCCTGAGGAGGCCAACGAGGAGTATGTAAGCCGTGGTACCAGGCTCAGATCGTGCCACAGAAACCGGGATACAGTGGATGAGTATGTATTTGTATCGAGAGATTATTTCCATTGCCTTTGGCAGTGATTCATCAGACTCCAATTTAGACAATGGAGACAGTGGCAATCGGTAAGGAATTTACATATTGTTGGAGTTCCGAAAACTCCAACCCTTGAACCCAAATTTTGATAGACCCAATTCTTTCGAACTCCGCCACAGACTTCAGTGCTCATTTCTTCGGCTTGACATTCCCACATAATGTAGTACGATGCAAAATGAACGAATCGTTGGGCCATGCATCTCTTTTGAAACACCCACCCTCGAGTCATAAGAGGGAGTGTACGAACCGGATCTCCTCGAGAATTTTCTTTAACAAGCCTTGGCAAAGAGTCGACAAAGATTCCAGAACCCGGCCTTACTTCTTTTGAGGGGTTTGTAATCCTGGTGTGGAAGCCCCTCCGTGCAGCAGCTCGCGGAACTAGCACCGATTACTACATAGGCATTGTTGTATATAGTTGCCATGTCCGCAGCAGTCTCCTGCCAGTCTTCTAAATCATCTTGGAGAATGGCTTTCAATGTTAGAAGACGCTTGACGTGGATTAGTATAGCATTGCTTGATGGAATTACATAGAGCATCAATCCATAAAAAGCTCAGCCCAAGCCGATGACAAATGTCCACAGCCTCGCGGAACGACTTGGGTAGATCTCTCGCGTGCAACCCTTCCCTGAGCTCCCAAATTGTGTCTTTGGTTAATTTATAGACGGGAGCATTGTTGGAAGGCCACCATCACAATCAGTATGATTTTCACAGCAATTTCTTATACGATCTTGGATGCCATGTACCGTACGATTGGAAGAGGTGTCGTAGGGTAGGCTCGGATATCTCGTACCATGATGGCCCCATCGGCTACCTTTCCCTAGTATTAGTATACTGATTGTAGCGCAAGCTGGATTAGATGCGGGAACTTACTGTCACCGACTCTATAAACCCCTAGATCGATATCTGGCAGTTTTACTTGCCACAGGTACATACTAGCGTGAACCTCGACGAGAGTGCTACTAGGGAAGACTCCCCTCCAGACGAAAATAGCTTGATAGCTCAGTGAACAGACTTTACAGTCTGGATAGGCCACATTTGACAATTGTTGAAATGTGCACTCATAGTGCCTGCTCCCCCAATCTCTAAAATCGCGTTGACAGCAACTGCATTTAGCCTGGAAGTCAGAATTCGCGTCTTCTCGTCGATCATATTTGAATGCTGGAGAGGCCGGAAGAGGCCGTCTTAACCTCTTCTTCGCAGCCTGCACGAGCTGCATCGGACTCCTCATGGTCGGACTTTGAATAGATGCTTACACCTATGATTTCTCCCAATAGCAGTCTTTAGACTTTGTCGTTAGCACAACTCCGTGAAGAACTGAGGCTTACTGTGGCTTCTGGTTGGAGTCGGTCGGGGTTGCGTTGGGCGAGGGAGAAGCTGTAGAAGTGGGGTATTTATATGGCAGCCTGGTCCTGGAAAACCTCCTTAGACACCGGAACGCCACAATATCCATGGATAGCAAGCAGATCCGAGGAGGGTGATTAGAGACCATTTATCAACGGGCGAGCTCTCGGAGCCAGATCATCCCGAGTCGGCCTTTTGCTCTTCTTCGATAGACGAAATCCTGCTCTCATGATCGCAGGCGGTGAGGCGGACTTTACGCTGAAAACTACATGCGAGTAAAAGCATTGACCTTCCTCAATCACCATGCCGCTGGTAGCCAGAGGACCGGTTTCCTGCATATCGAATCCAGTCCGTCGCACGCCTCTTGACATCATCCAGATACATCTTAGCTGTGCACATGGCGGTAGGCTTCCTAAGGTCATATCTCGCGGCTGCTCAAGTCGAACCCGTTTCCAACACCATCTCATGTTTCACCATTCTTCTCGCCACCATCTTCCTCCTTCTTCAAAGACATCTTGTGCTTCGCAAGCTTTTCAATCAGAGCCGCCATCTCAAGCGCCTTGTCCTTGTTCGCTGCGTCGTCGGCGGGATCGGCAATCGTATCGAGGCCTCCGAAGAGCCAGAGCTCTTGTAGTTCGCGTATCAGACTGGAGGTGTCTTGGACGGCGCTTTTCTAACCATTAGTTAGCTTGTGGACTCGCGAGGAAGGTATGCCTCGGATGTGGAAGTGGATGGGATTCAAAGCGGGGCCCACGGATGGCTGGGCAAATAGAACTTGAGTGGACTTACAAAGGCCCCTCCAGCTTGCATCATAGCCAATTCATTCTGTGAGGTAGAATCGTAATCAAAGTCTTCTGCTTCGCCCGCGCGGCGTATGACTTCGGTGAAGGTGGCCTCCATGGCGTTGCAGAGCTCGTCGATGCGCTCTGAGCACAGGTCAGCGGCATTCGGGAGGCGTTTGAGCGGGACATACTGTTCAAATCTGCGGCACTAGACTTTGGCCCATCCATTTTTGCGTCGTGGGCTGTTGTGGAGGCGCAATGGTCGGGTTGGGCGTCAAGGCAAGCTCAAGAGCTCCTGCCTCGAAGCACCGTTTACTGGCTGTGGGGCTGGTCTTGGCATGACGGCGACGAACTCAATTCACATGCGACGAAATTCATCCGGCCGGAGTGTTTTGACATGCCACGTCAATTATTTGTTTGTCTTTCACAACTTGAAACATCATGAAAGTATAGAGGCAGCACAACTGGACGTTTGGGCGACGCCCAGTACTTTACTTCCAATGTACCATCTCCAGCCGATGCCCGCGCGGGACTCCAGACAGATGATCACACCACTAGCATGTTTCACATGCCCCGCCATCAAAACGTTCTCAAGGTTGTCGCGCCGTTCCTGAAGATCACAATCTCCATTCCGATTCCCAAGGCCTCTCGTTCGGAACGGTTCCAGACGGCAAGGGCACACCCGCTCGAATCCCACTACACCCCCTACAAAGTACTGCGTACAAAGGTATCAAGTATGTAATCCAATCCCGGTTCACGCCCAGCCCAATCCAGCCACACCCTCGATCCGTGATTGCCAGATCCGTGCCCTGCACCATCGCTCCGCACAGGCCTCCCTAGCAACTCAACCCAAACCATCCTCCTTTCATCTCAAAACACCACGTCCAGAACCCACACCCGCATGCACTGAGCTCCCTGCTGCTCATCCCCTCCCCTTCCTTGCCTCCCAGAGAACCTACTTGTACATATACCCGCGTCCCGCATTCCTAATTACTAAACTGTTGAACCCCGTTCCTAGCCTTACACACTCCCTAGCGCTCCCGCTCCCCTAGCGCTACCCACATGCCCAAAGCGTCCAGCTAGCTCGCCATCAAACTTCACGCTGTCCTCAACGGGCCGCCGTTGAACGGGACTTCCCTGTCATAGATGCGTCAGATACTGGCCCGTCGTGCATGTCGGATCGACTCCCGTGGAGATCGAGAACGCGCGGGCTCGTGCTGGACGGTGAGGAGCGGATGCGACGCGGCGACGCTACGTGGTGGCGGTTGTGGTGTGCTGGGCGTGTTGGGCAGTAGTGTGGTTAGTAGTCAGGTACCGAAGCTGATGAGGACGTGGTGGTGGGTGGGAGGCACAGGAGACCTGGAGGTGCAGTAGGAAATTTTTGTATGTATTGTGTACAGGGTGTATGGCCAGATATTACCCATCTCCATCATGTCCTACGCCGCCGCTAGACCTATAGCTCCAATGAAAGCTTTCGTGACGAGTACAAGGAAAGTGTACGCTGACATGGTAGTGTACAAGGCAATGAACTTCTCTATACGCCCAAAACCATTGTAGGATAGAAGGACGGTGCTAGATGAAATGCCAGATCGGCTCGGTCTACATGACAGCTCTATCCTCTGTGGAAGAAAGACAAAATGGAACTTCTCCTCGACGGAGTGGCAGACGCTGAAGTGCCTGATCGTCGCGCCCCAAAGTCTTCATAACGCCAGGTAGGAGTTCTGTGAGGTACAATAGTTGCTTGGTCGTCAGATGCGTATGGCAAAGAGATCTCAACAATCGGCTCGTGTTTCTGACTGGCATAGGATAGCATCAGGAGCTTTCCAGACCCTAGACTGCTTCGGCTCCGTTTCGTGTTGACCGAAGATGCTTGTGACGATGTTCGAGTATCTGTGGACTTTTGCGAGCTGCTGCTATCCACACTCTCATCATCTGCGGGAAGCGGGGGAAGCGGGCTGTTTTTTCTCGCAGTGGTAATGGAAGGGCGAATGGTGCCAGAGTACGAACTGCGACGAGGTGGAGGCGATGGTGCGTCTCTAGGCTGAGAAAAGCTGTAGGGGTTTTCGAGAGATTTTGCGTCGAGGCGATGAAGTGGCCGTCGTCCAACTGATTGCCGTTCGGTGGACAGAACAGAACGAGGCGATTCCGGTATGTGGCTTTGCATGACTGAATCAATAGATAAATCGCTCTTGGTTCGGTACACTGGACGTGCAGGAAGACGCCTCTCTATATTGGCGCTGGGATGGATTGCAGTCACAGGCAAAGCGGCAATCATCTCGTCCCTCCTCTTCCTAGCTGCAGCTATCAAAGCTCTCGACTCCTCGGGACTCCGTGCAGGGGTTGCAGAGAGCGCGTCTTGAGCAGCGTGCGTTGGAATGTGTTTGTATGGTACAGGCGGCGGCCTCGGTTCCTTGGATTGAACGGGCGTCTTTCTATGATCTTCTACAACCTTCGTCGTCTTTTTGTGATCTTTTGCTGCCTTCTTCGCCTGTTTGTGATCCTCTGCTGCTTTCTTCGCCTTCCTCATCCGAGAAAAGAGAGGCATGTTAGGTGTGGGAGAATGGATGATGGAATGGGTTGAGGTGAATGAGTGCGTGAACAACGTAAGCTTTGTCACCTGAGCCAGGTGTGTTTGGGGCGTGTCGAAATATATACTGTAGAATCCGCCTGATGTCAATGGCGCCACGGGCAAGGATGTGAAGACTGAGATGGCGGTCCGTTTCCACTAGCGATCTACACGCTAGTGAGCTTGGACAATCGCTGTTCGCTCCCGCTCGGAGTCAACCCCGAGAGAGTGTGAAATATGGTTTGTAAATCTGTTTAGGAGCAGTACAGTGGCCAATAATGTGTTGAAAGGGCGGTTAATGAGTACGCAATCCTTGACCAGCAGCTTCATGGACGACTCTTGCGTTACTAGGACAGTCGTGTGAGCTGGTCAGGTTTGATGACGATGGTAAGGGAGAATCGGCAAGGTTATGGTTGGCTTGCAATGACCTACAGGAGCACGGGTCTTATACCTGGTGCATCTAAAGCCACGTTACGGCGATTCGGCTGGCACCGCAGCCACGAGAGCCATGGCACCAGCGAGCAGATGTTGCTGAAGCAGAGCAACCACGGTTGCGGCTGAAGCTGAGGTTCACGCACGCAATGGACCTGGGCGAGGCATGCTCGGGGCAAGTCTCCGAGCGCATCACCTCCTTTGAAGCCTCAGGGATGATGCGGGCATGGAGCCTGAGCCAGCCATCTCAAAGTCAAGCAATGTGAGTACTCAAAGGCTGATGTAGCCGAAGGGAGCCTGATGGCCACCTAGTCATGGTATTGCTTGTAAGACGTAATCACCAATGGCGGTGCCTGACAAGGTTAACTGGACAGACATGCTAGGGTGTTCCTGTGTAGCGGTGGAGTCGACAAGCTGCTTGCGGGCGTAGTGGAAGTTTGACTTTGACGTTTGTTCGAAACGCGACTGACGCCGGCTCTGGGGGTGCATGCAGAGCCCCGCAGATGCGAATGCCTGGATACGTGCAGGAAAAGGCACCAGTCTCGGATTGTGGGATTGACGGGGCTGGAGAAGAGTGGACTGGCGGCTGGCGGACCATGGATGAGTTGTACAAGACAGGCCAGAACAACAATGGCAAGCATGATGACCTGGCAGTCTACGGACAGGTGCAACACGACACAAGCTGCCACCGGCCGAATCGAAAGAGTGCCGTGTCCTGCAGACGCGCCAGGACTGCACAGGACGCGCCATCGAGGGGTTGGCCGAATATCCTCACGGGAAAAGGGGTCGACGGGGGCTGAGACTGTGCAACGCGGTCCCTGGCGAGGCCGAAACGGGGCGTGGGAGCAGCAGGAGCAGAGCAGCTCGAGCAAGAGCGGACGTGGTGGCGACGGGGTGGTCAGAGGGTGTGTACCTGCAGACGGATGCTGGCTGGGCGTCATGGGCGTCACATGTGGGTTGAGGGGAGGGAACATGTGTCGCGTGAAAGATAAACCGACGCCGAGCCATTGACGCAATCGGGAAGGGACGCCTCAGGCCGTGGCCACTGCCTGCTGCCTCTCTCACTGCCTCCCATCAGTCTCTGCACGATTCGGCCGGCCCTCGCACCGCAGCTGTCGCTCTCTTCGCCTTCCTCGAGGCGTGTTTGCTCGCTCCCCTCCCATTGTGCGCCCTGCTGCAACCCATGCCGCCCTGCCGCGGTCCAGGCGCCTTATCGATTATCTCATCTCACTACCATCGCTAGCGCCCAGCCAGGCTCGCCTTCGCGGCTCCTCCGACATCTCTGCACGCACGCACGCACGAACTACGCGACCACCCGCACCGCCGGCGATCTGTCGCTATCGTCACAACCGCATCCGCCCGCGAGCCCTGCTCTCGTCCCAGTCCGGCGCAGTCGCATCGCACCGCTCGACCCTCGCCGCCGCGCCTGTGGCCCCGTGCGCCCTGCTCTCCCAACCTCCTAACCGTCATCCACGCGCCGCGCCTACACCCATCGGACAACCCTCAACACCATCCGGATACACCCGCGCCGCCCTCCACCACCCACTGCGCACCCGCCCGCGACTGCTGTCCTCGCTCCGGAGGGTGTCGTCGCCCCGGCCGGAGTGGCGATAGCCTCACGCCTGTACTATGGCCCTGGTGTCCGCGCCCACCAACGATCGGAAGCGCGTAAAAGTATACGAGCTCAAGAACAATGACTGGTTCGACCGCGGCACCGGTTTCTGTCGGGGTGTCGTCGTGAATGTACGTGACCCGACGTCGCGCTGCCGCCGCGGGCAGAATCTGCTGTCGCGCCGCTCCTCGATCCCACCCAAACCACTCGCCTGGCTAACATTACATCTGTAGCAGGAAGAGGCGCGAATCGTCGTCGCGTCCGAAGACGATCCCGGCCGCCAGCTGCTCGAGACCAAGATTTCCAAGGACGATGGCTATCAGAAACAACAAGGTACACATTGGGTGACGCGCCGAGAGGAATCCACTGACACGTTGCAGATACGCTCATTGTGTGGACAGAGCAGAATGGCACAGACATGGCGCTCAGTTTTCAGGAGCCAGAGGGATGCGCGGGCATATGGTATGCAATTGGCCTTTTGCCGGCGACGTGTGTTAATCCGACCCAGGGAATTTGTGAATGAGGTTCAAGGACGATTACAGGCGCTGGCCCAAGGTTCGTTCAACGCTGATCCCACTGGCCAACCAGTATCGCTAATACTGAACCACAGACGATGGCTTGTCCGATGATATTGGCGACAGCATCAGTCCCATAATGCTCCCAGCCCCGGACCTCAACAATTTGCCCGAAATCGAGAACCACATGCGGGCCGCGAATGCCACGTCTGGCGGCCGCGAGGCACTCGCAAAATTCATCCTGGCCGAAAAGTACATTCTGAAGTTGATACCTCTCGTCGAAATGGCAGAAGACCTCGAGAGCGCGTCCGATCTCCACCGCCTGTGCAGCATTATGAAGCTGCTCATCCTGCTCAACGACGCGGGGGTGGTCGAGCACGTGGTCACGGACGAAGTCGTCCTCGGGGTTGTTGGCGCGCTGGAGTACGACCCGGACTTTCCCCTCCACAAGGCCAACCACCGACAGTACCTCTCCGATGAATCCAAGTTCAAGGAAGTCGTCAAAATCGAGGACCAGCACATACGGAGGAAGATCCACTACACCTATCGGCTGCAGTACCTCAAAGACGTCGTTCTAGCGCGCATTCTCGACGACCCCACATTCAACGTTTTGAACTCTCTCATCTTCTTCCATCAGGTCGACATTGTTCAGCATCTGCAGGCAAATGGCGCATTTCTTAAAGAGTTGTTTAGCATTTTCGGCGCAAAGGAGCAAAGTCTTCAGCGGAAAAAGGACGCTGTCCTCTTCATCCAACAGTGTTGCGCCATTGCAAAGAGCCTCCAGGCCAACACAAGAGCAGCACTGTACCAAAACTTTATCAACAGCGGTCTCTTGGACGTTATTCAGTATGCACTGAAGCACCAAGATGCCTCTGTCCGGGTCGCCGGTACAGATATCCTGGTCGCTCTGATTGACCACGACGCCTTGATGGTCCGGAGCTACATCTTCAAAGCAATCCACGAAAAGTCGAAACCTTTGACAGACACACTCATCGAGTTGCTCCTGATCGAGGTCGATCTCGGCGTCAAGGCTCAGATGGCCGACGCCATTAAGATTTTACTAGATCCAAGTGCCAATTCGGCGTCCATTGAAGCACTCGGCCGCACCAACACCAGCGGCGACTTTCTCGCCAAAGTTCGTGGCGCGCTCCCGCCAGTGCCGCAGGCTGACACATTCATTCAGACCTTCTATGACGACTCGGCCAGGAAGCTGTTTCAGCCTCTAAAGGACCTCGAAGGTCGAGAGTCCATGGCCGATCTCTCGGTACAGGAAGTCTCGTTGTACTCACACCTAGTCGAGGTCCTCTGTTTCTTCATCCGCCAGCACTCGTTCCGGAGCAAGTACTTTATACTCTCTGAAGGCCTTGCGTCGCGAGTCTCTCAGCTGATGGACTGTCCGGAGAAGCACCTGAAACTGAGTACGTGTACTGGATGCCTAGACTCCCTTTGCTGACCATCTCAGTCGCTTTGAAGTATTTTCGCACTTGCATAGGTCTTCATGACGAGTTTCATAACCGGCAAATGGTCCAACATAACCTGTTTGAGCCGATTCTCAAGCTTCTGCTGGACACCATGCCACGGGACAATCTCCTCAACTCTGCCTGCCTCGAGCTGTTTGAGTTCATCAAGCGCGAGAATATCAAGATGCTCGTGACACATCTTGTTTCTGCATACCGGGAGAAGCTCCAGACGATTACATACGTGGACACCTTTCAGAATCTGATCCTGCGATACGACCAGATGCACGAGCCGTCGACCACTCAAGAGCTTGAAAACTCCTTTACCAGTGTAGAGAGCGATACTCCGGCGCGCAATGCGGGCAACGAGGTCATTGTGAATGGCAACAAGTGGGGCCAGGGCCTGAAGGTTGATCCAGAGGAGGAGGCATACTTTAACGCTTCTGATGATGAAGACGATGGCTTGCCCAACACCGCCAAGACTGCATTGAACGGCGCCTCGCCAGTCCGCCCTCTTGTCAACTATCCCGACGACGACGACGAAGACGACATGGATATTCTTGCAACAAGCGCGCCCACTGCATCGCCCCAGGCCATGTCGTCGGCGACGCAAACACAGGAAACCCCCACCACCAGTCCCTTGTCAAAGACCGCTGCCACCACACCTCCGGAGCGTTTGTCCGAAAAACGTAGGAGAGACGACGACGACGAGGACGAGCTTCTGGCCAGCCTTGCATCTACCAGCACCAAGAGACGCGCTTCCCTCAGCAGCAATGCAAGTACTGGGAGCCTGAGGAACCTGCGACGGAAGAACTCGTTAGCCTCTGCCAAAGACGGTAGCTCGTCAAAGAAGATTACTCTCTCAATACCGCTCAAAAGTGGAGGCGAAGGCGGAGAAGGAGACTAACTGGATGTGTGTCCGTCAGATTCTGCAAGCTTTCACGAGATACCCTATGGTACGGACACATGAGTTGTATGACATGAAAACCTATTGGGGCTGCGCACTGCGGCATGGGACGGAGCTAATGGCGTTCAGCTAACTTTGCGAGTACTGAGGAACAGTGGGGTGTATGTGGGGTAGTGTTTTGCGCCAGCGTCAGCCTGAATTAAAGGCTGTGTATCATATTATACTCACTCGGTCGGGGGACGTTTACGGGAGTCCTCGAGCTTGATCTTGGTGACGGGCATCTACGCGGATGAAACGAGGAGCATCGAAGGTGAATGATGTACAGATTTTGGGTAGTCGGTCACCAACTTTTAAACCTCATTTTCTGAGTGTCCGTGATGGCAGTCCTTTTTCGTTGTCTTCGCCACATGATTAACGGTTCTGGATGGACGCTTGTCAATTGAGTGCTGTCACGTATCGACATCACGCTGAGAAGGACCGAAAGCAATGAACACACCGACGTAGTGGGGAACCAACAACATGCCGACTCTACTTTCCGAAGCAGCTTGATCGTTCGTCGCCCAGAATTGTTAATCTTCCGATGGTATACATGAACTCCACGCTCATCCACGGCCATCACCAGACCTCAACCATCATCGCGAATCCGAAATTGCGCCATGCCCTCCAAATACACCGATAAACCAACAATCCGGCCCCCTCGTCTCCCATCTCCACGCGAGATTGGTACTGCTCCCAGGCAATGACCTACGATGGGCCTGTGTAAGCCGTTTGCAACCCCAGGAGATTAGCCCACGACAACACATTGTATACTTTCTCCGAGCAGCAATCCGATTACAGATTACAGATTGCATCACTGCCACCGAATATGAGGCCAACTGCCGACTAGTCCTCGGGCAAACGCCGATTATCGTCGCGAAAGCACCCTTCACACCCTCTAAGCATGCCCAGCAAACCGTGCTGCACAACATCAACCAACGGTAAAAAAGCCACGGTCCCATCTCGGAACGTGCCTCCCCAAACCAGGAAACCGTGCCTGCGTACATGAATCAAGATATGGGGAATCCCTGGACCCGCAGTACTGATTGGTGGAATTGGCGTTTGCGTTTCAGGTTCCCGCTGCGCATGGCATCCCTGCTCACTGCATCATTGCGCGGTGTGCGAGTGGTGGTGGCGTGCAGCGACACCCCATTGAGTCGGCGAGTTTAATATGCGTGCCGTGTGGTGGGGCTTCTAGAAGGTGCGGGAAGGGCAGGGAAAGGCCAGGCTACTAGTGTCATTTCTGGTGTGCAGGGCTAGAAGATGTCATTTGTGCATAGTGGATAAGGAGAGGCTTATGCACACTTTTGAGCTGGAAGGAGCATGCACGACACCTTGTGACGAGGACCCGGGCCTGGGGAGGGCCTTATTGGGCGGTGGCGAGGCGGTTTTTCCGCGAAGGAGGGAGGCGGTGGGACAGGACGTAGTGCGAGGCACCAGGCAAGGACTGCAATGGGAAATTCAGCCGATCAGAGGTATCAGAGATATGAAGAGTGTGCGAGTCTAGAGGTATTGAGGTATCTTGGATGCGGGCCGGCTGCGCCGTTGTAGAGCCGTTGTGGATGCCATCTTGGATGTTTACTTCACAATGACGGTCGTATAAAGGAAGGAACATGCCTGCCTGAATCGACCACCACCACAGCCAGTCTATCTAGCCCAGCCACAAGCACATCCTGACACTTGGATAAAATGAAGTCCACCGTCCTCGTCCTCGGGGCTCTCGCCTCCCTGGCCACTGCTCAGAGTCTCTGCGATCAATACGGATACTATGCCGCCAACAACTACTACTTCAACAACAACATGTGGGGCAAGAACTCTGGGTCTGGAAGCGCGTGCACCTACGTCGACCGCACCTCCGCCAGCGGCGTCGCCTACCACGTCCAGTGGCAATGGTCCGGCGGCGACAACAACGTCAAAGCGTACCCCTACTCCGGAAAGACGCTCTCAAACAAGAAGCTCGTCAGCCAGATCAGCAGCATGCCTTCTTCAGCGTCCTGGTCATACACAGGAGGCAACATTCGCGCAGACGTTGCGTACGATCTATTCACGGCCTCCAACGCGAACCACGATACCAGCAGCGGCGACTACGAGCTCATGATTTGGTAAGTGGATTTTCTCCTCGATGTATTCGGGCACTGACGAGCGGCAGGCTGGGGAAACTGGGCAACGTGCAGCCCATCGGCTCGCAGGTCGCGACCGTGAACGTTGCTGGCCAGAACTGGAACCTGTGGGACGGATACAACGGCGCCATGCGCGTGTACAGCTTCGTTGCACCCAGCGGGCAGATGAACTCGCTCAGCGCAGATATTAAGCAGTTCTTCAACTACGTCTCGCAGAACCGTGGGTTCCCGGCGTCGAGCCAGTACCTCATCAGTAAGTCTTCCTTTATGGCCTCTGGGATCCGTGCAAGGAAAATCATGGGCTTGAGCTAACTATTCTTAGCTGCGCAATTCGGGACTGAGCCGTTTACTGGTGGACCTGCTACGTTCACCGTGACCAACTGGTCGTTGGATGTCAACTAAGGTTATGGGAGAAATTGAAAAGACGAGCTGAGCTTGTCTGCCACTTCGACCGGCGATTCCGCTTGGCTTGGATGACTGTGTATTAAGTCCCCATCGGGACAGTAAAAGCATGCAACCTTGTTGAATGGATATATGTACAACGTGTCTGTATCGATGCCACGGTCAATTTGCTTCCTTCAACCTCATATGATTCTAAAACGTGACATCAGAGGTATAAGATAGCAAATAAGCCTTATATAAAGGCTTAACCTATTGTAGAGAGAAGAATCCTGAGGGTTCCCATGTCCGGTCTCGTGTCGTCACGGAAAAGACTAGGCCATTTTGGGTACCGGTATAGCTTCTTTTGTCGAAATAATATCCCCAAATCTAACGTGCATCCCTGCAACGCGAGCCACCCTGCGTGGAGAGCCGAATAAGGGGTACTTTGCCTTCAGCGAGCTAAAACATCGTGCGCACGGCCTATACAGTCGTAGCTCTATTAGAATGGGGAGCTGTAGCCAATCCTGAATCTCCACAATCTATTCTTCACCCAAATTACACGCGAGTTCTCGTTTCCAAGCCTGGTTTGGACAGCGTCTTCTTTGTGGCGTAGCATTTGTCCCTTCCTACAACGCCAACATGAAGACTTTATCGCTCCAAATCTCACAGAAGGCCTCTATGCAAGGCTCCGAACATTGTTTTTACTGCTCGGAAGTCATCGCCAGCCTCTAGCGTGCTGTCGCGGGCTAATTCATGCTGGGTCGCCGTGGCAATTGGTACCTCTGCGGAAGCGAAACACTAATCCTGCCTAGTGTGAGATAACGTTAATGTTACAGCCAGCTGATGGCCTTACAAAGCTTCTACCAAACCAGAGGCACCAAAATTGGGTAAAACTCCTAAATTTCAGCTCCCTTCCTACCGGGCAATAAGCTGATTACACATCATGTATCTCACATACTTTATATCCTGTACACGCTAGACGCTCTTTCTCTCATTTTATCCTACATGGTTTTGGAGAGTTTTATCGAGGCTAGCAGCACCATCATGTCAGAGCTTCGGCTCAACTCTCAGAGCTTCAGCTCAACTCTCAGAGCTTCAGCTCGACACACTCAAAGCTACCACCAATCTCCACACAGAACGCGAAGCAATAAGGACCTCAATAATGGCTCCAGGAGACGTCCGACTACTGGGGACGCCCGTAGTAGTGAGCGAGGCCCAACCGCACCGCGACAGCGGAAGATCGCTCATCTGGCACTGAACCAACAAAGCGGCTACCTACCGCACACAACCCACCGCACACAAAAGCAGCTCTATGCTGCACCTCAAGCAGCTCTGCCAACTGGCAGAGAATGGCTTTCAATCAGCTTCAAACTACGTTCAAAACTGAGGAAGGTGTGTAAGTCCAGGTCACAGGGTTACCTCGTGACCTATCATCATGTACATAAGGCTACTCGCCAGCCATCTCTCCTACAGACATCTCATCACACCTACGCCACACTTGTATCATACTCAATACACCTTGTACCAATCCACACACAAACTTACATAAGACATAGACTTCTACTTCTAAACGGCCAGACATTAGCACTATGATCTGTCAGATAGTAATATAGAAGCTGAGCAACCTGAATAAAGAAGAGATTGATTGAAGAAGGTATCCAGCTCAGCTGGAGGCTATATATACCCCTGCGACGTACACGTGATCAACATCTGACA
>ML996142.1:37118-201492 GCA_010093805.1 Polyplosphaeria fusca | reverse complement strand
TTCCCGTGCACACGCCTCGAGATATCTACCGCAGAGGGCGAATGAAAACGAGTGACTCTAGGCAACAGCAAACTTCTCCTGCGCACTAGAGATTGTAGTGAAGGGTCTCGTCACCTCACCTTCGGCTCGCTATTAGCGTGTGTGTGTGTGTGTGTGTGTTCTATTATGTGTAGTGAGAAACAGGCCAATCAGAAGTGTATTGTATAAGTGATTGATTGATCTGCCTGCGGGAAAGTATATATACGCCGGTACCTTCCCGATTGGCTGCCGCTCAGGCCACCCTGATCAGGTACGCCTGCAGCGTAGTTACAGGCTGGGCAGTTGCTACTTATCAAGGTATGCGTGCGTACACATGTGCGTGCGAGGAATGCGTGTGTGGATTGGTGTTGGTGTCAAAGCTGGTATGAGGGCGCAGCGGAAGAAAAACTTGTTCCCCCATGTCGCATCGCCTCTTGCTGTTTTACGGTACCTGTTCTGCGCCGTTTTACGCTGTTCTGTTTCCTGTCGGGATGTGGCGGTGCATCTGGCGGTGCATGTCGGCCAAATTAGGAATAGCCTGGTCGAGGACTGTAAACGGAAAAAATCAGGATTAAGATGGCTTCAAGCGCGTGTGAAAGCTCGGGACCCCGTCCGCTCTCCTATATTCAAGCCTGTGAGCGGGGAATTAGTAGTTGCGTCGGTGACGAGCAGCGAATCCTTCCTGTTGATTGTTTTTGCTTCTTTTTGCACATACCAAGCACTGACATAATATGTCTAATAGTTTTCTACTAGTTGTTAGATAGGAGAGAATGATTTTTAGTTGGGCTCTGCATTTGCATTTTCATCGCGACGGTGGTGACGTAAAGAGCAACACTGCACTAGGATTGGTCATTGGAAATACACTACTTTCAACATCTGTAAGTTGAATTGAGAAGAAATCGAGTTCCATGCATCTGGATTCTTCATCGCCCTCAAAGTTCGCAACAGAAGCCGTCATTTTTGAGACTACTTACGAGGTTTTAAAGTGTAAGCCTCTCCTGAAAACCTAATTCTGCATCGTATGCATCTACCCGAAACGGTTTGAGCAGGTCCTCATTAGTGCAAGATGCAAGCGCATCGAAGAAGGTGGTACAAGATAAGCTCACTGCCAACCCCGCATCTAGACCCGACATGGACCAGGGGACGCAGCCAGTCAGTCCCGCCGTCGATTGTACAAGTCTTCCTCGCTATACTCTAGTTCCAACGTTAGTCCAAAGAAATCTCCCCTCGGATGGTCAAGTATAAATTCCTGCTCGCCGTGGCCTCAATTGGAACCACCACGCGGGCCACGTCGTCTCCCCGGGTCTCTTTTTTCCATATACACAGAGTGTAAGCTGACAGACCAGCTGCAGCATCGCTAATATTGCATCACGGCTGTCTGGTTGATTGTCGACCTGACCGGTATGCATTGCGATAAATGCTGCACGCTGAGTCCCGTTTAGGGCAGTACGGCGTCGCGAGGGAACACGATGACTGGTCTGTACCACGACGCCGGGGGCATCATTTGGTCTAGGCCCCTAACGTAAGCAACGTATCCAATACCATTGCGAGGAGCTGGGATGTGTATTATCGCCATTGAATGGGCCTGTGTTAGATACCCGGTGCAGCGGTGTACACGAGAGGGTCTGACGGTAGAAATACTTAACCGCGCAGGGTAAGCTTATACAGTACTTCCTCCCCAAATTCACACTTCTGCGGAAATGGAGGAGAAAAAAGCTGCTGGCGAAACTACAGAACTGTCTGGTGTGGCAGATGTTGGAGCTGGTGATGTGGAGTCGACGGCGTTTGATGCAAAGGCAACGAAGCGCTTGTTGCGAAAATTGGACTGGCATATCATCCCGTTCATGTCCTTGATCTACCTGTACGTTTGTTGTAGTTTTTCGACACCAAGTTAACTGTGGGCAGATTGTGCTTCCTTGATCGCACAAATATCGGCAACGCACGTCTGGATCATCTCGAACAGGACCTCAAACTCCATGGCATCCAATACAACAATTGCTTGGCTATCCTCTTCCCGTTCTACATTGCTGCTGAGATTCCTTCCAACATGATGATGAAGAGGTTCCGGCCCGCCATCTGGCTGACGTTCATCATGTTCTTCTGGTCTGTCGCCATGATCGGACAAGGCTTCGTCAAGAATTACTCCGGGCTCATGGCAACACGCGTGTTCCTTGGTGCGTTCGAGGGCGGCTTGTTTCCAGGCGTCAACTATTACATCACGCAATGGTATTGCCGGAGTGAGTGCGGGTTCCGCATGGCCCTGTTCTTCTCGGCGGCCACGCTTGCCGGAGCCTTTGGCGGGATACTTGCTAGGGGAATCGCGGAGATGGATGGCGATGGAGGACTCGCAGCCTGGTCATGGATTTTTGTGCTCGAGGGCCTTTTGAGTATTCTCGTCTCTCTGGCGGCGTACTGGCTGATATATGATTACCCTGCGACGTTAGCATGTCCCCACACCGGAAAGATTTAACTGACAAGATGTAGGGCACGTTTCCTCACGAACAAGGAGCGCGACGAAGTTGAAAGGCGCCTCGATGCGGACCATGGCCATCTCTCGAATGACTTCAACACCATATATGTCTGGCAGGCGATCAAGGACTGGAAGGTGTACATCCACATGCTGATATGCATGGCCAGCTTTTGCCCCATATACTCATTTGCATTATTTCTCCCAACCATTATAAAAAACATGGGGTATACCGCAAACAATGCGCAGCTAATGAGCGTGCCACCGTATGTATGTGCCTGCTTCTTCACGATAGCTGCGAGCTACTTGGCGGATCGAGTCGGAAAGAGAGCAGTGTTTATGCTAGGATGTCAACTGGTGGCAATCGCGGGCTTCGCAATGTTGGCCGGCTCTGGTAACTCGAAGGTCCAGTACACTGGTACTGTCTTTGCTGCCATTGGTACGTGTGTCGATCCGGCCGTTGTGGACTGTCTCCTGATTCTCGACCAGGTATATACCCCCAGGTGCCTCTCGGCCTCGCATGGAATAGCTCAAACATTGGTGGCAGTTTGAAACGAGGCACTGGTATCGCGATGCAAGTTATGGGCGGGAACTGTGGTGGCATCATTGCGTCATATGTGTACCTCTCGCGGGATGGCCCAAGATACGTGAAAGGGCACAGCATTCTTATTGGCTTTGTTTGGTGAGTCTACTTGGTCGGATCTAGATTTATCCTCTCTCATGCATGTTTCGCTGACGACTGTAGCATGGCATTCTTCCTTACTCTCTTCATGTCGAATTGGTGCAACATCGAGAACAAGCGGCGCGATAAGATAGCGCAAGAGACGGGTGTGCAAGAGCTGACGGAAGAGCAGAAGATGTTGGAGCGAGAGCTGGCCGACAGCGTGCCGTGGTTCCGATACTCGAGCTGATATATATGCCGCTGTCGACGGTGCAGCCGGGAAAGATCGTGACCATCTTGACGTACCTCGTATAAACAGTGAGGGTAGAGAGGGGAATGATGGTTGATGATCATCCAGTAACCGCTTTGTGGGGCTCGGGTGCTTCCTTACTACAGTCTTTAGATTGCTATCAGACGCCTTCAGATCCTACGGCGTCTATCGTCAGAAGGTCCCTCGACGGCCGGCCCATGCGTCACCAGTACCGCTTTTGCCATTTCCATACTCAGCGTCTGCTCCTCCTGCTCGATTATATGCATCGAGCTGTCGCTTGCAAGTAACCTCTCCGCGCCTTCGGTAGCCCTAGCTACGATGCTCAAGTCGTTTGCCACGTGCATCATGACCTCCTTGCCCGCCACCACGAGCATGAACTTTGCCTTTAGTCGATACGCTCTCCACATGTTGTAAGTCTTGAAGCTCGGAACCAACGTCGCAGGTAGATGGACCGTGAACGTGCACGACTGCCCATCGAAGCCGCCGTTCCTTGGCCTAAACCTTGTGTCTCTCGTTCGCATCGACGTCGAATATTCCACCTCCTTGATTGTGCAAAATTTGAGCTGTCCTCCGATCGGGGTCGAGCGAGCATTGATGTGCGACATGCGGAGGCCTTGATACGACTTTACACTGCAGCTGAAGGACGTGACGGTGACCTCCGGGATGGCGAAGTCGTACAGTTTGGCTGCTGGCGGTGGCAGTACAGCTAGTGACAGCACGAGTTGAACTCCTGCGCCGGGAACCGACGTCTTGGGTATGCTTATGTTCGAGCGCATGTAAAGTGTAAGGGTAGAAGAGGTGACCGGCTCGCGTAGCTGCTCCCTTATCGAAAAGCGCCTGTCCTGGCTGAGTTGGGGGGTCTTAACAAAAAGATCTTGTACCACTGTCTTTTTATCTATCAGAACATCATGAAGCTCGTTGGACGACATGCGGAGGGTGGTAATCGTGATCGGAACCGAGCAGATGCAGTCCAAGATCAATCTTCCATTACCGCCTTTGCTTCGTGATCGCACGGCTGAGAGCTTGTACTCGACGTAGCCCTGGGTTGTAGGGGTCACACGCAGAGTGTTTGAAGTTGGAATGGGTACCGAAGTGGAAGGTGGTAACGGATGGCGAGCTGTCGACTCAAAGCCCTCCTGGCTTGGCCAGTTGTGAGTGTAGCTGTAACCTTGGACCGCTCTCAGGTCAATCCCATTGAGATGTTCGAGACCTTGTTGGGTCTCTATCGGTATTTTGATCGAAAATCGTGATGAGGCACAGTATCGTTGAGGTTGGAGAGGAAGTACATGATACAGGAGCAGTGCGCGCTCTCTGTACTCTATTTGGCCTCCCACCGTTACAGATATTTTGGCCCTACCTTCTAAGATGAGATGAACGCGCCGAGTGAAGGTATGGGCATTCAATCCGACAACATAGCCGGTTATGGTATCTCCGGGGGCATACAGCCTCGTTGGATTGTCAATGACGAGTCCAAAGGGCGCCGATTCTTCGTTTGCGGGAGAAGCAGAGGTTGGCGTGTCGATTCTTTCTTCCGGCTCATTGATGTAGGACTTGTGTCCGAGCATGCCCAAGTCAAGAGGTATGAAGCCGAAGTCAGATGCCTGGTAGACCCGACTGGGTGTTGTTGATATCGTCGGGGAGAACGAGTTTGGCCTGGGCGGCGGACGAGGAAAAGACGATAACAGACTTCCTTCCCTCGCCTCGGGCATCGCTACCGGAGGGCTGTGACGAAAAAATTGCAGTATATTTGGACGCGGCATGTCTGGATGTGAGAATGAGGCCAGATTGTGACCGGAAGTAATTGTGGGTCGTACTCATACTACACAAGTCGAAGAATTCTCGAAGATCTAAAAAAAGACAACAACGCAGCTCGACATAGGCGACCAAAAATCCGGGTTGTAGTATCGATCCCAGCCAAGGCGTGTGTACGGTGTAACGGCTAATGTTTCAGGATTTACGTGTTTCAAATAAACTTCCAATAAGCGATCACGGAAACGCACCGAATCTCGACCAACGTCTCAAACAACGCCTTCGTAGTTTAGTTAGCGTTGCCAAAGCTTTGGGTAGGGATAAATATGCATGTCTTTCACGCCATCCTACTCTTCTTCGGGGGTTTCAAGAACACCCATCTACAAGGTTAGGAGGGCGAGTCGGATCGAAATGCTCGCCCAATCTGATAAACCGAACGAAGTCTAAAGTGTAAATTGCGCCCGCGCCACGACGCCTTTTCCAAACATTCTACTTATACCATTTTTCTTTTCGCGAAGTCGAACCAAGGCCACTACGTTCGCAGTGCTACCTGCCTCGATCTACTCGCCTGCACTTGAGACATGACGTGTGCTCGTAGTTCGTCTCGTGGCCCATGTTCGTGCGCTATTAATTCTGTCCGAGCGCGGTGCTTCTTCGCCTACGGCAGGCAAGCGCCAACAGCTTCATCGAAGTGCCGTCCGCCACAAAGTGGGGTCATGGGATCATCTGACTCGTAATCAACCTAGATGCCGGGGCGTTGATACATGTACCTGTTGCTGCTGTAGTGAGTATCGACAGATCCCATCGCAATGAGTCCCACGAGGGAAGGGACCCCTGAGGAGCATTCCTTCATCTGGAGATCTTCCTAATGAGTGGTTGTTGTCTCGCAAAGGCTACTGATCTCCATCCTAACGGGCGGTTGTGCACCGTATATGCTCCCTTTGGTGAGGTCAGCGATGAAGAATCCGATTTTCGATTGTGCAGTATTTTCCTCACGACCATTTCGATGTTGTGTTCTTTTGGATACGGAAGTCTAGAACTGGAGGTGACCTCAGAAACTCGGACGCGGTTGCGAAGGCGCTGTATAGCCCCAAAACGACACGCCACGCTGGAACGTGTATCAGGATAGATTCCAATAGCCCAGCTACATGCGGGGGTTTCAAGTAGGATGACGTGTGCTTTTCAAGTCCATCCTTGCGCCATGTGAGTTATTTTTTGGTGTGCTCTGGACGATCTCGTGCCGCTGTTTCAACATCTATTTTAGCTTTGTTCAGCCCTCGTTCTGGATGTCTGATTTCGAGTAGAGTTGTCCGGTCAAGCACTCGGTGAAGGCCCCATTGCAGTTGGGTCTAGGCATGCATTCTCGCCAGGATCGGCTTGGCGTGACGTGCATCGCTCGAGCATATGACTCTTGAGAAGTCGGCCACATTTTAAGAAAGGCGAATTTTTGAATTTACTGCACCTGTTGGCATAGATGTTTCCGATACGATGCTGAATCTGCTGATGAGAATGCAGCTCGAGCTCTCCGCCGCAAGGCAACATATGTTAAGGATGCGAAACAAACAGGGCTCACCTTTGTTGCGACATTTGCGAGAGGTATTCTACAACGATGTGGTGGTCATGGCGAAATGAATTGTGACATATACGAACTATACTGGTAGCGTCTCGATGCCATTCGTCCCTGTCGCTTTGAGGTTATGGATCGCAAGGGTGAGTTAGCAACCAGCAGAGAACGCATTGGGTGTCGCACTATCTTACACAGTGAATTAATTCAAACGTCCCCGAGTTGCTGCCTTGTATGCCCCACTGCCTGGCACGCGGACGTTGGTACCTAGGGTAGGCCTGGTCCATATATTCCAGAAATCTCGCCTAAGACCGACGACATGACAAGGGAAAACCAGCGGTATTGAATGATAAGGAACATAAACATGTATGATAATATTCGATGCTCTGTGTTCCTTGAATTGGATTTGGAATTCTAGTAGCCCATAGCGCACCCTGTAACCAATCGCTGAGCAGGGACTGCACGTATGCAAACGGCGTTCGGGAAGGAAGTCCCAGCCCCCGAGTACGGGTGCATGCTGATGTTTGCGGGCCCAGATCTGACCCCGTGAATGGGCTGTAGGCACAAAGGCGGGTGCGCATACTGAGCCGTCACTCTTCCTCTTCAGTATCGGTCTTCCAGAACATCCATGCGATAACGACCATGAACTTCAAGACCACAGCAGTCCAAAGCGCCCCCTCAAGTCCGACGCTGCTATGCGCCCAAAGACCCCCCCAAACGGCGCCTAGAAAGAGCAGGATTGGTGCCGCTGTCCTCCTATTTCGCTCGACGTTGGAAAGCGCAAGCAAGCTCGAGTCCGAGAACAAGTCACAATAAACACTCGTAAGAACCACGCTCGTTAAGCCCGTGTACTGAAGGACTCGAGATGTCACTGCCTGCCCGCTGGACTGAAAAGCGACCAAGGCAAGCGGTACGAGGATGGTCCAATGCAGCTCATCGGATGATTTGGACGCGAAAGTGACAAAGGCCGCGGAGAGAGCGATAAGAATCAGCTGAAGGGTGTAGGATACAACAAACACCCAGCGGCGACGCGGCGGGAAGAGGCGATGGAAGCGACTGAAGAAAAAGGAACCCAAGCAGAAGAAGGATATCGAGACTATAGCCTTGATCCAGCGAACGCCATCCTTTGGTGCTGCGATACCGAGACCGAGATAGATTGTGTTACCTGGAGTCGGGTCAGTCTCGGGGAAGTGCAAGTGCCAGGGCCATGAGATGACGGACCAGTCTGCATAGACACAAAGGATCCCCATATGAAGACGGCTGAACTATCCAAGAGTCCAGTGATGATGTAGCAAAACAGCAGTACTGCGTCTGCCCAATCCTTGCTGATGGGTGCGTTTGCGTGCTTTCTCAACCTGTGCCAGGGCCGAGCGTTACCCGAAAGTTTGCCGGACATTCCGAGCAGCGGCGTCTCCTCGTCTATGGCGTGGTTTGTTCTCGCACGCGGTTCTGCCATGGTTCTTGACGCGGGTACAAAACCACAGTGTTGTTCGAAGTTGGTGGAGGAGAGAGGGAGCGTCCAAGGCAGTCAAGCCGTCACGGATATTCGGGTCGGCCGCACATGCAGGTACCTCGCGCTAGGAAAAGTTTGCCCCAGCTTCCGCAAACGCCAATTGCTTGCGGCAACTCGAGGAAAGCACAGGAGACGCGCCTAAGGATTACCGGGGCCTGTATTGCCAGAGCGGAGAAGGACCGAGGCGGCTGTGTTGCAGGAAACCGGGTTGAGTGATGATGAGTAACGAACGGCAAGAGCGATGAAAGGAAAACGCCGAAAATGTCGTCATCGAGAAAAGCGGGAGGCGTGGGACGCGTCCAAAAGACGGCGTCCTGTCGACTCCTCCTCCAGCGAAGACACTGGCGTGTCAATTGAGCGCAATTTGGAGACCACTATGCAACTCTCGTTGTGCCTAGCGATGTTGGGCTGCGGCCGTGTGCTCACCGCGCCTCTGGGTCAGCAGGTGCTAACTACAACCGGACGTCACGCCGGGCCTCATGCGAAGGATCCATACTCGCCCGACTATCGCGATCCATACGGTCGGAAGGTCGATTCAGTGGGAGATAAGCTCCAGCCGCTGCCCTTTGTGAGTTGAAGCGCATGAAGGCTCCACCCGCTCTGACCTCTCGACCAGAGAAACGGCGACGGGACATCTGTACTGGGACCACGAAACAAACCCCGCGAGCGACAGAACCCAGATGTAGTTCGACCACCCGACACCGACCATGGCACAATCCCCAATATGCGTTGGTCTTTTGCCGATTCGCACATTCGCATCGAAGAGGGCGGCTGGACGCGTCAGACGACCATCCGCGAGCTCCCCACGAGCAAGGAGCTGGCCGGTGTCAACATGCGTCTGGACGAAGGCGTGATTCGCGAGCTCCACTGGCATGTTCAAGCTGAATGGGCCTATGTGCTCGAAGGCAGCGTCCGCATCACCGCGTTGGACACCGAGGGTGGCAGCTTTGTAGACGACCTCAAGAAGGGCGACCTGTGGTACTTCCCTCCCGGGCACCCCCATTCGCTTCAAGGGCTCAGCGAAAATGGAACAGAATTCCTTCTAATCTTTGACGACGGGAACTTTTCCGAGGACTCGACCTTTCTCCTGACCGACTGGCTCGCTCATGTTCCCAAAGCCGTGATTGCCGAGAACTTTGGCGTTCCGCCCGAGATGCTCGACGCAATTCCTGAAAAAGAAAAGTACATCTTCCAGGGCTCAGTTCCGGGCTCCATCGACGAAGAAATTCCGAAGAGCGAGGGCTATAGAAAGTCCAAGCTGCAGTTTACGCACAAGATGCTCGACGAGGAGCCGGTCAATGCTTCTGGCGGCAGAGCAAGAATCGTCGACTCCACCAACTTTCCCATATCCAAGACGGTGGCAGCAGCACACCTGGAAATCGAGCCCGGCGCTTTGCGCGAGATGCATTGGCACCCCCGGGCCGATGAGTGGTCCTTCTTCATCCGAGGTCGGGCGCGCGTAACCATATTCGCGTCGGAAGGCAACGCGAGGACATTCGACTACCAGGCTGGCGACGTGGGCATTGTGCCCAAGAACATGGGCCATTTCATCGAGAACCTGAGCGACGACGAGCCGCTCGAGGTGCTGGAGATCTTCCGCGCGGACAAGTTTGAGGACTTTTCGCTTTTCCAGTGGCTTGGCGAGACGCCCAGGCGCATGGTGAAGGAGCATTTGTTCGCCAAAGACAAGAAGGCGGGCGAGAAGTTCGAAAAGGCCATTTGGAATGCAGAAAAGGACATCATCAAGGCAAATCGGGGCTATGATGTGGAGGAGAAGGCGGAGCTGTAATCAACCGTAATATACCTGCGTCACAAGGTTGGTCGTTGGATCGCACACGACATTCAAGCTTCCAAGCGTTAGTATCCGATGTCATGGAATATCTCGTGCACAGTACTCACACATCCCAACGGTAGATGAGCTTTTCAGGGCGCTTGCAATAGAGCATCGTCTTCTCGGGCATCTTCTCAATGTCAAACGTGTGCCTGTCAATAGCCACGTTCCTTGCTTCCGAGTAGAGTTGTTTGCAAGTGAAGATGATTTGGCAGGTGGCATCGTCGACTACATGTGCCAGGATGTGGTTCCTGACCTCGGCGGGTAAGGTTAGGAAACGATTCGTGAGCTGCGTCTTGTAGGGCCGCGCCTTGTCGGCTCCACAGAAGTAGATGCGCGGTTCCCGTTCCCACCCGTGTCGGCGGCCCGCGACGTCGGCGTGTGCACTCACGAAGCGCCTCCCGATGAGGCGTTCCCTCCACGTCTGGACGTCTTCGCGCCTGTCGAAGCGGGTACGCTTCATGGTTTCCGAAGTTGGGAGAGGTTGCTGCGTAGATGGAGACGGCGGTCAAGGTCCGAGTCCGGGTAATGTAGTACCTAATGTGGGTGAGTAAGCCCGTCGCACAACGACATGTTTCAGACTCGCTCGTCCTCATCGATCGCAGCACGGGTGAGGCATCACAGGAAGCGGCACAGGCCGCGCGAGGTGGCGGGAGAGCAGACGACGGCGGGGCGGGAGATTCCTTCCCTTCCCCGGGACGTCCCTGCCTTGCGGGCCCACGGCTACCCCAATGGGTTAGGAGCGGCCCGTCGTGGTCGCTCTTTCTCTGCTTTCTTTTTCCAGGCGCAAGGCAAACAACATGAACAACGACACCATCACCACAGCCACACTGCTCTTACGTCCTCTTACGTCCGCCATTGGGTGCCTCATCGCTTCTACCCTGCCCAATCCGCACCTTGCAGGAGTTGACCGGACGAGCCGTCCAATGGATCCATGGATATCCCGCTTCGACTTCCACGAGTTTGTCGCAGCACTGCGTGCATTGTCAACGCCCGTCAGCAACCATGAAGACTCATAAAAGGGGAGTCGGACTGGATCACGCTGCATCTGATCAAAACCATCCCGCCCGCCGACATGTGCAGATTGGAGTCGCACGGCCACGACTGGTTCTGGTTCTGCTGCAAGTGTATGGATGGTCCCCTGGCACTGCAGGTCAACGCCTCCTGTCCAGGCCGAGACTGCCAGCAAGAAAGGTGTTCACATCTCGTTGTGAAGCGTTGCAACGTCTCGGTTTTGACTCCAGCCGCCACCCCTCCGATTGAACTTGATCCTCGGACCTGTCCAGACGCACCCGAGAATGAGCACATGACCGAAGACGGCAGGGAATGCTCGCTCGAATCAGCACCGCGAAACGCACCTATGTCTACCCACAACAAGATAGACGACAGGCGTGCTGGTCCACCTCTTTCAGAAATCGGCTTAGCACCACCATCTGCCTTGTCTGACGCCGGGCCTGATTCTGATGACAGCGATTCCATATCAACATCTTCGACTAGCTCTGAAGAAGATTTCGACGCGGAAACGATATTGACTGCCGACGACCATCGCAGGGACCTGTCGAGCTGGGTTATACGAGTGGTAGAGAAAACCATCGAGGACATGATACTTGCGCATCTGAACAACCTACCCCAGCCTCAAAGTTATCAGGTTCCAGCCAATACCCGACCTGGTGGACACACACCACCTGAGTCACAACAACAGTCGCAATCTGACGGCGCTTTCATCTCTTCTCAAAAATCTGCCAAGACACGATCAAGGCCACGGCGGCAAGAACAAGTCCCAGAGAGAAATGGCAATGAAAGTCATGATGAGGACGGACCCAACAAGCGCCGAAAATTGGACAGGGAAGAACCAACTGTGGGATGCATGCCCCCCAAATTTGCCTGCCCCTTCTTTAAGCATAGTCCCTATAAGTTTCACTACCGAAAGGCTTGCCGTGGGCCAGGCTGGGCTAAAATCCATCGACTCAAGTATGTATCTTCACTGCCGAATTACCGCCGTGTTCTAATGTCGATAGAGAACATCTCACGCGCAAACACTTCATTCATGAATGCAGCCGATGTATGGGCATTTTTGATAATGAAGAGATCCTTAGTTGTCACAGCCGTCAAGAACCAGCTTGTCAAGTACGTCAGCCAGGATGTCACAATCCAAACGAAGGCATTAACGGTGTTATGCTTGGGAAGCTGCCTGGTAAGAGAGGTCCCATCGCTTCTTCGGCGCGTGGGCACGCAGAACAGGTCCAGAAATGGAACGCAACATACCGTACCATCTACGGCGATGGTGCCCCAATTCCAAACTATTGTATGCTTTGCATTTCATCACCGTTCTGATATTTCAAGGCTAACACAACAAGATTACGAGGCGGAAGACGAGGACAGAATCAGTGATCCAAGCTCGCGTAAAGCTCGGCGTGAAGAACTGGTCGACAATCTTGTTAGACGACCTGATACTCGAGAATTCGAGGCGCAAGTTTCACGATATCTAGACGAGTTCATTCAGTCAGAGTTCGATTCCATAAAGGCACTGATTGACCCGAATGGGCCCTTCAGCAACGCACATACCGTGTTGAATCGAATCATATCCGAGTTCAAATCCAAGAATCTTTCAAGCATCCTAAGGGAGCTCGAAGAATGCGTTGATCAGCAAGGCCAAGATGAAGCTCTTGGGACAGGATCAGTGGACCTCGAGATCGAGAGCGACATGTCGCTGGCCAATGAACACGCGTCTAGTACGATTGAGGATACTTCATTGCCATGGGAACCGCTCGAGCAAGCTTTCGACCTTGAAGACAGTACGCGTTTTGATAAGACACTCGGTCTTGGGAACATCAACGAGCTTGAAAATTTTGACGGCTTGACATTGCCAACCATAGAGGGGTTTTCAGAGGTACTGCCGCCTCAGGAGCCTCAAGCTCGAGCGACACAGGATCTGGCTACGCCACGAAAAGAAGTCCTAGGCGGAGTCGGACATGGATCGTACTCTGAAAGGAACGCACGGCTGCATGCCGCGGCGCGCTCGGCCGAACGACTTGAAGGCCAAAGTGACAGTACTGGAACAGGACAATCCGATCATGGGTCGACATACGTGAGCGAGAACCTCCTTGATTTCGGAGAATTCCTGGAAGAATATCCTCCTGGTGGAGGCTTCCAGTACTAGCAGCAGATCTTTCTGCCACAAAGAGCAGTCTGTAATCAGGACCTTGAATAGCGCTTTAGAACATGTACCCGGGAGAGAAAATGTCATCTTTTCTCGAAACGTTGTAGATTTGCTTACTTATCAGCATATCAACTTCGGCTTGGCCGAGGCATTTGCCAATTTGAGCTCTACCGCACCACTAATCATACTCACATCCGTGGCGTACAGATCACACGTGGGGTTGAACCGCACGCAAGGGAGTCGTCGGATCTCATACATTGCTAGCACACTTATCCGCATGCTCGAATGCTGTCCCTTTTTGGTTGCAGACTGCAGAAATGACAGCATAATGTTATGCACCAGGGCCTTGGTCGATGCTGAGTCTCACATCTGCCCGCTCGTATCAGTCTGGGCAAGGCAAGTTGCCCTTTCTGATACCTCGCGAGCACGCCACAAACGCTCGCAGCATCACTAATACATGGAATGGACTCCCCATCAGCAACATGTGTCTTGATTAGTTGGGCGAGTGCTTGGCACCAAGTACACGTCTCACTTTCGCCAGCCGGGGCCATGCGAGCTTAGTGAGCAGTAGCCTCACCGGGTGCTAGCGGCTACAGCTTGATGAGCTTAATCGCACGTAAGGGCCTACATCCAAATGTTCGTCAACCTAGTTCCGCAAAATCCGGGTGGAATTCCGCCCTGGCGTATCAGACGCCTGAAACACGGGTGGGGTAGCGCAGAGTGCACGCGTATTACCCTGTGAAGCATGCATGCGGTCGAGCTGAGCAGTAGCCAGATGCAGGAGAGTGGCGCATGCAACCATAACAAGAGAGCGCGCTGCGGTATAAAGAGAAGAGAGGCTTGTCCCCGTCTACCGTGCCATCTCTATCTAACACCACACCTTTCCTCTAGTGCATCCCACCATGGCTTCCCAAGGCTTCCATCTTGTCAATGGCGAGGTGCAACCCCCGAATCCCCACTTTCTCCCTGCCGTCACTGACCAGTCCAGATCCTCAAGGGATCCTCGTCCGACACGTACCCCGTTTTCAACCCCGCCAATGACTCCAAAGTTGGCGACATCAACCTCGCCCGCGAGAAGGAAGTCGATGCCGCTGTGTCTGCTGCTCGCGAGAGCTTTGAGACGGGAGAATGGAGCAAACTGACGGGGACCCAACGCGGCGCCCTGATGCACAAGCTGGCTGACCTCATCGATGCCAACGCCGAAGAAATCACCAAGGCCGAAGTCCAGGCAATGGGACAGCCGGCTGCCATTACAAAGAACTGGATCGTACCGGCGTGCGCGCAGACCTGGAGGTACTACGCCGGATGGGCGGACAAGGTCGAAGGGCAGACGTTTGATGAGGAGGGAGGCTTCTACCGGCTAGTGAGATACGAGCCGTATGGAGTATGCGCTGGCATCGGGCCCTGGAATGTCACCATCATGTGAGCACCACCACGACTCGTCTGATGATGCACGATCCTCTAACTCGTTGCAGGACCATGGCATGGAAGATGGCGCCTGCTCTCGCTGCTGGCAACACGTTTGTTTACAAGGGCTCGGAGAAGTCTCCTTACAGCATTCTAGTCCTCGCACGCTTGTTCAAGGAAGCCGGTTTCCCAGATGGCGCGGTTAACATCCTCACCGGTGATGGCAAGACGGGAGCCCTGATGGCATCGCACATGGACGTGGACAAGATCTCCTTCACCGGCTCGGGCGCCTCCGGCCGCAAGGTCGTCGACGCTGCGAACAAGAGCAACATGAAGAAGGTGACGCTCGAACTGGGCGGGAAATCGCCGTCAGTCGTCTTCGCCGACGCCGACATCCCCAACGCCGTCACCGGAAATTCGCAAGGCTTTCTGTTCAACTCTGGCCAGGCTTGCATCGCTGCGTCTCGGTTGTTCGTGCACTCGTCCATCGCAGACCAATTCATCGAGCACCTGAAGCAGGCATTTGAGGGTGCCCAGCAAATTATGGGGGATCCCAGCGAGCCGACCACCATGCTCGGACCGCTAGCAGACACCAAACAGCTCGAGCGCGTGCTGGGCTTCATCGAGACGGGCAAGACGGAGGCCAAGCTCCTGGTCGGCGGGGCGCGCAAGAGCGACAAGGGCGCCTTTGTGCAGCCGACCGTCTTCCTCAACCCAGGCAAAGACTCGACCATCTACAAGGAGGAAATCTTTGGACCGGTGCTGTCAGTCTTGACGTTTGAGACCGAGGAGGAGGCCATCAAGCTCGCCAACGACACGGCGTATGGGCTGTCCGCGTGTATTTATACGGCTAGTACGTCACGGGCGCTGCGAGTCGCGTCCAAGGTCAAGGCGGGGACCATCGCGATCAACGGCACCTTCTTGCCAGACAACAACACGCCATTCGGAGGTTACAAGCAGAGCGGCAATGGGAGAGAGCTGGGCAAGGAGGGTCTGATGGCCTATTTGCAGGCAAAGACTATCAAGATTAACATGGGTGTGTGAGGGATTGGCTTGAAGCTGGAATTTGTAGCTCCAAGGCTTCAAGTGTAGATTGCAGATTGTCTGCGGTGCGTGCATAAAACATGGCATATAGCACATGAGACGCAAGAAGAAAGTAGACAAATAATTATCCCCAAGCCAAAAGCTGCATTGGAACCAGTTCACGCGTAACCACAACTTCTCTGAAACTACGAAATGTGATAATCAATACGATCCATTCACACTACAAGGGAGTAATTTCAAAAACTATGTATGCCACGTGAATTCTGCGACGCCCAATATTGCCTAGCGCCACGCCTAATCGGGTGCTGAGATGTCACGTGACAAACACAGCTCTTGACAATAACCCGTTGTACAAGGGGTTTACAAAGTACTTGCAACTCCCCAGCATCACAATTTCCTCCCTTCTTGCACCCCCTTCCATACAAAATTTGCGCTCCCAGGTCTCTCTCCCTACGCCTCCCTAAACTCCCTCCCGGCCTTCTCCACATCCTCCCTCGCAATACTACTCCTCCTGCGCTCCGCCACATTCCTCCCCTCCTCCGTCTCCTCATACCCAATCAGCACCTCGCCCCTCTTATCATACCGATGCGGCATATCATGCGCAATCTTGACCACATCAAACGGATTCGTCGTCTTATGAAATATCTCGTCCATCTCCTCCAAACTACGATACGCAGTTTCGGGGAAGAAGAAGTAGACGCAGGGCACCATGAAGGCGTTGATGACGCAGAAGATGATGTAGGTTTTGTAGCCGATGTTGGCAAAGGCGACGGGCGTCACCATTACGACCATGAAGTTGAAGATCCAGTTCGCGGTGGTGGAAATGGCGTTTGCGGGCGCGCGGATGCTGAGGGGCGTGATTTCGGCGGGGTAGAGCCATGTCATGCCGAGCCAGCCGACTGCGAAGAACTGGGTTTGGGTTAGTAGGCGGGGATTTGGGTGCCGTGGGGAGTACGAACGCTGTTGAAGACGAAGAGGAATACGGCCTAGATGATACATGTTAGCGTGGGAAGACGCGAGGGAGCGGATTAGGGGGGGAAGAAACGTACCGCTGTAATTCCCAGACTGTGACTGACATTGCTCGTGGTGCCGGCGAGGACGGCCATGGATATGGACTGGCCGGCCGCGCCGAACATCATCAGCGAGCGGCGACCGAAGCGCTCAATGGTGAAGATGGCGATCCAGGACGCCATCCAATACTCTGTGCCGTTGCACGCTGCGAGCAGACGACTAAGGAAGCCAGATAGGCCGATATTCTGCTCGAATATAGTCGCCGCGTAGTAGGTAATAATATTAATACCTGAAATCTTTGTCTGTGTTCAGCACGAATCTGGCATGTCTGGTTGTGGGTGTCTCACCTGCTGGAACATTTGATTCGTGTACGCCAGCGCGGTACGGTGGAAGTTGCGATTCTTGTTCATCTTGAAGCAGTCCCTGAAGCCGCCCTTTGACATTTCAAAGACCGTGTCCTTGACGGCCTGGAACTCGCCTTGGACCTTCTTGTCCTCGGGTGGCAGTTCGCTGAGCGCACAGAGAACATCCAGAGCTTCGTCCTCGCGGCCCTTGAGGACCAGCCAACGAGGAGACTCGGGGAGGCCGGGGATGGCGACTAGGATGAAGAGGGCGAGGGCGATTTGAAAGGCGATTGGGAAACGCCAGGCTACGGTGCTGGGCTCGAGGAAGGAGAAGCCCAGATCGATCCAATACGACAACATGACGCTGGGATTTTGTTAGCGAGTGCATTGAGGAGAATTGATGATGCTGCTCACCCAAACACAATCAAGGAGCCCTCGATCATGACCATCTGGCCTCTTCGATGTGACTTGGACGTCTCAGCTTGCCACGTGGGCACAGTACTCGTGTTCATGCCATTGCCGAATCCGGTGATGAGTCGAGCAGGAATGAGCTGGCCCAGACTGAAAGACGTGGCTTGAAGGATGGCGCCGACAATCATGATGGAGCTGCCGACGAAAATGGTGCGTTTACGCCCGAGCATGTTCCCGAGCCAGATGGTGGCGACAGCGCCGAAGAAGCAGCCAAGCGTGTAGCCGCCGACCGTGATTCCCTGGATGTTAGACGCATGGCTGGGGTTGCTTCCAGGGGGCGGATTCGCCGTATCGATTTGGGGAAAGTACTTGAGAAAGGATGGAAGGGTGAGAAGGCCTCCCATGACACCTTGGTCTGTGCCAGCATCAGTCGATGAGGATGAGAGTGGATAGATAGGGGGAGACACTCACCATATCCGAATAACGCAAAATCTGTACCAGCTACAACAGCAATGGCGATATTGAGCCTGAGGCCCGTGAGCCCGTAGTACTTCTTCCGCGCCATGAGGGCTGAGGGTTGAATTCAAAGCTTCAATGCAGAGGAATATGATGCCCGCAGACTGGTCCACAGTGCTCGACAACAAGAAAAAGAAAGTGGAGCAGCGCAGATATAAGACTCTGCCAGGAAATGCAGGATGGCGCGGCGCGGCGCACCACACCAGCCCCGACACACATCTCCACCCTCGGCAATCTACGAGTCCACGCCCCCGGCGATGACGTTGCGAGCTTGAGCCGCGTGCGGGGACACTCCAACGGCCCCGTGGGGAGCGTAGCGCGCATCTAATGGACTACCGAACGATCGACCGCCTTTCGTTCCGAACCCAGTCCGCGCCAATCGCACCGCGACCGACACCATCAGCTTGATATCTCACCGTCCGGGTTTCCCCAATCGAGCAGTCCCGGGCGCGCCTCAAACACAAGCATGGCCTGTGCTGCATCGGAGCCGCGACTTCGTTGCTGCCGCTAGGCGCATCGGCGGCGACATGATGCCACAAGTAGTATTCCGGGCGTGGTATTTTTGCCCCAGGTCTGGTTGTGATGTTGAGAAGGCGAAGCATTGTCGGGGCCAAGCGTGTTGGAGCGGGAAGTGGAGAATTATGTGGGTTGGGCATGCCGGACGGCATCTTGGCTCGCTGTCCAGCGTTGCCTTGGCCGACTCTTGTTCGTACCTCCGCCACCCATTTCACGTCAGAATTTTTGACATTACTCGGATTTCCCTGAGGCCGCGGTGGCTCTCGCGTCGCAGGGCGGCGGGTCGTGGGACTGGTTGGGCGCTTGTACGATCGAGAAGGAGTCGGAATCGAAACTATCGTCTACGAATTCGAGGCTCCGAGTTTCGAATATGGCGTCTTCCTCGGCCATTGTTGGGCTTTTTTGCTCATCTTCGTCAGCTGGGAATGGAATAGGTTGATTGAGTAGGTTGGAGGAGTGAGGGATGCTGAATATTGGCATGGACGAAGGTCCGGCGCCATCGAGAGGCTGAGGATGAAAGCTGTCGCTATTGACGCCCATGTCTAGATCTGGTGGGATGCCAGTCCACGACATTCCGAAATTGTAATCATCTCTCAACTCGGGAAGATTTGTGAAATCCATATTGGAGAATAGAAGAGCGGGAGTCTCTGTTTGGGTGGTTTCTGCTAGCTGTGCTCCGTGAGCCAGATCGAAAGGATGCACTCCACTCGTGGTACTGGAATTGGATAGAGGCCCTGAAGTGGTGGGGAACGGGTATGTGTTTATGATTTCGTGGAGCGACTCCTGCATGGCCTGCATCAAGTGATCGTTGAAGAATCGCCTGTACAATTCTCGTTGTTCGTCTTGCTGAAAGTACTGGCTCATTTCCGTTTCCGCTCTGGACTGCGCTACTTGGCGCCAGTGGTGGAAAAATTGGTTTTGCCCATCTATGCCATCCATCGGTTCGTCCACGGCGCCGTCTGTCATTTCGACGTCTGCAAAGGTGAGCGAACGACTTGTGCAGAGGAGAAGAAATCAATTACATGGCGACGGAATTTCCGCAATATCCACCTCTGGAAAGAGGATCTGATAGATGTCCCTCCATTTGTCCTCTTCGCTGCGACTCTTGTTCCTTGGACGCTTTTTAAGCTTCTCGAATTTTTGCTGGTCGACACCGAACGCATTCCTCGGCTCGCAGGGGTCGCATCGGATCACACGTCTCGAATGCTGTACCAGACCATCATGTTTGGCGAATGACCTTGAGCATCTGTCACACTGGTATAATCTATGATTGCGGTAGAGGTGCTCCCTGTTCTCCTTGTAAACATGTAGCAAATAAGGCCGGGACTGTCCACCCACTTGACTCGATGAGTGGTTACCCAGCCTGAACGAGCGCAGCATCCATGCCCTGTGTATCGCGAAGGGCTGTGTTTATGGTATGGACATCCAAGTTTCAACGTCTTACGTTTGGTGGTCCTTTGGGAATCTGCTGAAGTGACCTCACCTTGGTCAGGGGCATCCGAAGGTGGCGTGTCTCGACGTCTCTTTTGCCCTGCACCGGTTGGCTGGCTCAGACCGTCGGATCCGCTCAAACTGCTGGATGCGCTAGATGCCGAGGGACTATGCGCCGAAGAAGTGGTGCATTCAATAATGCCGGTCTGATCGTGGTACTTTAATGATAAACGATCGAAGAGTCGCTCCAACGATATCCATATGTGCTGCCTGACACTGCCTGGTAATATGGTCTCATCTTGGCACTGAGGAGTTCCCGGACATGAGTGACAAACTTCCTCATCTTCGTCTTCATCACCACTCGAATCTTCGATTCTGCTCTTCTCCCTCGTTGCTTGACCAGGAATGTATCCTAGTTTGTTGCTCAGCGGAGACTCGTTCTTCAATCGCCCTTCCTCAGCATCTTCCAGTTCCATTAGCGTTCCCAGCTCCTGCATGCTCATGATTTCTTCCGTGTCACCTTTCACCGTCGTACCAATTGATGTGTACCCTGGATCGTTGATTGGCTGCATGCTAGTGTCGAAACGCGTAGTGCAAATTGGACAGAAGTACTTCGCCAGGGCCCACAGGTTCATAGCTCCGCATTCGGGGCATACCCACATGTCATTGGGCATAATTTTTAGCGACATGATGGATTCCGACTGATTCCCGCACTCTTCAACTTTTGCCGGCAACAGAGTTGATTGTTCGTACCGACTGGGCGCAGCGAAAAGAAGCCACAGAGTAGGTGATGCAAGCACTGCGTAAAGCCTCAAAGACCAAATACCCAAAGTCTATCAGGTCCCTGGCCCTATAACGCGCGACGAGGCCTAATGCGCACACTTGCGCACTAAGAGCCATGTACCTGCAGATCGGCAGAGCGTCTGCCGAATGACATGGGCTCGTTCAGCGCCGCCCAGTCATAACGCCGCAACCTTCGGATTCAGGAACGAAACGTGCGGAATTGAAATCTGAACTGTACGGGTGTGTTATAAGAGTGATGGATTGTTATAAAGGTAAACAGCATATCAAGTGTTCCTTCCCCCTCGGTCAGGATCGCCGGATCCGATACGGGAAGGTGCCTTCAACACGAATGGACCTCTAAACATGATGCGCAACAGCTCGGGAAGTCGATACGCCGTCTTACCTACTTGATCTCATAATTCTAAATCTCATGCCGTCAAGCACTGTACTTTCGTACGTCGGTAAAAGCAGAAAACCGTGAAAAGTGTAGACTTCAGCAGAGCAAAATGGTATTATCACACCTCTCTCTCTCCCCTTCCGCCCTCCCAAATCTCTCTCGCGCCCAACGCTTTCTTCCCCCCCCCCCCCCCCCAGGCTGGAAATGCATCAACACACACTATGCCAATTGTACAATACTCTCTCCATCCACTAAGCGTAGCGCCGACCATGCAGAGACTTATATAAAAGCGGAAACATGCCCCTCTCCAATCGTCATCATCAGCAACTGCCTATCCTAGAAAAGCGACGACGACGCTTGCCAAAAAAGTACGCTGCTGGGAGGCGCTATTAGATATCTGGTGGCGGCGTGGGCAATTCCCGTTCTCCTCTCCTCTGCTCCGGGCTGGGCGGATGCACAATCGTGACGGGGGTGTTGACGCCTTGCGAGTCTGTCCCGTCGGCGCTGACGATGCTCGCTCGACGGTCTCCCTCTTCGTCATCTTCCTCCTTGATGGTTTCGGCGCCGGGGCTCATGACGCCGCCGTCCTCGCTCTTGGCGCTGCTCGCCTGCTGTCTTCTGCGTCTTCTTCGTTCGCGCTCGCTGTCGGCCGATTCGCGCCGCCTTCGCACGCTGAGGCCGCCGTCTTTGCCGCTCGATAGACCCTCGAGCAGGGCCGCCGCACGATCGCCAATGTCCGGCGTCGCGTCTGTGGGCGAGGCAACAGCATTGGAAGTCTCAGACTCGTTGGATTCTGACTTTGGACTCAGCATACCTTTGCCCTCTGCTGCAGCCTCTTCTCCGTCCTCGTCGCCCATGTTGACGCCCAGCTCGGGGATCTTCTGCCCGCTGGCCACGCGCACCTGGTGGCGGTCCTTGAGGCGCGCGCGCCGGCGGCGGTCGCGCTGGTCTCGGGCTTCGGGCTTCGCTGCGCGCAGTTTCTGGAGCAGGTCGTCCATGGCGCCCGTGGCGACGGGGGACTTGGGCGCGTCGCTGTCGGGGGAGATGGCTCCCGAGGAGAGGGGATTGAGATTGGTGGCTTTGCGGCGCATGCTGGCTTCGTTGCGGCGGTGGAGGTCTTCGAGCGACACGTTCTTTTCTCTGGATTTCTGCGTACTGTTAGCCGTTTGCGGTGCTTAATGGCGAGGATTTGACTCACCCTCCATTCGACGACGAAGTTGGCCAGCTTTGCGAAGAAGTCGCGTCTGGCGGAGTCGTCCGAGGAGTCTTCTCCGTAGAAAGCCATAATGTCGTCGTACGTCTTTTGCATATCCTCCAAGAAGACCTGCAGCTGCTCAGCTTTACGCCTGGCCTCCCTCATGCTGCGTTGCACCACAATGGCCACCTTGTCCTCTGGATGGAATTTGCTCGGGTCAGAAAGGTTGCCTGCGTCGAGAGAGGCTTGGGTGTTTTTGATGTTGTCAATGTACTTCTTTGCGTCAGTCTGGAGTTGCTCAATGTTGATCTTTTGAGCGGTGACGACACCGCCAATCTCGTCGGTGAAGTTCTCCCAGCCCGGGTACTGGTTTCGGACGATGCGCTCGACCAAGTCTGCAAAAGTGGATTCGTTCTTATCGTCCTTGAGCATCCCCAGTCGAGACAAGGTGGAAAGTTTGAAACCATTAGCTTGCTTGTTCGCATCGTTCATAAAGTTACCGATGTCGAGAATCAAGCCGAGCACGCTGATCAAGCTGGCTGAGCTGCGTAGACTGTCTGATACGCGCGAGACCTCTAAGAGTTTGGTAGATATCTCATCATACTCGGCTTCATAGGTGCGGGTGAGCGAAAGGGCCCTCATCCTGCTCTTCCAGTAGTGGTGGAGTTCATACGCAGTATACAGATAGATCTGATCTTCACGGGTGAGCTCGGTCGGGTCCTGTTCCCGCTTACTGTCTCCAGCATTGGGCCCAGTCCAATCCTTCGAGTAGGGAGCCATGAGCTTGGCGGTGTTGTCTGGGATGTCGCAGAAATCGTTCTTCTGTAGGAAATCCATGACCACAGGGTCGTCCAAAACCTTCTTGTCGCAGTGGATGATCATGTCGACCATTTCTTTAACAGAGAACGAGGAGTATTTGGCCATACTGATCTGGAAGCTGTGCATGAGATCGCGAGAGATGACCTGTTTTTTGTCGTCTTTCTTGGAGGACTTTTTGCCAATCTGCTTGATCTCCTTTGCCAAGAAGAGCTTTTCGACTTCGTCCAGGACACCCCTTCTCGAGAGTTCTTGGTACTTTTCTTCCTTTTCTTCCGAGGTCGGCGCATGAGCAGCCCACACGGTGGTTTGATGCGAGTCCACCTTGTCCCAATGCAACGCCTTGAGTTTCTTCTTTGGTCGTACACCTGGCAACGGTATAGATGGCCCCGCAGCAAGACCTGGCTTGGACAAGAAACCAGGGCCGCGTTTTCCTGGCATCGGTGGAGGGGGAGGAGGTGGAGGCGGACCACCATCGACTTGGCCAGGCATGGGGGGTGGCGGAGGGATGCCCTTCGCTCCGGGAAAGCCTAGCTGACCAGGCGGCGGGGGTGGAGGGGGTGGGGGAATATTAGCATTAGTACCAGGCATAGGCGGTGGCGGGGGGATTTTGGAAGGAAATCCAAGAGCACCTGGAGGCGGAGGAGGAGGAGGTGGAGGAATTTTGCCAGCGGGTTTCGGCGCATCGACCTTGGCCTCGCCATCTGCTGGAGTTTGCGGCGTGTCCGAATCGAGACTGGGATGTGATGGGCCTGTGGTGACTCCATCACCTTCTTCCTCATCAGAGTCGTCAAATCTCTTGACTTTGGATGCAATCTCTCCCAGAAGACCAGTCGCCTGAGCAGCGCTCATTTTCGGCTTCCGCACTTCTACGAGCCTTGGCTTTTCGATGATGGCATCTTCGTCGTCCTCGTCGATCTCTGACATGGCTTCATCGTCAGCAATGCCGCCGACGGGTTTCCTTCGAGGCACGCCACTCTTTGCCCTTGCAGTCCCAAGGTAACCGGGGTCGAGGACCTCGAAGTCGGAAGGACTTTGGCCCATGGTGCCTGTGGTGCCTTCCATCTTCTCTCTGAGCTCTCTGAGCTTTTCGCTGGGCACGGCTTGTTGGAAGTTCCTCCCCTCCAGCGCAGCCTGCGTTTTGGCTCGTTGAAGTTGAATTTCCAGCCTGTTCATCAGACGGTCCCTGTCCAGGATACCTGTCATTTGCGTGGGGTCAGCAGCTTCTTTGCCCGATTTATTGGCGGCCGATGCAGCAACATCCTGTGCGTCTCTGAGCATCAGATACAGCTCCCGCGTTTCCAGCTCATTCCGCTGCAACTCTGCCGCCCGTATTCGTTGGATGTCAGCGAGTTCAGCCTTCATCTGCTCCACCTGCCTTCCACGTAGCTCGATGATGCGCGCTTGTTCGTCCATTTGCTTCTGCATTTTCTGCACCATGCCGTCTGCACCGAGCTCGAGCTGGGATCTGGCTTCATCGCGCTCTGCCAGTGCGGAGTCGGCGATTTGACGAGCTTCGACCGTCTGATCCTGCAGCTGCCGGGCTTCCGAATCGGTGTACAACTTATCGAGGAGCGACTGGACGGTGAAGTTGAGACTCTGCTTCAAATCCATGTCAGGCAGTCGACGATCCATGGCAACATAGCTGAGCATCGAGTCGACCAGCTGGAACATTCGTAGTCGATCCTCCCCGTCAACATCGCGCATGAGCATCAAATGCTGCATGGCAGACAGGAAATAATCCCCAGTCTTGGTGTCCTTGACCTTGCTGGATATGGCATCGGCGATTTGCACGGGATCGTTGAGGTCCTTTGTGTCGCCATCTGCGCTGACGACGGAGCTGTTTTCGCGCTCCAAGAGGTCTTCATAGTCGATGGATTCGTTGGTCCTGTACCGTTCGATTTGCTTGTCGATGGTGTCGTACTGGAACCCCTCCATCTTCCCGAATATGCGCTTGATGCCGCATGCTGTGAATTGGGCGCGAATGTGGACGCGCAGCTGAAGATCTCGGCGTGGTGCATCTACCACCATGTTGATGAGGAACAGAGTAGCAATGGCATATTCCATGAGCATGTTCTCCACACCGATGCCTCCACTGCGAACCTCGTCCGAAGCGCCCACCATAGATCCCATCTTACCTCGGCCGTCAATGGTGACTTCGGTGATGCGCATCCAAGCATCGAACCGCCCGTTCTCGCCATATTGCACTTTGAGATTGTCGAGGGCTTGGATGACTCTCTCGTGGCCAGCACCATCGCCCCAGTGGCACAAAAAGGTCAGCACTTCCGACACCAATTTTCTCGTATTCAACCGGGAGGAGGTCAGTGATCCAACAAGGGCCAGAATTATCGAGGGGTGCTGGAGGGCATTGTCCGCCCCGTATTTGCTGTTCATCAATGCCTTGAGGCACTTGATGATGTCGTACTCGCGTTCCTGGTCGCCCTCGGCTTTTGACAGCAAAGCGCTGGGAGGGGGCGCTGGTCCCTGTCCTTTTCTCCGATTGATCTTTGTCAGAATGTTGGTGAGGGCAATCTGGCCTTGTGCTTCGATGAAGCCCCTGACCCATACGATCGGCTGTGTTCTTAGATTGATCTCCAAACTCGACATCTGTTTGTTCGTGATGGAGTTGTCCATGACCCTTTTGACGTACCACTCGGGGGAGCCATCTTCTTCGGCTCGCGCAAGTATGTCTGGGCTGCCAATGTACGTGTTCCGGTTGCCCTGGCGCTTCTTCTCGTCGTGCTTGAACTCGGCCAGTTTGTCCTGATAGACCAGGGTCCACTTCTTGTCAATCTTGTAGGCCTCCATCTGCCGCCGCGCCTGCTCGGGCAGGCTCTTCCATCCTCTCTTCACCATGAGGTTCATAAACTCCTGCTCGACGACATGGTCAGGCGGGCGCTGTATGCTGGGCGTGTGCGTTCCAAACGATGCCGTTGATGAGTTGTTCGAGTGCAGGAGGTGGCGGTGGGAGTCGCGCGGGGCACCCACGACGGTGGGCAGGAGAGAGCCCGAGTCGAGGCCAATGGAGGAGAAGGTCGATTGCGAGGCGTTGGGCGGGTAGAAGATGTTGGAGGTGCGCGATTTGGAGTCGTTTGAGTAGACACTGGCCTGGTCTGACGAGGTGCGCGTGTTGTTGGACGAGTCGGTGCCCGCGTACGTCGAGGGGTAGCCGTTGCTCGTGCGCGCCTGCGACTGCGACTGTCCCTGCCCCCACTGCTGCATCGACACGCCTCTGTCACCGATCTGACTGGATGCGATGGTGGTGCCCGCATTGTGGGGGGGAGGTCTCGGTGGCGCAGTGTTGGTGTAGCCGTTCTGCGGCAAGGGGGGCGCGAAAGTAGGATACTGGTGGAAGTCTCCCCCGCCCTTGTTTAGGTGGTGTGGCAGCGGTTCTGCCATGCGTGCCGTGGCGTCGTCGCCGTGTCTCGTTCGCGGGCGGCCGTCTGAATTTGGGTCGTAGGGCATGGAGGAGAGCACGCCGGCCTGCATGGCCATGCCCGGCTCGACGGCGATGGAGACGGGTCTGTCGATGGAGGCCACCGAGGACGAGTGACGGTGCGAGTGTCTGGACGACTGTGACCCTGGGGCGCTTGCTGGCGGACTCTGTGTGTTCGGTGCGAGGTGGGTGTCATTGCCAGACTTGTCCTTGTGCAGGCGACGTCCAAAGAACTTGCCGGCGGATGATTGCCTGCCCTTGCCATCCTGCGGCGTGCTCGAGGGCATGGTGCGTGGTGTATTATGCGGTGGGGATATATGGGCGCGCTGCTATGGGCCCGGCGCGGGCAGTCGAGAGCAGCGTGCCAAATCAGCCTGAAACCGCAATGCGAGGCGCACGAGGGGATCGTCGGTATGGGTTCGGTGGTGGACGGCGGGAGGGCGGCGGCGGCGGCGGCGGCGTGGAGGATATGGCCGAGGGCGGGTGGCCGTCGTGGTGTTGGGAGTCGCAGGTGCAGATGCAGGTGCAGGCGTGGTGGCTCGGTGGGCTGGCTAGCCGGCGGCCACACTACTCGGGTGGGTCAATGGCGACGGTTTTGTCACGGCGCGCCCGCACACAGCGTCGTCCAGCGTCGTCCAGCGTTTCGAGCCTTGGGGAACTCAGTCCACGGGTTGCCGCTCAGCACCACCGTTGCCGCTTTGGGCGTCGAGACGGAGTCCAGCTTCTCCTGAAACTAAGCGCGTGCCGCCCCTGGGCTCGTGTCGCGCGTGGCTTGAGCGACCACCGCCAGGCCCTCAGCACGCCGACGGGGTCGTCCACCTTGTTTGCACCTCGACCCTCTGCTCACCCGTTGCTGCTGTGCGTGTTGCCTCTGTCTGAGCAAGCCCGTCGACGAGACAGACTTCTGCATGTGCGCCGCCCATCACCCACAGAGGTAGCCGCAGCACCCACCGGCCCTTGTCCGTCGGGGACGCCATAGTTGACCGCCTCACCTCCACACCCCTACGCCCAGTCCAGCGGCCATGGGCACCTTTGTGCACTTTGTAAAGGTATCCCTTCTCGACATGCGGCCGCCGTGCGGGACCGTAGCTGACGCGCCAGACCATCTTCATTCCGCTCTTCCTGGCCGCCATCCTCTATGTGCTCCTCGCCCTCATCGTGATTCCCTTTGTCCGCCGACACCGCACGCGCTACAGCCAGTACCTGCCCATGCCCGTTGACGTGTCGGCGACGACCGTCTCGTGGCGGACAAAGATCTCGGACGCCCTGGCGAACCTATTGCTACCTTCCCGCTGGACGTCGGGCCGGAGACGGGTCGTGGACGGGAGCGGCGAAAACAACGACGACGAGCTGTTTGACGACGAGGAGGGCGAGGGCATGATCGGCTTCGACCCCATCGACGAGCGCAGACGAGAAGCCCTGGAACAGCGGCGCAGCATCATGGGCGAGGAAGACAGGAGGCTGGGCAGGGATTTGGAAGAGGGCTTCAAGGACGAGAGCGACGACGAAGCCGACGATGAGAGGCGACGGTCGCTTTCGACGTCTCGCGACTCCGGCAGGTTCTATTGAGCGATACCCACCCGGCGTTTGGATGCACCACGGCCCTCATAGCATAGCGCATTTCATGGTAGGAGTATCAGATTCGTATTTATGTACAGGTTACCACAATCCCGACTCCCGCTGCATTTGCAGGGAGGGCTTCACACAAACTCATGCCATCCGCCACCCGCCCCCCGCCCCCCGCCACCCGCCACTGCACGCAATCGCTCATGCCTTCTTCTCGCGCTGGCCATAGGCCTTTGTGGCGTAATCGCCCTTGTGCACAATGAGGTCCTCGGGGTTGTAGTCCTCGCGGCCGGAGAAGTACGAGTCGAGGATCTTCTTCACGCCGGCAGCGTATCGCTACGAGTTGTCAGTACTGCGTCTGAAAATGGCACCGACATATACACACCTTCTGAGCGTCGATGGAGGTGCCGGACATGTGCGCCACCATGGCATTGCCGCCGCCCCATGGGTTCTTGGCAGTTCGGAGTGGGTGGTCCTTGGGGGCCGGCTGGGGGAACCAGACGTCGCCACCATATCCGCGGAGCTGGCCGCTCTTGAGCGCGTCGGCAACGTCCTCCTTGACGACGATGGCGCCACGGGCCGTGTTGATGAGCCAAGATCCTACACAAGTCAGAACAGCTGCAACGGGCGTCGAGCATGGCACCTACCCTTCTTCATCTTGGAGATGAGGTCCTTGTTGAACATGCCGCGCGTCTTCTCGTGCAGCGGGCAGTTGATGGTCACGACGTCGCACTGGGACAGCATCTCCTCGAGGTTCTCGACGCGGCGGCAGCCAATCTCCTTCTCCTTCTCGGCCGACAGCGGCTGGTAGTCAAAGTAGAGGAGCTCCTTGCAGTCGAAAGGCTTGAGACGGCGCAGCACGCGCTCGCCGATGCGGCCGACAGCGACGGTGCCGACGACCTTGTTCTCCAGGTCGTACTCGTTCTTGGCCACCTCGGCCACGTTCCAGTCGCCGCGCTCAATCTGCTCGTGGGCGGGCACGAAGTTGCGGACGAGGGTCAGGATGGTCATGACGACGTGCTCGGCCACGGACACGACGTTGGAGCCCGTGACCTCTGCGACGGTGACGCCGCCATTGGTCGTGTTGGCGGCGTTGAGGTCGACGTGGTCGGAGCCGATGCCCGCGGTGATGGCGATCTTGAGGTTCTTGGCCTTTGCGAGACGCTCGGCGGTGAGGTATCCGGGGTGGAATCTGCGGTCGGCATGGCAGTCAGCGGTTGTTCTTGGGTGGTGGTGGATGGGATGGGTGGAGTGGGGCGCGGCGCGGCTCCGACACTGATTGCGGGGCGCCGAGCTTGGACGCGTAGTGCGGGGTAGCTTTCGCTTTCTCTCTCACGTACGGCGTGGTGATGATGACTTCGGCGTCGACCAGCTCCTGGTCGAACTTGGAGTTCTCGCCCTCCTTGTCAGACGTGGTGACGAGCGTGTGGCCTTGCTCCTCGAGCCACTTGCGGATGCCCAGCTCGTTCTCCGTCGTGCCTAGGAGCTGCGGCTCCTGCTCGGCGTGGATGCCGCCCTGGGTTCCATCAGCATTGCACGCGCCAACCGAGGCAATTGGGCGGTGGAAGACTCACGTCGTAGAGGACGAGCAGTACTTTGCCCTGTTGTGATGCAGTCGCCGTTAGCGTTCTGTAGGCACTTGGCTGGCGCAGGAACGATGCGCCGGACGACGCGCGAGGAGCAGCGCGAGCGGACAGCACCGACGAGGCAGGCCGCGCGAGCCTGGAGAATGAGCGGAGAAATACCATTTTGGATTGAGTGAAGAAGGAGAGAGTTGTGCGGGCTGCGGTCGAGCACTTGTACCGATACGTAGATCTGACGCAACGTTAGTCGAGGTGGCGGGGCCAGGGCGGGAATTTGGAAGACGCATGTACCTCTTGCCGATTAGACGATGACGGTCGATATATCAGACTCGGGTTGGGTTGCGGAAGGGGCGCTCGAGGGTGGTGTAGTTCGAGGCAGGGCGCGAGCCTGTGTACTTATAGTGCCTGAAGACAAAGAGGGCAATCAAGTCGCCAGCCCCGTCTGGCCCTCGCGCTGGTCATTTACTTCCCCACTTGCCTGGGCTGCGGGTATCACGATACCCTCTGGAACAACTGACGAAGCGGGGTCACAGCGAATCGAGGCGGCACCCGAGTGGACGCGCCAGGGCAGTAGACAGCTTGCCCACCGATTGCCTCTGCGATTGACAGCCGATACCGCTTTGCATACGTAAATGCGGATGCTCGACGCTGGGCCCGGGCGGACAAGGTCGACCTCAGACGGCTGATGCTAGCTGCCGAAGAGCAGCTATACGGGACGGGGCAGCGGAGATGCCCAGAGTGGATACTGGATACGCACGCGACTGCTTGACATGGTGCTCACTAACATTTCAAGTCAATCTCAATCAGCTCCACGACCAGCAATCAATCGTCTTGCAGCCCCGAGCGCCCGGGAAATGTTGCTGTGTTCAGAGCAGGCGTGAAGCCGGGCTTGATTGATACTGAGAAGGCATAGAGGGCCGCATGTCTCCCGCCAGCACTAGTGGAAACCATGTAAGAATTAGGAAACACAATAGCGCCCACTTGGTATCTGCGGTTCAACTGCGGCTGCGAGTCGTCCCCAAGGTTGCGCCGCCCAAACTCGGCCTTGGCCCGGCTGCTTCGCTCCATCGCCGGCTCTGGCTCGGCGGTAGGGAGATGGCTCGGTGATGCTCGCTCTGGACGCACTTGCTGTTCGAATCACGTGCCTGCCTGTCATGTTCTTGCCGACGCGTCGCGGGCAGGTGCGCGCTAGTGCTCCACCGAGCCTTCCGTCGGTCGTCATTACTCGTCATTGCTCATACTCTAAGAACGCATCATGCTCTCGCGCCGAAACTGATACAATTGGGTAACGACAGCATCAGCAGGGGTAGATGTGTAAGCGCGTGTCCAGTCACGTGATATTTCATCGCAACTTGCACAATCTTGTGTGACGTGGCGAACGGGCACAGAGGACCTGCGCGCCCATACATTTACATCTCACATTGTCTTACCCAAAGTTGCCCCAAATTAAACTGAATAAACTTGTACATGCACTGACGGGAACAGGATCTCATTATGGCTACCCTACGATCGCCAGTACCCCGACTCACCACAGACCATCGCTCTGAAAGTTTGCTCGGCTTCGTGCACAGCAGATACGATTAGATCTCATGATTCATCCAGCTCAAACACAATGAAGCTTGTTCCTTAAGCGTGTGCATCACGGATGGAATTGCGCCTTCCGAGTCTTCAAAGCTGTCTCACAATGTCATCCGACATTGTTGAAGCCACTTGTGTATATGCATGTCTGGCGTCTCAAAATGCCCACCGCTCTGTCCCAACTATCTGACTAACCTACTCGACATGGCCGCTCCTGCGCAGAACAGCACCAGCAAAGCAAGTTCCTGGCTCGCCCAGGTCAACGCAATGGAACAAAAGAAATTTGCATCTGACAACAAGAAAGCCGCCGCAATGACGAAAACTAACACCGAGCAGGCAGAATGGAACACTGTCCTCCAGTCCGTCAACAACCGCGCCTCTCGCACATCTCAGTCCGCGCCAAACCATGACCCAGTGCAGAAAAACACTATAAAAACCAGCTCAGAGCTTGATGCAAGCCCTTTTGAAAGCCCCTTCGACAGTCCTCCCGCCTCCACTCCAACCACTCCCTCCCACCAAGACGCCTTTAACCCTTCTACGCTGGATCTAATTCCAGCACCGCAGAACATTCCTCTTCCCCCCTCGCCAAATGTAGCACCGGAGAAAAGCGTTCGCCCCCCCTCGCCTGACCCATTGGAATACACAGGCGTAGGCCTCGTGAGACCTGTGCATGAGCGATTCAATCGCCCCAAGAGCGCCTCTCGGCGTAAGAACGTACGTGTTGCGTGCAAAGAAGCTGTGCGTGCTGCTCGCGAGGGGCTGCGGGAGGTTGAGGCAGATCTAGCGAGGCTGCGGTATGAGCGGATACGCGGTGTTCGATTGGAGAAGCGTTAGAGAGGTGGTATTTGAGTGTGACTCGAATGTAGAATGAAGTTGGTGTCCAGTGTCTAGCAACTGATGCCTTGCTGTGATAAATGCAAATATTCCTCCCGCGTTTACTGTAGCCTGTGCAATCTTGCAATCTGCTGGGTATCTAATAATTATGCAAATTCGTTAAAGCCCCCGCCAAATCTCAATTCCCTACTTTCCTCCCATCTCCCACCTTCCCCCATACTCCCTTTCATCCTGCACCTCATATCTCTGCCGCCCCTCCACCTCCCATCTCCCCTCATACCCCTCCCCACCGCCCACTTCAAACTTCTCTCCTCCTCCCACCTCCACTTCCTCTCTCCCACCCACCTCATACAACTCTCCACCCCTCATTTCTGGAAGCACAGCGGCCCCGTTCCCCTGACCCGCGTACCCACTCTCACTACTTCCTCCACCATACCTCACACTCCCCACCGGCCTTCTCTTAACCTCAAACTTTCCCCCCGCCGCCGGCCTCACCACCATGCGCTCCGGCTGCCAGCTCGCAGCTGGCGGATGCTGATACCGCATTTCTTTCTTCTCCTCTCTGCGCCGACGCGCGCCACCAACAATGAAAACATCTTGCTCGTGCAGGGGGATGTTTGGCAGCGGTGATGGATCTACCGTTGGAGGAGCATGGTCGATGGGAGGCATGCCGCTGCCGTCTGGGCGTGATGGGTTGGGGTAAGGATCGCTGTTTGGAGGGTGGTAGGCGGGATCGGAGGTTGGTGGGTGCCATGGGTCTGCAGATGGCGGGGCGTGAGATGGGTCGGGTGCAGGGAGGTAGCGTGGGTCTGGGTGCGGGGGAGCGCTTGGATCTGCGGTAGGGGGGTGGCTGGGGTCGGCTGAGGGTGTGTTGATGGGGTCTTTTGATGGCGGATTGGAGGGGTCGTGCGAGGGGTGTGTATTGGTGGGGAGACTTCTTGGGTCTGTCGAGGGCTGGTGACTGGGACCGAGCTTATTGGGATCGGAGTCGGGAGGGTAGTTGGGAAGGGTTTGAGGATTTGGTTGACTCTTCATATTCGATGGATCGTCAGGATGAGGCATATCGCCAGGAGACCTTGGATTACTTTGCGGATGAGAGGACTGGGGCACATGATGAGGGACCTGAGAAGGGCCTGGTAGAGGGTGATTTGAAGGGCCCGTAGGCATGCCATTTGTACCTCCAGGAGGCTTAGACCCCGGTTGATTCGGTGCCATATTAGGTGTCGACGTATTTGGAATCCACGGGCCGTTCTCATAGATCGGGCTCGGGGGACTGTCTGGATAAGAGTTTGTGGTGCGCGGTGGATTGCCTGACCCAGGTGGCATGGTTGTGACAGACGGAGGGAAGTAGCTGCTAGGCGGACCATTCTTGTAGTGAGAATCTGCAGGGGTACTGTAATTCGTCGCCGGCGAGTAGAGCGAAGTGTTTGGTAAAGGTGTAGAGCTTGACGATGGGAATGGGTATGATGATGGGGTAGAAGAGCCCGGACTCCAATTGGGATATGTTGGTCTGGATCCAGGACCAGGCGTTCCTATCAAGGGCATTGGTACTGCAGGATTGTTTAGGTTTGTCCATGGATGAGGAGGAGAAACAGGGGTGGGTTGTCCCAGTGGAGTCACCTGAGACGGACTGGCTGGTGGACCGCTACCCCCATTCCATGGAGGTGGTATTGGAACATGATTAAGCTGCTGTGGAGAATCGAAAGGCGACATTTCTGGCTGGTTCCCTGGAGGTGGAGCCGATGTTGGCAACGTATCCTTCTCATTGTCATCAGAAGGTGGCATCTTCTGCCCCAAGATTCCAAGCCTCTTAAGGATCCAATACAATAGCCCTGCCAGTACTGCTGCCGCGGCAATCGCTCCGACGCCAGCGCCCGCCTTTGCACCCGGCGACATCTCATTATTTGGGGCAGTGGTGGCATTATTGAGGGCATGAGAACCCGTTGGGATCGCGTTTGCGGTTTCGGAAGGTTGTCCTGCGGCAAGTGTAGCCTCACGGGTCTGGCTCAGAAATGTGGAAGGAGGCGCGCTCGTAGGAGCTCCTCCTGGAGCAGCAGACGTTTCTTGAGGTTCAGCAGAACTCGATTCAGTGTCGCCCTTCGTGCGGGTTTCAGTCACAACAACCTCATCTCCAGTCACAGTTGAGGTCTCCGTGTTTAAGACTGTCGAGTATTCTGTGGAGGTCGCGTCGCTTGCCGAGGTGATTGTAGTAGTCTAAGTGTACCAAAAACGTCAGCTTCTGGAGCAAAATTGCAGGTTTAAGCTGATTTAAGATTTTCAATGAAAACGAGCTTACAAGGGGCACTGTTCCTACAATCCAGTCGGTCCACTCCGCCTGCACAGTAGTCGTACACCCCACTATATCTGGAAGCTGGAAGCAAAGGTCCGCATCATAGATGGATGTGGAGTAGGCTATGGTCGAAGTAATAGTATCTCGTCCGAACAGCCGGCGACGCCCAACTGAAATCGTTGTAGTCACGGTAGGCCCGTCAACGGTTGTCTCTACTGCAGTAACCTGTTCTAATATAAGTAAAGTTGGGGCACCTTAATAGATGTACCTACTGAAGTCACAAAAGCTGTAACCGTTACTATATTTTCGGCACTCTCGTAGTCAGTATACCAATCCGTCTCTGTGGAACTGTAGCCAGTCGAAGTTGCAGTGTATTCGGTGTCGGTAAAGGCAGGGGGGCCATGATAGATATATACGTATTGGGTAGCATATACTACTTGGTCGCCTAGTTTCCTTAGTACGAGATTACCGATAGAGTGAGATTTCCATACACTCGCCCAACAAACTACCGCCAGGTTTGCACTGTTCGTACGAAGGATCGCAGTACGTCTGATCATCGTCGCAGTTGGGCGTGCAGGACCCAAAAATGCAGAGCTCCGAAGAAACAGGTCGAAGCAGGAGGGCTAGAAGGTGCAGCGAGAAAACAACGTTGGAGCGCATCTTGAGTGTGCTGCAGGCTCGCAAGGCTGAAAATTGCACGCTTCCAACACAGTATATAAATTCCCTCTCGCTTGGACATGTTGCTCGATACGAAGTCACCGGAATGTGATAGCAGGGGACTAGGAGCATGCAGATGCAGGTGGAGGTGCGGGGCGGGGGCCAAATCTGTCCGCTAGCATCTGGCGAAGCGAAGAAGCGGCCCTTGAAAGACTCTAGGCTTGTGGTGGCGAACATTGTACAAGGCACAATTGCGAGAGACTTTTCAATAGGCGTTCAGGCTCGTGGGGTGTCGAGTATTCTCGTACTGTGTACTCCGTAGAGCACTGCTGGCTTAGGACATTCAAATGTTGTCTCGTACAGGGGTTTTTTGGCCGGATAAAACTTGACGAGGCTCTCCCCAAAAGCCGGAGGGCTTCAGAAAATCTATGCCGGGAGGCCTGAATAGCCAGGCGAAAAGCCCGTGTCTATCGTTGTCGGTCATTGGGGCCACGAGCCGTGAAGGTGGGATGGACTCGTGGTGGCTGAACGAGGCGCTGGTCGGGACCACCGCCTAGTCCGTGACGGGAATAGCGTATGCACGTGTACGCACCTCGGTTTCCGTCCGGCATCTTTTCCCCTCTTTGTTAATCGATAACAACCTGCGCAGACTGAAGGTTGAAAAGCTTGGGCTGCGATTGTGTGCTACTGCATTTCAGGTCTAGTTCTGAAGCTACAGAGTCTGTACTGAACAACGAGCCCACATACCATAATAGACTGCATTGTGCTTCTCGAACGAATCCTTCGTGTGGAGTCTTATTCGAATAGACCACATCAATCTAGTTAAGTACTAACTCCCATGTTACAGTTACCTGACATTCTGTTCATTTTTTGACACAATCTGCGACTTGACCCTTCTTTGTATTCCTGTTCGTGTTCCATCTAGAGCTCGAAGCGAACGATGAGGCACGCTGTTTCTTCTGGTTCCTGGTAGAACTCTTCATTCCTCCGCTTGATCAAAACTTCAACGGCGTTGCGTCGTGTTGGTTGTGTTGAATGTTTTGGCGAGAGTGGCTTGTCTGATTCTTCATGTGCATCGTCGTCAACACTCGTGCGATGCATAGAAACATTCCCGCGTCGCTGTTTCCGCGCATATCGTGGGGCAACGTCTCCGTCGTCTTCCTCAACATTTGGTTCCTCTTGATCGACAAGAGCCCTTTTGGTACCAAGGAGTTTATCAAGAACAGGGTGGTTTGCTGCATCGTTGCCACCAGTCGCCAACTGTTGACTTTGTCGACTGCGAGCCCTGCAGACGCGCGGTAGCACGACGAGCGGCCTCATCGTTCATGGCAAAGTAGCCGGCTCTAGTATCACCGAGACTGTCCCGAAGATTGTCCACAACCTGGCTTGTTCTAGCCAACTCATGAGATCGAATGGCGGAGTAGGCGACGGACGACTCGAAGGCAGCACGACGAGCGGTAGGGGGGACATCAAGGGGAGCTGAGATTGCGGCGGCCTGTGGAGCGGTGGAAGGGGCCACCAGAGAGGCATTGAACGGCCCAGGGGCAACAGGAGGAGCTACGGATGGCTCCGTGGGGCGTATACTACCGGCGATTTGGGAAGGTGGTGCCGTGAATGCCGCGTTCGGCGTTGGTTCCAATGCCCCACTCTATACTGTCTGAGTCAAACGTCCAAACTGATGCGATCTCTAGACTCACCGTATTCCGGTTGTTGCTCTCAATCGTAATTCGTCCTTCCTGACGAAGCATGCTGACCAGCTCAAACATTGTTTCACGGGCACGCTGCTTTTCTGGAAACGTGAACATCGTTTTCTTGGCCCACTTGACATTTGGCATGACGACCAAGATCTGGGCCTTGATATTCGCAATGGCTGTCGACATGGACGTATATGGTCCTCCATACAACTTCTGTTGTCTCATAATGGGAAGAAGAGTATCGGCAGCGTATGCCCGAAGTGTACCTGTAATAAAGTTAGTGGCAGAAAATATAACACAAACTAGTGAGTAACTCACCTCGGTTTTCCTCCGACAAGGTTGGTCATCGCTGGCTTTTCGGCAGTCCTCCTTCTTCTCTTCGACTAGATCAGGTAGACATGACAAGGCGAGGCGTCAAACGAGGAAATAACGAGGATATTGGGACTTGCCAAACAGACGTCGCGAACGCAGGCAGTGCTTTCGTAGACTCTTAAGAAAGTGACTCGGGAACGTGGTTTCAAAGAGAGAGAGGGGGGGGGAGAGAGAGATCTACTCAAAGAGATGAGTGGGTGATGGCCTTGATATCGTAGTCGGGAATCGGCAGGCAACTTTCTGGAAAATAGAGGAGGAAGGCGCGACTACTGCACACCTGACGATGATAACACTGGGCGCGTACAACCGAATAGAAGTAAACGTCGTGTTTCCACGGAGGAGGCAGTGGTGTCAATGAGAGAGAGCTGAATGACAGAGATGAGTGGGTTATGTGGTGATGGCCTTGGGATCGTGTTCGGAAATCGGCAGGCAACCTTCTGTAAGATAGAGGAGGAAGGCGCGATCACTCCACACCCGACGATGATATCCAAGGAGAAGTAAACGTCGTATGTTCGCAGAGAAAATAGTGTCAATGAGAGAGCGTTGATCGAAGGAGATGAGTGGGCGATGGCCTTGGGATTGTGTCCGGCACGCAAAGTTCTAGAGGATAGCAAAGGAAGGCGCGACGCGCCCCAACTGCAGCGATTAGGTCAGAGCTACGTCAGACCCCACACGTATAAAAGCATCTTCAACTCGCTCCAACATTCTCCCTCCTACACCACTCTCTGCCTGATGGCACTCCATCCTGCATCTGACGATGTTCCACTCTGCGTCTGATGACGCCATTTCTACTTTTTTCATTAGTCCATATTCTTGATGGAATATGGCTGAGGAAGAAAATGACACGGGGATTGAACGACGGGGTGGGTGGCGGATGGCTTGGGGCAACTGGGGGCGCGGCGGACGGAAGTTAGTGACATAGAACATGTAAGCCTTAGTGCTGTACGTAGTCACGTGTCTCTTCCGACGTATATAACCTCGCTCGGATCCAACATCCGAGCGTCAGTCAACTCTTACAATCAATCTACTCGATCATCCTCCACCACCGCCTTTACAGGCTTACAGAACACACTATCTACTGATGGGTAATTCACCTCGTTGTTTATCCAACAGTGGGGGTCCATTGCTGCTTTTGGAAGCCACGCAGTAAAATAGTGTCAGCGATGGAGAGTGTTACGATCGAAGGAGATGAGCTGGTGTTCAGCACACGAAGCTCTGGGGGATAGCAGAAGAAGGCGCGACGAATTACAAAGCCGTGGAATTGAAAGCGACTTGTAGATATTAAACGCGAATTAAAAGATAATCGACAAATGAGCACTGCTTCAGTTGTCCAAACCCCAAAACCAAACCTGATACTCTCCTCCCTTAAACCGCTGGGTCGACAACAATCCAGTTCTCCACCGTTGCAGTCCCATTGCCCAATGCCGCCAACTGTGCCTCGGAACAACTGACCGCATCCCATAGGCTACATTCCGTTTCCGGCATCGGTGGCATGGCGTTCTTCCATCCCCACGCATCCCCGGGACCGCTGGTCTGAAACCTGGTTCCCTCGCTAGTATCCTTCTGTCCCGTCGCCACGTCGTTGCTGAACATGGCTCTGTTGAATATCTGGTACACAGTCTCGGGCTGTGAATAGGAGACGGCATGGCCAGCCTCGAAGACGCGTGAGAAAGAGAATCCTTCGTATTGGCGAACGACGCCGCCGACGTAACTAGCATTTGTTTGGATCTCTTCGTAGCCGGCGTCTCGGAACGAGGCAGCGTCTTTGTAGGACGCGGATAGGGAGACATTTTCCGCACCGGTCCCTGTTTGGACTTGATAAGTGCGTGTTGAGCAGGGGTGTTGAAGTGATACTTACAGCTACACTTCCAGTCGCGGTCTCCGTATACCATGACGACCTTGACGCCGTGTTCGAGCAATGAATTCAGACTGTCGACTGTGCGGACTATGAAGTCGCCTGTGCCGAAGAAGTTGTTGGCCACTGACATGGAAACCTGGGTGTGGTTCAAACCATCTGGAATACCGAGAGCTTGTTTGACCCAGTCTTGGTTTAGAAATGAGGATGGATATCTAGGCGGGAAGGGATCGTTGGTTGGTGATGCCATGTCGAAATCGCTGTGGCCCGTCATCTTGTATGGGTTAAGTACATTTTCAAAACAGAATGCAGTCGCGTTACCGCAAGCAGCATTGACCTCCTCGTTATTCCCAATGCTTCCCGGGTCTTTGAGGATTTGCAAAGCACGACATTTGCGCGACAACTCGACGCAGCCTCCCGGGCCATAGAAGGCCTCGAGTCCGGCTTCGTACACAGTCTCATTGAAGATTTGAACGTCGTAGGTGTTGTTGAAAGGCAGGGTGACGTAAGAGGCTCCCGAAATTTCGACGTCGATGCAGCCATTGGTAATGCCGAGCGTGTCAAGATGGATAGTGCGGTACGTTTCGCAGTCGAGGGTGCCGTTGGCAATCTTCTCATTCTGGTCTTGAAAGTACACAAAGGTGCCAACAGTATAGTATCCTCCGTACTGCACACGTTTGTAAGTAAAGATGATTCACTGTGTAGTTAACAATGGCTTACTGAATTTCCCCAGATACTTATTGTGTCCTTTGGGCCGCTGTATTCCTTGAACCTGGGCGTGTAAGCATCAAAAGTGGGCGCATTGACCAGGAACTTACTCTGAAAGGAATACCTGGGAGAAGTGCCAGAGCGCGCTCGCGGCAAGCGTAGTGGTGTTCGCCGTCGTCTCGGGGTTCTGACTGGGGAAGCGACCGGAGATCATGGTCTGGTTATTTGGCAGACTCTGGTTGTATATGACGCCATCCAAGACACTGAAAGTTCCATCGATGATCTCGTCATACGAGAATCCCACGTGACTGGGTTGGTCAATGTATAGCATATTGACGTTGTTGTTGAAGGACCACGGATTCAAGGTCGTAGAGTTTCCATCCTTGTTTGCATAACAAGGCCCATTCTCTTCCAGTGGAGCGAAGGTGGATGCATCGCCTGGTCCGCCAGCAAGGTATATTGCCAAGGGTGCATCTTCGGGGTTGTTCCGAGCGGCAAAGTACCAGAAGAACGTTGATATATTGAAGGGTGTATTGCCTTGTAGGTCTGGTATCACGGAAGCGGGCAGATGCACGTATCCGCTGTAAGAATCTACTCCAGGGGTAGTCTCACATATCGATACCTGGGCGGTATGTGAGTGTTTTCTTGGTGCTTTCATTATCTGACCGTACCTCGTTGTATTCGATGGTCCCCAATTGCGAGCCGGAGTTATGCAAGCGATGCTCGTTGGCGATGCAAAAGGACGCGAAGCTGGAAAAAATCCCCAAAACTGGGAGAAGCGAAGGCATCGTCACAAAGAGGATGTGACTCTCAGCCCAAGAAGTGCGATCGCGGTAAGACTGCTTCGAGGGATGATACTTATAATCCAGTCGCTCAACTGCGCCCATCAATGCCGTCATTTGCACGATCTTGCGTAAACAGACATGGCCTTGTAGGCAGCCAACCACTCTCAATTTCCCTATTCGCTTTCTTTTGCCCTACCGATGAGCCCGTGGTGATCCTTGCACAGGGGCCGTTTCGTATTGTGGCGTACAATTTCGTCCATGCTTCCACATTCGGAAAGCTGAGGCTCGCTACGACATGGGATTGGCTGACATCCACGACGGAAGATCCTGCCTGTCTTACACGCGTGCAGTGCTGAGGGCCTGAAGCGATATAAATGTACACAACGGGGTCTCGCGTCGGGCACCGGTTTTAGTTTGGTGCAGCGCCACTATGTGAAGCTTTTTGCCTCAACATAGCTTAGCAGGACGGAAGCATCGTTTCCGGCCATGGGTTGAGTCTGGTCTGCACGTCCGAGGCCTGCGTTCGACGACGAACGCCACAGTCCCTAGCTTTGATGGTTGGGACACGAAGTGGTTGTGTGAATGACTTTGAGATAGTTCAGGTGACCGGTGAGGGTTCAGTAGATCATCTGTGCCTCCACGATCTTGCCCGGGTGTAATGGACTTGTGTCGTGCGAAATCGGTCTTCCTGGCAGGCGTGTTAGATTTTGGCGACATTTTTTATGCTGCCTGGACACATCTCCAGTACTCTACGTCTAACTCCTTTTCTTTTTTTCCTTTTCTTTGGGAGCCCCTTCCAGGTTTCGGAAATTACTTTCCACAAACACTACGCATGTTGTTTCAAAACGCGTGCCCAATAAGGTAAAAAACTAGTTGGTATTAGTCGACATTGCATATAATAAAGAATGGGAAGTGCCAAATCCATGGGTGAGCTGAAAGGCTCTACAGGCGTACTAAACAAGAGAGCCTCAACAAAAGCCTCAACGATGAATGTTAAAGTAAAAATGGACCTTTGACTTTTGATCCTAAGAATCACAGCCAATGTTGAAGTCATCGTCTCACGAGAAGTTCAAGTTTTTGAGATGCGAATGGTGTCATACCAGACAACAAGTCGTGAACCCAACACGGGGTTGGCTATGTCGTCTGTCATTTGTCGCCAAGTGTACGGATCTTCTCCTCGTGTTTAGTATACCGTGGAAGTCTGATGAACTTAAGTCAGTCGCGGTTCAAGGACATCGAGTTACGATACATTGCGCGTCCATCGTTCCAAAAGACTCCATCTTGATGACACCGTTAGTGCACAGACCCCTCGTGGACCACGATTCCACCTACCAATGGCTGAAGAACACATGAAGACACTTTGTCCACAAGACTAGTCGTACCGTTTCAGCAGCAGCTGAGCGTACTTGTAAGCTACGATTTAGTGGATTCGAGCATGAGCGACGTGCGAGCTAGCGTTAGTGTCCACGAGATTTGTGGTGTGGCCCACTGTCACATGTTTGTGAGGGGACCGCAAAGGTTCCAGAACAGTTCCTCGATTCCTGAGTCTCAGCACCGATTTTCCCCGCATGCCCGTGCTTCAGAAACGAATCGCACACTAATGTCGCTCTCATGTGACCATCGCTCAGGTGCAGTAGGTTGAACGTGATCCACGCCGCCATACGACCAACACTGCACTGCGTACCACCAAGCTCTTCTCTTTCCTGATTCAATAGTGTGCATGCCTCAGGTGCGCGATGTGGAAGATCCCGAGTGTTAGCTGCGCGACTTATATCAGCCTTAAGAGTCAAAACCAGATTGGCCAAATAGCCTCGTTCAAGACTGAAGGCATATGACACCATCACCATTGTCACGACTCATTTGATGGCTGAGAAGCAATTGGAAGGTGGGATCGTAGTCATGGATTCGGTCTTTACAATCTTTTGCACAACGTACGACTCCATTTGCCTGCTCTTCAACACGAAGGCGGAGATGGAAGAGCCGAATCGTGCAGGAAACACACTAGAAGCTGAATCTTTCCTTGCTTGTCGAGACCTTGTTGCGTAGGTGCAGGCCAGCTGTAGGAATGCAACTCGATGCGTGGCGCTTTCCGCCGCTGAAGCGTGGCGCCTTCTTCACATCTTCATGTATCCCGAACCTGCCCAACTGGTAGATTTGACGTCAGATCGTGTCGATGCCAGATTAGAAGGTCGCCTTCGAACGTTTTTCTCTTTCTAACATCCACTCTCATTCTTCTTCTCCCGCCCCGGTCTATCGCAGCCACGATTCCCGTACAGCGAAATAGCCTTTTGCGTCTCATACTACCAGAGACGTACATGTTCATCACCTGCATAGTCTATTCCTACAACCACGAAATTCTTCTATCGGTATCGCTTCACTTCCACCTGCTAATTCTCCTCTTACAACATGCCAATAATACCACCTGGCTCTCCATTGATTGTGATGCCTCAACCCACCACGTCGACTAAGAAGGAGTCCATGGATCCAGTTCCGGTGGCGACTCTCTCCGTCTTGATGGCGGCCATACTTTCTGGGTTGGCGTAAGTTCTCGGTCTCGCTTTGGATTGTAAACAAACGCTCATATCGGCACAGGTATCTCTGGCATCGAAAGCACAAGAAGAACCAGCAACGAGGCGCGGCGATGAAGCAAGACAGAGTTCATGCCGACGAACCCGAGAAACCGGCCCTGTCCCCCAAAGCAGTCAACACCCGAGACTTTACAACTCATCCAGCTGAGCCCCGTCGTGCGACATTGCCTCAGACCCCAGCGAAGTCCCCAACTCACCATGAACCTCCAGCTAGTCGTCAATCCTCACAAGGCGCAGTGGCCCCAGTCAACCGAAACATCTCTCCAATCCGAGAGAATTCACCAGAATCACGCAGATCGTCCTCTCATGTACCTAGTGTAGACCAAGGCACTGCCAACCATCCACCGGCGATGGCGTCACAGCAACCCACGCGTTCGTCAAGTCCAGACGGAGCTGCCCCTGCATTTCCACGAGCGGAGACCCAGAAAGCACCAACTCGGGCCCCCACTCAAGTCGACCCTCCCGACAGCCTTCAGCGGCCAAACCGTGCTCCCACTGAAGCGACTCTTGCTCAAAAAGGCGCTCCGCCGGCTGCACCCTCGCGCGCAGATACCCTCAAGCCGCCAACGCGCGCTCAAACTCAGGCCGCGCCTTCTCGAGCAGAAACAATCAAGTCACCGCCTGTATCTCCTACTCAGGAGGTGGCACCTCGACGCGTGGAGACGATGAAGGCACCGACACGTGCTTCCACGCAAGAGGCTCCGGTCCCAGCTTCGCGTGCAGCGACGATGAAGCCGCCAACCCGCGCTTCTACTCAAGAAGCGACACCTCGACACGCGGAGACAATGAAGGCACCGACGCGTGCTCCAACCCAAGAGCCTCCAGCCCCAGCATCGCGTGCGGAGACTATGAAGCCGCCAACTCGCGCTCCCACAGAACCTCCGGCCCCAGCTTCGCGTGCAGAGACGATGAAGGCACCAACGCGCGCGGAAACAATGAAGACTCCAACTCGCGCTCCCACGCAAGAGCCTCCGACTACAGCTTCGCGTGCAGCGACGATGAAGACTCCAACTCGCGCTCCCACACAAGAACCTCCATCCCCAGCTTCACGTGCGGAGACGATGAAGACACCGACGCGTGCGGAAACAATGAAGGCTCCAACCCGCGCTCCCACGCAAGAACCTCCATCCCCAGCTTCGCGTGCGGAGACGATGAAGTCACCGACGCGTGCGGAAACAATGAAGGCTCCAACCCGCGCTCCCACGCAAGAACCTCCATCCCCAGCTTCGCGCGCCGAAACAATGAAGTCTCCAACTCGTACCCCAACTCAAGAAGTCCTTCCAAATCGAGACGCACGACCATCACTCGCGTCCATCAAAGAGAGCCCGGAGGCGCGTGAAGAGCACAAGACGGTGTGAAGGAGAGAATGGGGGTGAGTTTGAGTTTAGCCATGCGGGAGCGAGAAGTCATGGGCTATGACCTCGTTGGCGCATGCGGCGTTGTCAATAGAGGCAGGCAGGGTTTTTTACGTTTGTGTTCGAGTTTGTGTTCGTCTAATACTATACCATGCCCTCATACATATCTCGACTGAGCTTTGACGTGCGTGTAATTGCGATTGTATCCGTAATGCGTGATGATGGGCTGCTCACTGACTTCCCGAAGCGTGCCGTGCGTCGTCGGGCTTGTTTTGCGGATCGACAGGGGGGGCAGCGGCGACTGGGGTGGTGTGGTATATTTAGCTGACGAAGCAGGATGTGTGGGGTGGGATTCGGGATCAGAGCATGAGCAAGGAACAAAGTGCATATATAGGGCAGGGTAGAGGTGGTTGGTTGGAAATTTGTGTCATTTCGGCACGCGGATTTGTGCGAGGTGGAGTGAATGACTGGTGCGTGTAGGGAGCAGGGAGTGGGTTCTGACTCGCGTGCGTGCTGTGTTTGTGTTTGTGTGAATGTTTCCGGTCTTGGGGTGGATTTGTGATTTGTTCCGTGCAGCAACGATGTGCCCGGATAAGGAAATGTAGTTGCAGGGAGAGGTTGGCAAGGCGTATCAACCTTGGAACCTTGGAACAGCGTATTGCACGTGACTAGCGAGACGGTTTGGAAGTTGCTTGATCATTCTGGTATAGTTGTGGCTACGAACGCCTAATGACTGATGGGGACCTGTTGTCAATTACTCCAACTATGCCCAATTACTCTCAACGTACAGGCCGCCGTGGCAGATTAGCAATGACATGGAAAGGGCTTGCATTCTGGATATCAATGTCCAGCAACGTCTCCTGGTCCCGCTGTTGCGTCCAAAAGATCCAGCTATCCGTCCTGCAGCCCTCCAGAATCTCATAAAGAGGAAACGTGGTATTGTCAAAGTTGCTGCGGCCGTGGACGCGCAGACGCGACGGGTTGGAGAGCAGGGAGACGTGTCGGATCCAAGGGCGGGACAGGCGGCGATGCTCGAGCTCCTTGGCGTACATGTGCTGGAGGAAGTGGCGCCAGTCGAAGGAGAGCTCCCTGGTGGATGCGTCCAGGGTCAGAGAAGGGATTATCATGCTGTGGAGCTTGTTGTCAAAACGGATGAAGTGGGCTTCCTTGGGCAGGCGTGTTAGACACTCGGCGGACTGAGCAAAGAGCAGCCGCTCGATACACTTGCACTGCGCGGTCTGTTCAGGTATCTTGATCCTGGGAGAGCACTTGCAGCAGAAGCGGCGAAGAGAGAAGGGATAATCGCGTTGCAAATCACGTTTGACGGCGGAAGCGATGTCACCGTTTCCGTCGGAATATTCGCATCTATCTCGCACGTCCCAGGGATAAGAAGGCCACTGGAAACTAACATTTTCGCAGCGTGTAGTAAGGTCATACTGCTCTTGGAATTTGAGCACGACGCGGGCTTTCGAGTTGGGCGGAGAAAAGTTTGTCGCTTTCAAGAAGAAGAAGCCCGGGTCGTGGAAGTTGCCGAAAATGAAAGATTTGGGTGAATACTCTACGTTCACAACCGTGGTTTGTTTATGCTTGTCGGGCTTGTGAAAGGTACAGTTTGGTTCGAAATGGAAATTTTCGGCACTAGCAGCAGCAGGTCAGCACTCGAAACTGTACGGAGTGCATATGGGGTCTGGGGTAAATGTGGATACGCGACGACGCGTGGGCAGCGAAACGGGCGACGACGGAAGCTTCGAAGCACTGCACTCACATGATGGTCTTCGCGTAATCACCGGCGAAGCGCAAGGAGAAGTCGCTGACGAGGATGCTAGCGAAGACGTTTTCCGTGACGAGACGCAGGAACGGACACACGCGCCTGAGGCAAAACCAGGCCCAGCAATGATCGTCGACAAGGTGCACGACGATGCTCCAGATCTCAGGCGGCAGGACCTCGGGCGCCACGGCCATGCGCGGGCTGCTGGCAGACATGCAGGAGGAGAGGGGGGGGGGAATGGGTGGTGGGAAGATACTCGGGGCAAAAAGAGCGAGGCGGCAGGCGGGCTGGGACTCGGGAGGGTTGGGTGGTCATCCAATATGGAGCGAGCGCGGTCCTTGCAGACACACGGGGCAGGGGTTGGACACGGGAGGCTGGACGCTGGGGGCTGGGCGGGCGAACCAAGCGGGATAGCTCCTTCACGTGACTTGGCGGGGTCGCAGCTGCCGTCTTGTCGGGCACACTTTGGCCAGCCGGGCTGCACCTGCCGGCGCTGGGTGGGATGTCGCGGTCGCAGCTGCTTCAATTGCAGGCGGTGCAGCTCGACGACTCTGAGACGAAAAGGCAGCCCGGCGTGGGGAGTCAGCAGCTGCGAAAGACCAAAGACGAGCGACGCGGCGAGCTCGATAACGGGCACGGTAGCGCGGCTCGCAGGCGAATTGAGGGCGCTAGATTCGTCAGAACCGTTAGATTCATGTCGGTGCTGAGCATGGCTTATTCACGCAGCTGCAGCCCGTTGCCCGCGGCCAGCCTCGGCCGGGCTCCTCGCCGCCGTGGCCGCCGTCACCGCCGTCCAGCAGAGAGGGAAATTTGAGTGCCCTCCCGTTTAATCGCTCATCGCTCACCACGCTCTCCACCAAGAGTCATGTCCTCGCCCGCCAAGGCTGGTGCAAGAGCAAAGGCTGGGCGGTTGCAGTGCTTGTTCCCCCGAGCTGGAAGCTTGGCCTGGCTTGCCCCATGCAGCGCTGGCCCGCACCCCTCAACTCCATCTACGTCACCCAACCAGCCGCTGCCACCGGAGCTGTGTTGCTTCTGCCCACCGCTGCCTGCGCTATTTGTCTCTGCCCGTTTGCCAGCCCGGCCCCGTTGATCAGGCGCGCCAATCAGCCAGGTCCCCCATCCACGAGCTTGGACAGGCGTCATAATCGCGGCCCACCACTGCTCTAAATCGCGCGGTTCGGTCGGCGCGGATCTGCCGGCTGCTGCTCGGATTGGCGAATCTCTGCCAGAGCTCCCACGGGCAGGGAAGAATATGTCGCTCAGACCTCGCGCCCCGGTGACGAGGGCCGTCGACGTCAAGCCCGTCAGGGTCCACGAGCCTTGATAAAGAGCTGCCTTCCCCTCAATTGGAGCTAGGAACGCTTGTTTCCCCCGTTTCCCCCCTCCTCTTCTTTGTCCTCGTGTGCCGCCCTCGCCCTCCCCAATCTGCTTCCCTGAGCGTCCCCGTCCCCACTGTCGCTCTGGAGAGGGTAAGAGCTGAGTCGCCATCATGAAGCTCCATTTCGGGGACTCGAGCCACCCCAACCATCAGAATGATGACATTGAGCGAAACACCGGCCGCAACTCCATGGGCGGGCCCGGTCGCGGCATGTCGGTCGCGTCGCGTTCCAAGTCCATCGTGTCTTTGACCGCTCTCGACGGCATGGACGAGTACACGGCTCTGCAGCACTACATCCAGCGCTACAGGGACCCCAGGACCCAGCCCTCCAGCAGCGGAGACGAACAGATGCAAGATGCAGAGGACGCACGCAAGGGCAAGGCTTGGTGGAAGTTTTGGCGGTCCGGCACCTCTCCCCAGGCTCAGCCCAAGGACGAGGGCGTCGTTCCCGAAGATTGGCTCAACACCGATATTCGCGCGGGCATAACTTCCCACGATGTCGACACCCGCCGCAGGCGATACGGCTTCAACGAGCTCACGGCTGAAAAGGTCAACTGGATCAAGCAATTTTTGGGCTACTTCACTGGCCCAATTCTTTACGGTACGCACCAATTCCGCCCTCGCCTCTAAACTCACGCTGATTGGTCAGTTATGGAACTTGCCGCTCTGCTGGCTGCTGGCCTGAAGGACTGGGTCGATTTTGGCGTCATTTGCGGCATCCTGATGCTCAACGCAATTGTCGGTTGGTATCAAGAGAAGCAGGCTGCCGACGTCGTGGCCAGTTTGAAGGGCGACATTGCCATGAAGGCGACTGTCGTTCGCGATAACCAAGAGCAGACCATCTTGGCTCGTGAGCTTGTTCCAGGCGACATCGTGAGTGCCGGACCCACAGTACCCACAGTACCCACTTGGCGTGCTAACCAAGGCGCGCACAGATCGTGATCGAAGAAGGCTTGACCGTCCCAGCCGACGCGCGCCTCATCTGCGACTACAACAGCCCGTCTGATTTCGACACGTACCTGAAGATGAAGGAAGAGGACATGTTCTCGGATGAGTCGGATCCCGATGACGAGAAAAAGGGCGAAGACAATGACAGCGACGATGAGGAGAACCCCGTGAGTCAGGGCCCGCCCATTGTCGCTTGCGATCAGTCTGCCATCACTGGAGAATCTCTTGCCGTCGACAAGTACATGGGTGAGGTCTGCTACTACACGACCGGCTGCAAGCGCGGCAAGGCCTATGCCATCGTCATGACTTCTGCCCGGCACTCATTCGTTGGACGCACCGCCAGCCTCGTCCAGGGCGCCAAAGACCAGGGTCACTTCAAAGCCATCATGAACTCCATTGGAACCAGTCTTTTGGTTTTGGTCATGTTCTGGATTCTGGCTGCCTGGATTGGCGGCTTCTTCCGACACTTGAAGATTTCCACCCCGACCGACAGCTCCGTCAACCTCCTCCATTACGCTTTGATCTTGCTCATTATCGGTGTGCCAGTCGGTTTGCCCGTTGTCACTACCACTACGCTCGCTGTCGGCGCCGCCTATCTCGCAAAGCAAAAGGCCATCGTCCAAAAGCTTACGGCTATTGAATCGCTAGCTGGTGTCGATGTCCTCTGCTCTGACAAGACAGGTACCTTGACTGCAAATCAACTGAGTATTCGTGAGCCATTCGTTGTCGAAGGTGAGGACGTAAATTGGATGATGGCTGTTGCTGCCCTCGCCTCTTCCCACAACCTCAAGTCGCTTGATCCCATTGACAAGATCACCATCCTCACTCTCAAGCGATATCCCAAGGCGCGAGAAATCCTGACCCAGGGTTGGAAGACGGAAAAGTTCACTCCTTTCGACCCCGTCTCGAAGCGCATCACCTCCGTCTGCTACATGGGTGGCGATAAATATACCTGCGCCAAGGGTGCACCAAAGGCTATCTTGACCCTCAGTCAGTGCAGCGAGGAGACTGCCAAGCTGTTCAGGGAAAAGGATCGCGACTTTGCGCGCCGTGGTTTCCGCTCCCTCGGTGTCGCCTACCAGAAGAACGACGGACCTTGGGTTCTGCTCGGTCTGCTGTCCATGTTTGACCCCCCACGTGAGGACACTGCTCAGACAATCGTCGAAGCCCAGCAGCTCGGTGTTCCCGTCAAGATGTTGACTGGTGATGCCATGGCCATTGCGAAGGAAACTTGCAAGATGCTGGCCCTGGGTACCAAGGTGTACAACTCTCAGAAGCTCATCCACGGCGGTCTCTCTGGTACAACTCAGCACGACCTTGTGGAGCGCGCCGATGGTTTCGCCGAGGTCTTCCCAGAGCACAAATACCAGGTCGTCGAAATGCTGCAACAGCGTGGTCACTTGACTGCCATGACTGGTGACGGTAAGTTCTCTTTAGCCACTCTTGCTTTCGGATGCTAATTCTTCAGGTGTCAACGATGCTCCCTCCCTCAAGAAGGCCGATTGCGGTATCGCCGTCGAAGGTTCTTCCGAAGCTGCCCAAGCTGCCGCCGATATCGTGTTCCTCGCTCCCGGTCTCAGCACAATCGTTCTTGCCATCAAGACGGCTCGCCAGATTTTCCAGCGCATGAAGTCTTATATCCAGTATCGTATCGCCCTCTGTCTGCATTTGGAAATTTACCTCGTCACTTCGATGATTATTCTCAACGAAACCATCCGAGTGCAGCTCGTCGTCTTCATTGCTCTGTTCGCCGATTTGGCTACCGTCGCTGTTGCTTACGATGTGAGTATGACTTGTTCGCACAGCGAAAGTTTGCTGACGCACCACGCAGAATGCCCATTCAGAAGCACGACCTGTTGAGTGGCAGCTTCCCAAGATCTGGATCATTTCCGTTGTATTGGGTATATTGCTTGCTCTCGGCACATGGGTGGTTCGCGGCACCATGTACCTCCCCAACGGCGGCATCATCCAGAACTTTGGCTCCGTGCAAGAGGTCCTCTTCCTCGAAGTCGCCCTTACCGAAAACTGGCTCATCTTCGTCACCCGCGGCGGCAAAACATGGCCTTCGTTCCAGCTCGTTGGCGCCATTCTCGCAGTCGATGCCATTGCCACAATCTTCTGTCTCTTTGGCTGGCTGTCTGGCGAACCCGACCCTGCGACCAACCCCCACGATACCTTTGAGCAGCGCTTGGACGGATGGACCGACATTGTCACCGTCGTCGTCATCTGGGCTTACAGCATTGGCGTCACCATTGTCATTGCCATTGTCTACTACCTCATGAACAGGATCTCGTGGCTCGACGACCTCGGCAGGAAGGACAGGAGCCGCAAGGACCCAGCCATCGAGAACATGATTGCGGCGCTCAGTAAGCTGGCACTCGAGCACGGCAGGGACAAGCACGGCGTCGAGAGGTACACACTCGCGGCCAAGGCCGCTGAGGAGGAGGATGAGGAGTAGAAGAGCGGATGATTGTGCATGCGATGTGTTGTTACATAAGGCGGTAATCTCTAATTGTCGTCTTTTTGATGTGTGTTGAAATACCTCGATAGCTAGCTATGTCCACGTATACCAATATGATGTCTTTTGGAACGATAAGACTAGAACACCTTTTCCGTCTTGTTGCAATTCCCTCTTGTTACAATTCCCTTTCGTTGTCCTTCCGCTGCGCCTGCGGGAATAACAACTCGCCGGTCCGCAATTGCAGCCAATGCCTCGATAGTTTAATTGCCTCGTACGAAATCAAATCCACGCCGAATGACGGCCCCAGTCATTCCGAGCATGCACGTGCCTGCTGCTCCGATCCGGCCGCCGATTGCTGGCCGCTGGGAGACCCACATGTGAAATTGTCTCTTGCTTATGCAAGCTCATGTGGGTTTTGGAACGCTCCGTTCCGGCGGTTTTGGGGTCGACGCGGCGTGGCGCGGGATGTCGATCGCTGCTCGCTGTGTCAGCGTGTAGGTGGATGACATGCGAAGTGTAGCTGCACGCTCTATGTTAGTCCCGTGTGGGGATCTTGGGGTGCAGAGGCGGACGGAGAATGGGCCGGTGGGAGAGGGGAGGGGATGGGGGGAGGATGGGGTGTTGTTGGGTGGCGTTAGGGTTAGGGTTTCGGGGTATAAAGACCTGGGTTGCGTGTCTGGACAGGGGGAGCGAATAGTTTTATGTGTATATTGGGGATTAAGACGTGGGAGTTCGATATGCAAGAACCCAAACACCAAAACACCATGACCGACCAAGAATCGCTTCCACCAGCCTCCAACGGCGACACCCCCTCCCCCTCCCACCACGAACTCTCCCACTTTTCCCCCACCTCCCCCTGCTTCTCCCCAACCCACATCGCCAACAGCCTCACAAAAATGATCTGCCAACGGCACTCCACGCGCTCCTTCCTCCCCACCCCCGTCCCCACCCCCCTCCTCGAATCCGTCCTCACCCTCGCCCAACACACGCCCTCCAACTCCAACCTGCAGCCCTGGCGCCTGCACATCGCCACCGGCGCCGCACTCTCCCGCCTCAGCGCCGCTCTGCTCGCCGCCGCTCAGCGCGGGGATACTCAGGCCGTTGCGCCGATTCCAGACGAGTATCGGCACTATCGCAGCGAGTTGGGACACCAGTTGTACGGACCCCAGGGGTATAATATCACGCGCACGGATAAAGAAGCCGCGCGCGCGGCGCAGTTGAGGAATTATCGGTTCTTTGATGCGCCGGTGGGGGTGGTGGTGTGTATGGATGGGAGGTTGGCGCAGATTGATGCGCTGAGCGTGGGCATGTATTTGCAGACGTTGTGTCTTTTGCTGGCGGAGAGGGGGCTGGGGACGTGTGTTGCTGTGAGCACAGTGGCGTATCCTGAGGTTGTGAGGGCGGAGTTGGGGATTGGGGGGGACATGGTGCTGTTGACTGGGTTGGCGGTGGGGTATGAGGATGAGGGGGGATTGGTGAATGGGTTGAGGGTGAAGAGGGATGCTTGGAGGGATTGTGTTACTTTTGTTGAGGAATGAGGGATTAGGGGTTTGGGACTAGTTTTGGAGAGAATGTTAGTTTGGAGAGATGTGCCGGAAGGGGAGACGAGCGTCTGGGGAGGTATGGCTGTGCCTATGTTTTTGAGAAATAGTTCGCAAGGGTGTTTTTCTGGCCAGATTTCTTCTTCTTGTCTGGAGTGTCGGCTTTCTTTCTCGTGTTCTCGCCAATTCCCATGATTGCTTTCAATTCCTCCCATTCTTGCTTCTTGACGATGCCTCCACTTGCTTCCTTGTGTCCTCTGGCAAAACTCTCTCCCAATCGCATTCTTAGGTCAGGATGGTCTGCAACAATGTCCTCGAGTCTCTTGATGATGTCAACTTTGTCGGCGCCGCCACGCGATCGTGCACGTTTGGCTACCCGGCAGGAGAAGTTGACCATACCCGGTAGATATCCTTCGTTTGCGCACATGACAATCTCCAGCTTGTCAGACTTTAGGTGGCCGGACCAGCGCGTAGCAATCACTGGGTGCACTTGAGCTTTGGACGAGATGGTCAACACGGCAATGCTAGCATCGCGAGAGAACTTGGGAGGCGTATGCGTGCAACGTTCCGTCTCTTGCCGTACCTCAAAGGAGGCGTCTTTTAATCCTTCGTTGCCCAAAATCGAAGCAGGACCGGATGCCTTCAGCACGATATCCCAAGCAGATGACACATTATATGCGGCCGAGCGTCTTGGTGCGTTGATCAATGCGACCGCATCGTTGATCGATTTCTTCGGGTGCACCTTGAATGTTGGCGCCATATCGGGGAACGGTGGTTCCCACTTCAACGTTCCGCCCAAGTCACCGTGCGTCCCAAGAGCGGCCAACCAGGATATCGTCGCATCAAGGCTGGGGTGCAATGGCAGGCAAATGTGGTAGGCCAGCAGCGAACTTGTAGCGACGGGAGGACAGTCATGCGCCGTGACATAATCTGCGCCGTCTGGGAAGCCTCGGTCCTCGGCGAAGTGGTGATCGATAATGAGGCATTGGTGTGGAGCATCCACAAGCGCCGGTGACTTTCGAGATCCTTGGTCCAAAACAAAGATGAAGGAAGGGCTCGCGGCGGATATAGCCTGTCGAGTGGTCTCGTCATGAATATTTCCTCCTTTAGGTGGGAAATAGGTTGATATGAGATCGGGCGAGAGACCCAATGCAGTGAGAGTGTGATGAAGAATTGCGCCGGACGAGAGTCCATCCGCATCTTTGTCAGGAAGCAGAAGGGTTGGTTTTCCGGCTTCAGCACTTCGACATATTACTAAATGTACATGGGTACCGACCGAGAGGGTGGTCAGGTTTGTAGGACACGCACCATTTCTTGATCCTTTGCCGCGCGAGTTCGATTTGCTGTTTCCTTGCAGGCCAGATGATCTCTCCATCATCGTCCCGTCTTGTTGGTGTGAGGTGATAATCGGGTACGACAACCTTTTGTTTCTTCGGTTTGTTTGATTCGTCTACGTTTTCTGCTTTTCGCTTGAGAGGGCTCGCCATTGGTGCAGATGTGGAGAGGTTGCTGCGCAAGGCAATTGGGAGCTGGCTAGGACTGAATTGTGAGGCAAAGGCCTTTGATAGATATATCTGATACAGTGATACTATCCTCGGGAGGAGAGAGAATATTGATTGCATGTCAGGAGTGTTGAATTGGGAAGTGAGAAGTGCTCTCGAGAGTTGATCGAAGCCAAGGCACGTGCATATCGATGACGTTGGGAACAAACCTATACTGAACTTGGCCTAGCTTGGATATCAATCCAGGCGTCGTCACAGTGTCACTCGTATTCTCACCCAGGCATGCGTGTACAACAATTTCATCATATATCAATTGCTGTCATTACTCCCAGATCGCTAATGCCAAAATGTAAGTACAAAGAATAGGTAGGGTATATCAAGAACAGCGGCTCAGAGCTTCATGCCTCTTACAACAGCAACGCCGCACCCACGGCCGCAATAGCAACCATCATCCCTCTGCTCATGCGTATTTCCGACCCCGAGTTCGACTGCTGCGGGGAGTTCGGGTCCGCGTCCTGAGGATCCGACAAGTTTGGATTCGACGCCGCCTGATCCTCGTTGAAAGCCTGCTGCGCCACCATCCCAATGGCAGTCTTTTCGCCCATGCTGCCCTCGACGCATTTCCCTTTGCCCCACTTCACATCTGCGGCTCGCTGCCACAGTAGCGTGACATCACTGGCACCGGCCACCGTGTAGAACAGCCTGCAATCTGCGGCCTCGTAGACGAATTCCAGTGGGGTTTGCGTGGTATCATTCTGCCTCATGTTGTTGAGCGAATTGACACGAAACCAAACCTCCGCGTCGGGATTGAGGCGCGACGAGCGAACGTAGAGCTGTTCTGTCCTGGTGATCCGTCCGATTGCCGTCGTGTTGACTCTCTCGCCCATTGTTGGGCCCATGATACTTGTCGTCCAGTTAAGTGTGCTCTTGGCCATCTGCTCGATGAAGCTGAATGTTAAAACTTGGCTTCCTTTGGAACCTCCGACACCCTGCATTGGCGCATTAACGGGGCGACCGCCGAAAGCGATAGTCTGTACCTGGCCTTGCTCGCGCATGAGTTCGGCGAAAATGGCGCAGGTGGAGCCGCAGAAACCGTCCTGCAGGATGACCATGTTCTCGGGCTTAAAAGGCTGTGGTGGGGGCGGGGAGTTGGAAAGATAGCCCGTCAATTCAATAGTCAGTTCTGGACCCTGGCCGGCGTTTGTGTAACCGTCGATATTGTTGGAAAAGTTGTAGCGTCGAATTGCAGTGAATGAGTCGTTACCGAACTCGTAGGGGCCGTAATAATCTCGGAAGCTTGTAAATGGTTGATTGGTGTCGTTGAGAATGTCCTCAAAAACGAATGTCGGAGCACCCTTCTGGATGCTCTCGTAAAGCTCGGGTTCTTTCGTCTTCAACGTCTCGTTCAGCGCCAGGTCAGCGAGGGCAGAGCTGAAGATCTCAAAAGCTTCGTGTGCCCTGTAGCGCGATCCGCCATAAGGCACCGTGTCTGGGAACAGCTGCTTGAATGTCTCGAATCCAATGTCGATGAAACCACCTCCGTTTCCTGTCACTCGGTTAGCATGTGATGAAGGGATTGAAGTGCTCCAGACACTCGTGTGCATTGGCGCGTTGACATACCTCGGGTGTCGATGACGAGCTTTTTCTTACCATCCTTGACAGCATCGGCAAGGAACTTCCGCAGCATTTTCTGATATTCGATTGTACCAGCAGTTTCGTTGCTTCCTGGACCAATTTTCGGTTCGAAATTAGGAAATGCGACGACTGCGACGTCGTTGTAAGTTCCGTTGAGGTAGTATCCCATGAAGGAGAGGCTGCTCGACTGAGCGATTGGCTTGGGATAGCCGGTCGGGGTTAGTGTTCGAGTAGCAGAAGGCGTGGCTACGGCACTGGACGCAGCCTCAAGAGTGGCTGTTGGCGCGGCTTCCTCCGCTGCCACCTCGGGCGGGCCTTGGCAGAAGGCATTGAAGAAGGATGGACCGTCGGTGACGTTTGTGAAATCCATGCCTGGTCTAATCTGGGCAATGGTAGGAATCGTGGACGATGAGCCATTCTCGAAGCCGAACTTGGTCTCAGGACCATCGTAGATGACCGGGGCGGCCCAAGGTCCATCGACGTCGCCACCGGAAGCAAGCGATGGCTGATTCGGGAACAATCTGTTGTATTGAGCATCCTGTAGTAAACAATTAGCGCGAGCGGGTGGAACAATCAGACGAACGCAACTGACCGGCGTGTGGAAGTCGACTACGAGAGAGACGTTGTACAGGTACTCTGTCGCATTTTGGCCGTTGATTGTCTTGACAGCAGAAGGCTTGAAGCTGCTGTTTCCACCCATAGACAGAAGAAGATCGCTTTGTAGAAACAGCTCGGGCAACTTTAGACCATCTTCGGAGAAGGAGGCAAGTTGAGCTCCCTGTCGTGCGAAAACGAAGATGTCCCGGATGTCAGGATACCAGTTGAAATGGAAATCGCCCGTGCTGAGGAAGAGAAGGTGGAGGTCGAGTTGAACATCAAAGTCGCTCTCGTAGGCGCCGTCGCTCACACCTTTGGCGATGTCGTCGAGGCGAGCAACCACATCGACGCCTTCGTGGTGCTCAGGGATCCCTTTCTTGAGGTACTCGAGCGTCGATTGGAATTGGACCAGTTCTTTGAGCTCCTCGATCTCCTTCAAATCGCCGTCGACGTCGACGGGCACACTCTTCAAGCAATCCATTGCCAGCTGGGCTGAGACCTTGACCGGGGCAGTGGCATCAGCAGGGGCAGCGGCCCATGAGGCAGAAACCTCTTCGCAGGGTTCCTGGTATGTATCGCGCTTAAAAAGTGTGGGTAATGGTTCTACTGCTGTTGGGACGCGGGGGGCATTCCTGTCGACGACGCGTTCTGCACATGCCGTGGCGGCAAACAATAGGATTAGAGACCTCATGATGAGGATGGATGGAGGAACAAAAGACGGCGGCAATCCTATGGACGAACCCCACAATGGGCAGGAAAGAGCGATGGGGGATGGCGGCACCTGGCCGCGGCGCGTCCATCTTGTCTTATACTGGAGCAACCAGGGCTGAAAAGGTCGACGTGTGAATAAATGAGGTCAAAGCGCAGGGCTGGTTTGTTCCTTCGCGCGGTGAGGCTGTGTGGCTTTGGTAGGTAAGCTTTTGCGCTCTTTCCCAAAGAGGTCTATGCGCAATTCACCATCAGGCGATAGCCTCAGCGACGGCCTGGAGCCCTGTGGCGACTAACACGCAGTCTTGCCTCCTCTCAGTCTTGCCCTGCCATGTTACCTTTGTACATATCTTGTTGTCACTATTCTCAGGCGACGGCAGGGGGGAAACGTGAGCAGCAGTTGATCTCGCGCTGGCTCTCATCTTCCACTTCATCCATGCTTCAAAGGACACGCCTATGCCACTGGCAAACAAGGCGATGCAGGAATCGGGGGGCTGGAGGGAAAGGGGCGCGCCGAGTCGCAGAATCGCATGTGTCCTGGCTTTGGGGCTGAAAAGCTTGGCCCATGCTATTTCAGGTGGTAGCGCCAAGGCCTGCCCACTAGAAAACCGCTGATTCGCCCGGCCATACCCACTTACTCACCCCGAGATGATTCCTCGCCCGTTGAAACAAGGCCCCCAAATCTCCCACTCCAACACCATTACAGGCACAAGCCACCCAAATCTCCCCACCTTTTCCGCCAACCCACATTCGGCCAGAGGTACGATCGCATCTTCAAAATGCTGACACGCGCCCCTTGGCATTACCCTCCCGCGGCCAACGGTGCACTCAGGCCATTGTAGGTCAATGGCTCTCGTCCCGTCCTCGATTGAGCACGGCAGTGTTTTCCACCCGATTACTAATCGTGCAATGTTGGCTGGCTTCAGCGACAAGTACTCCGTACATGTACCCCCAGCAGATGAGGAATCGGGTGGGACTTCTCCACAAATGCTGACGAGCCAGCTACAAAAGCTGTGAGTGTGCCCCAGGAGAACTCGGGACCACTCTCGGATCACGGCAGTCTTCTGGTCATTGATCGACAAGTAGAACCCGTGCGCCACACGTCGGTATCCGTTTCTGTGCCGACCAATCTCAATCGAGTGTGTGTTGTCGTGCCGCCTTCCCAGTGTGCGCCCATCTAAAACTGCCATCGAAAGTTGTTGTTGGCAGGCAAGGCGATTGACACATCGTTAGAGACAGATCATAGAGTTAGGAGAATGCTTGGTGGTCCATGCGCTTGTCATGCGTATGGCAATTGTCTATAAGTATATTGAGTTCTTAAAGGGATACAGGTAATGAGTGATCGAGCAAGATGACATCCCCAAACGCCATAGCCTCCATGCTCTTCTTTGGCCTGCATGCGAATGCGATTCTGGCGAACAAGTTCTCTATAAGCGAGAATGACATCGTTCCTACGCCAGAGAAAACAGTTTGCAGAGGCCTTAGGTACTGCCCGGGGTGGCAGTAGCCAACACGGCCGGCGTAGACGATGGAACAGGAACTGGCGTCGAACTGGGCGTTGCGAACGAAGATGATCGAGGTCCAGCAAGCGGTCTGACCTCGTCGAATCCGCAGAGTGTCTCAAAATACAGTTCTGAGAAGTGTCAGAAAATGTCCCATGTTGTCGTTTTGTACTCACCCGTGGCAACTGCAGCATAGCTCTCGGCATTATAATCCGGGCTCGCGACGTCGTTGTCGGACCCATCGTTCTGCTGGTACCTCACTAGATGAGCACGTGCCCCGAGAAGCTCGCATCCGGTTTGGAAATCTCCTGTGCCGGCTCGGTTGTCCTCATCTGGATCACCATCCAGGCCAGCATTGCTCGCAAGCGCATGGAGGTGCGTAAGTTCGTGCAAAATGGAGGTACCTGAAATGAAGGTCAAATTTAAAGTCAACGTGCTCTGTGGAGGAAGAACATACCGGCCGTTGCGAAGAATTGGGCATTTCTCAAACTATTAGAGCCCGACATCGCACACCATCCGCTTGAAGTTGCTGGCCTAAAAGGGGGGCTGGGTTCTTCTTGGTCATCTCGATGCAGCAGATACCTAGTGCTTGCAGAAGTCCAAAATGGATTGCAAATATGGATTGTTTTCTCGTCGCCGGCTTCACCAACCGTGGCGTCGGTATTTGCGACACTAGACTCGATAGGTTACTTTGATGTTCTTGAGTTGGGATACATCAACACTCACCTTTGCACATTGGGACAATCGCCTCCAGTCCCTGAGCATTCGAACATGATGGTAAAGCGGTTCGTCTCTTCAGCGATGCCCGTGAACATTCTTCGGACGTGATCCAGTTGAGCTTCCGGACTGGCGCCTCCAAAATAATGCAAGAATCTAATGCTGTGTTAGAAGATCTCTACATGAGGTTTACGAGTTTGTGTATTTGCGCTTACGCTCTGGCACCCGGACTAATACTCTGAGACGTTTCAGCCAACGTAACCGCATCAGCGTAGGCAGCCTCCAAGACGTCTCTTCTGGTCTCAAAGACGCCAGAGTATCCACTGTTCGAAGGAACCGGCTCATTGCAGTTGTCATCAAAATTCACCTGACCAGACCTCTTGTCGACGCGAGCCCGCTCTTTATAGAGGGATGCATGTCGCTTGAACATGTTGGAAAAATCATGGAGCGCTCGGCGTCTAGTGTCACCGGGGGCTTCCGGATCCGTATCCGGCCCCGTATTGCAAGATGCATCGGGTGTTGTTTCGTCTGATATTGGGATGATGTTAGCAAATTATCCACGGGAATTAGAAGTCGGAAGATAGCCAGCGTTTCGAAAAGCTGTGGATAAGTATCGTTAAGGCGTAAATCGTGGTTACAAATGCTTTGAGGAGCGTGAACTTCATTGGCATGTGATCTCTTACCTGGGTTGCCTCGCTGAGCTAGGGCAGGTGTCAATGTGACCAAAGCCACGGCGATCTTGGAGAAATGCATGCTGGTGCTTGATTGTGATTGTGGTAAACTGCAAAGTGCAGTTGAGGTACCGTTCAAAGAAGTTCTGTTTCAATGCAACTTCTTCCGGGCTTTATACTGAGAAGACATTCGGCTGACCTTAAAGACATCTAAAATTGAGATTGGGAAACTTGATCCTCTTCGTATGCAATGCCACCCTAGACTGCTATCCCGTCAAATGACTGGTTTTTCGATAGGACTCGGACCAACAGAATGAGAATGACTTGAGGCTGAGTCGAGTTGGAACGAACTTGTGGAGATGATCGACATTGAAACATCTTGGTGATGGGAGGCTCAGCCGATATGGCAATCTGTGATTGGCCATGGCTCTTGCTCGAATTCCTGCGATCGTGGTTCATTGACGCAGTCCCCAAAAGCGGATGACACTAGCACCCATTTAAACTCTCGGCAGACTCCTGTTACCCGCCCACCTGGCCAAGTAGCCCGTCCGGAGCACTTGGCAAGGTGGGCGGGTACACAAGCGTACTCTTTGTAGTCTTGGGACCGAGTAATCAATTTATTCGGGGGCCAGTTAAGTCACCTTCTGCATGGAAAAGTTCCGTGATTACCGAATCCCAAGGCGTTGTCCCGTCGGACCGGTTCTAGCTGATGCCGCATTGCGAAGCTTGGTGGCGGGCATTGAGGGCATATGGTTGCAGCTGGTCCTGGGTATATGAACGAAGGATTCGAGCTGTTTCAAAAGCTGCTGTCTGTACTGTGTATACGAGTCGGAGTCGGCGTTCGCAACGCAACCGCCGCGTGTCATAAAGTAACGGTAGGCTGTTAGTCAGCCCCCGCCATCTTTAACGTTAAAGGCAACGTCATAAGTAAGCCGCAGCAGGAGGCAACTGACACAGACGAGCTGATCTAGGCAAACGAGCAACTTCGGAAACATGAAGGTTTCGTGTAGACCTATTTGCGACCATGTGGATTAACTGAGTTTTGTTGAGAGTTGAGAATTGTTATAAACCTTGGTACACTGTTTTGGCAGTGGTCCAGGATAAGAAAACCAAACCAAACCAGGTATTTGCGACCACTTGATGAGGAATCGCAGCCCGTCATCGCAACACCTTTCTACACTGCTCACGGTACGATAATCGACATTTGGAAAACGCTCTGCAACCCTCACGTAGCAATGACAGGAAGAGGAGATGGTCGGCTGATTCGACCGTGAGTCCATCACGGTAGCTATTGGAAGATTCTCTTGACAGCGTCCAGAAACCCAAATGCCTCGGTCAAGATCGGCATTACTCTCTCAGCTTCCCCATCGACCTTTGCCCCGGCTTCCAGCTCTTCTCTACGCCTAGTCATAACAGCTCACATCCTGAGTACCCCTAGACCCGCCCTACCTATCACGCTCATGGCCTACCTCAACCCGTTCGAGGGTCTCCCAAACCGCTCAATCGGAAATATCAGATGCACTTCCCCGGAAACGTCTCGTGAGAAGCTCATCGAAATATATCCAAGAGGCTGGCCCAATTACAACACCGGGGAGCGCGACCTGCGCAAAAAGTGGTCCTATGTCACCATCTTGCCGAATGAACCGCTTGTTATAGAGCACGAAATTCGCAGAGATACGATCAACGAGGCAAATTTGGAACAAGGAGAAAATTACCAAGTGCAGTTGACGAATAAGGCACTAGGGACAAGATGGTGGTCGTACGGCACGCTTGAAGATTTAGAAGGCCTGGAGTTCAGAGCATGGAGATCGGAAGACGAGGGTCCCTCCGACGAAAGTTGGGCTGATCCTGAGAACCCAGGCGAGGAGTTGCCGCGTGCAGCTATCTGTAGGGGAGAGAACCCGCAGGATCTGGCGCTCGTTATTGAGGGCGGAACCACGGAGATCGCAATCGTTTGAACACATGGAGGGAGAATGCAGCGCGTGCCTTGTATTCTGGAATTGAATGGATACTACTCGAGATGTGATCGTACAACTACACAACTACTCAAAGCGCGTATGATCATCCAACTATGTGCTCGCAGCCAACTCCCTGGTGGCATCCTCCTTCTTCACCCCGTTGGGCTCCCCCGGCTTCGGCGCGTACAGAGTACCCTCGTTCCATTCTGTGCCTGCCATGTCCTTCTTCCACGTCGGTGTCCATCCCGCGGCAGGCTTCAATCCAGCTGCCTCAAACGCCTGCTCAAAGTCGTGAATGATGTCGTCAATGTGTTCTAGTCCGAGCGAGATTCTGATCAAATCGGGGGTAACACCTCCCCTGATCTTCTCCTCGTCGGGAATCTGCTGATGAGTTGTGCGCCATGGGTGGATGATGAGAGTCTTCGCGTCGCCGACGTTGGCCAGATGCGAGCAGAGCTTGAGGTTGTCAACGACGGCGGCTACTTCCTTGATGTTGCCTGCAACACCAAAAGTCAACACGCCACCTTGACCCTTGGGTAGAACGCGCTGAGCAAGGGCGTAGTCCGCGTGCGATTCTAGGCCGGGATAGTTGACCCAGCTGATACAAGGGTGCTTCTCCAGCCACTTGGCTAGGGCGAGAGTGTTGTAGACGTGCCGCTCTGCTCTCAGCGCGATGGTTTCGAGACCTTGAAGGAACATCCATGCGTTAAAGGGGCTCATGCATGGACCCAGATCCCGCATAGCGTCCATGCGCACCTTGGCAGAGAGGGCTTTGTATTTGTATGTTTCCCAGAAGCGCATGCCATGATAACCGTCCGCTGGCTCGGTCATGCCGGGGAATTTCCCTGATGCAGACCAGTCGAAGTGGCCTCCGTCAATAACAATTCCTCCCATGCTTGTGCCGTGGCCGCCGATCCATTTCGTGCAGGAATGGGTGACGATGTCAGCGCCCTGCTTGATGGGCTGAGCCAGGTATCCTCCCCTGTAGGTAATTAGCGAACGCTCCATATAGTCGATGGAGGTGAGTGACGAACATGCCAAAAGTATTGTCAACCACCAGAGGAATGCCGGCTTCATGGCAGACGTCGGAAATTGCCTTGATATCAGGAACGTTGAACTGAGGGTTTCCAATCGTCTCGACATACACGGCGCGAGTTTTGTCGTCGATTGCTTCTTTGATCTTCTGGGGATCTTGACCCTCAACAAATTTGCAAGGGATGCCGAATTTCTTGAAGTACACGCGAAATTGATTGAAAGTGCCACCGTAGACTAGATGCCGCGCCATACAGTCAGCGAAGTTCTGCAGAGTAGGGCGATGTTGGCAATGGAACTTCATTTCTCTTTGGTGACTGTACTGAGGAAATGCGCATCTCCCTGAAAGGACGTTTCGCTCAGCAGTCAATTCCTTGAGGAATAGTTTCATTTCACAGCCTGGTGTTTCATACGATTCATGGTTGATACGAAGTTGTAGCCAGGTTCACAGATGCTGGTGATGGCCATGAACTAAGACGCGTTAGCCAGGATTACCGATGACACAATCTGACAAGGCCATTCATACCTGAGCAGAGTGTCCTGAAGCAGTTGCAACAGCTCCAACACCACCTTCTAGCATGGCCATGCGGTTCTCAAAGACGGAGTTGGTAGGATTGCCCATGCGAGTGTAGACGTAGCCATCTTTTGACCATGCGAACTTGCTTGCGCCGTCTGCAGCATCGGTGAAGTTGTATGCAGCTGTTTGATAGAGAGGAACGGCTCGAGAGCCGTTGATAGGATCGGGCTCTTGTGCTCCATGAAGGGCAAGAGTTTCGTACTCTGGGACTTTCGTCACATTTCCAAGATGTCCGGAAACCATTGTAATGATTTAAAGTACTATACGGTGGAAAGGAAGCGAGGGGTACAAAGAAGCTGGTGAAGTGCCTGCTGACCTATATGCTTACTTCGAGAGCTTCGCACCTATATATCGGTACACCAGTCTGCAGACGTCCTCGCCTACGTATCACAGTATGTCATGTCGGCAGTTCGTCCTAATCGAAGATTGTTATCTTATCACGGGGCGGCGAGGTTCTCCGCACTTCGCATATCGGAACACATGCATCAGCGATAGATGCAGCTACTGTCGTGTGCCGTATTGCTTATGCCCACTGCGGCCACATCCAGATGCATCAGACCCCGGACTCGGCATGGAACGATCGGCACGAATCAGCCCCGGTCTGGGAGCAGATTATCATTCTGTGTGCGCCGAGTTGAAAGACGAGATGTTTTATGTTGGTGGCATGGCGTGAGAGCTTTCCATCGAAGACCTTCTGAGATCACGTGGCATGCCGATGTCGATGCCGAATGCCGATAAAGTCACGCTTCTCATCGCGCGCAGGTTCAGCCGCGCTTCAACACCCACACGCCACCATGTTACCGAAGGCCATAGCACTGCTTGCAATGGTGCTCCACCCGACCAATATTCGTCCTATCGGCTTCTGTAGTAAGAAGTAGCCGCTTTCCGCCCCACCTTCAACTGTTACGAATTTCCTGAGTATGACGTGGCAGGGTGCAAAAGGAAATGCCGTTCGTACGAGTAATGCAAAATGGTCGCACAAAACTTCTACTCAGCTGTGTTGCTGCATGCTTGGCTTCTGCTTACCGCATTTCGTGGGGTTCATTCACTGCCATTGGCACACCTGTGCTATCCGGGTCCTCGAGGGAGCTTGAAAAGCCTTCTAGCGTCATTGGAACTGGCTTTCACGCCTTTCCTACACTTTGATGCTTGCCGTCATGGCAGAAACCCGTACTGGAGCACGAGGTGAGCCACCTATCAAGGTGGCTTGCTTGGCATGGTAAGTCACGCAGGTCAGACGGGTCCACTCGTGAGATTCTGATAGCTGATTTGCTCGTGTTAACGTTACTTAGCCGAGCATCACGGATTCGATGTGATGGGAAGCCGCTATGTCGTAATGTACAGACCTCTACCTGCTTGGTATACGCCCTTTGACAGATTGCAAGTGTGCCAACAAAGGTCGTTCATGCGTGTACACGAAGAGCAACAGAGGTGGACCAAGAATATCACGCAAAAGGCTCGCTTCTCTAGCCCAAGCATCTAAAGTCTCATATGATAAAGCACCGACTCAAGCGAGAGATTCTCAATTGCGCGATGGCAGTTCAATTGAAGCCATCGTTGAAGCCATGATCTTCCCTGGCGCTGGACTCCAAGAATTGGATAAGATAGACATGAATGCGGCAGACCAGCCCCATAATGAAACTAGTGCCGATTCGAAATCAAGAAATACGCACCCCGTCGCGACTGTCAGAACATATCAGTCGGATGATGACCTGTAAATCTACTTCACACGAAGTTTCCGCGTACGATGGACTAATTACATGACAGGTTAGACGCTTATTATGTATTCGTTCACGATTATTTTCCTATCTTGCCTCCATCGCGCATGCCTGCTCGAACAGACAAGTTTCGCCATCAACCACACGAGTACCAGCCATCATCGCCTATTAGCCTCGCATTGTCTTCGATTCTAGCTCTCATCCCTTCTTTGAACGATGAATTATCTAGCATCGAGGGCTTGCGACTGGCACGCCGCGAGCAAGCGCAGCTTCACGCGCAACTTGCAATGGAGAGTATTGAGATTGAATCAGAGATACTGGAATCCGAGACTCACCCGTCGAAGGCGCTGAGCAGTTGTCCAACAGCCTTTCGAAGAAAACCATTTCATCCTGACGTACCTGCTCAGTATGAAAGCCTCTTAGCCTTGCTCATTCTAAGCATCTATGAATATGCGCAACGAGGGAACGTTTCCAAGATGCGCAACCGAGCAAGTCAAGCACTCGATGCCGCGACTCGGATGTCGCTTCATGAGATCGACGGCAACGACCACGATAAATTCAAAGAGGCAACAAGCAGAGCATGGTGGATGACTGTAGGTCTTTTTGATAAACCCTCAAGATGACGCGGCTGACATGGGAAAGTATGTGTGTGTCCTTCAAAGCTGCATTGTAAGCAACACGGTAGGAAGCGCCCTGCACTAGCTCCGTATCAATACTGATACTTCCAGACACCTTTCATCGATATCGACTACACTTCGTATACCACGCCACTGCCGACCTGCCATGGCGACTCTTCACCCTGGAGGGCCCTCCTTGAAGCGCAACAGACCATCATGAAGTGTACACTATTTACAGCCGCGCTCAAGAAGAGTTTACATCGTGAAGATGCAGCGATGGATATCAAGAAGACAATGCACGATTTGGACGACGTCGTGAAGCGTCGCCTTGCGCCTGGATCGCTCGATATCTGGGAAACGCATGGGCGCCTCGCCTCGTCGCAAGCTGACGAGCAAAACTTGATCCACGCTCTGCAAGTGCAAGCACAGATTAAATTGCATAGCGCCAGGATCAAATTATATCGCTATCATGCATTCAACGATGCACCCCTCTTTGAGAAATCTCACTGCGATCTCAGTTCAACGTCGCAATCCACAGTTACGCAATCTCTGCATGGCAGCTGCGAAACTGAGCAAGAATACACTCTCTCATCGACCATGGACGCTTCTAGCTCAGTGTTTCTCCCAGATGACTTGTTCGAAGACAGCAGTTTCCATACTTTTGCTGTTAAAAGATGCTACGGCTCTGCGCTTGCAATTTCTAGAGCCTTTCAACACTTGCCTTCTCCAAGACCTATCGTTGCTGGCTTCTCCAGTTGCTCTGGGGAAGCGACCATCCCAAGGACGATGCCGTCATTCGCATGTTGTGCAATGCAAGGCAGCTATGTCCTACTGATGCTGTGCTTAGACAATGGCCATGCGCTCGAGCTACACAATACGGGACGAGACCAGTTCCAGGCGATTCTACACAAGAGCCTCGAAAAGCTCATTGGGGTGCTAGACAGCTATTGTATCGCATTTGAAGCGATTCAAGGCATGAGAAGTGAGTTTGCGTTCACTTGATTGTATGACCTTTTAAGGCTGACGGAAGAGTAGATCAGGTTCAAGAAGCTTATGAAAAGGCTAAGATGAGAAACAACTCTTTCATGTCTATATAATTCGGCATGATATCATGTTTCGATGATCAAAGTGGTTCCCTCCAAGTGCACATGATCTAGCTTTCCTCTGGATCGTCGTTGATATCAACTGTAACATGCGAGCCATCCGTCTAAGCATCGCCTCTGTTTTTACTCCAACAATACATTTACTGCTGGTCTCGTATTGACGGTGAGTGTACTGCTAAAATTAGTCTTTCTGACTTAATACGCAGGAAATTGACACTAACAAGATATCGGGTCTTGCGTAACTACCCACTGAATCGAAATCCATCTCATCCAAGTCAGTCGAGAATTCTCTCATGAGTGCAGCATTTCTTACTCTTGATTCAACGAGCTCCTCATGCTTCAACTCAGCATACACAATGGCTTCTTCGTCCCAAACCGGGTCTGCCAGAAATGTCCCAAGTGGGCCCACGATGCAGGAGCCGCCATGGCTTAAAATCGAGTCCGGAGCCCATTGCGATCCATCTGCCTGCCTGTCATGGTGCTCTGGCGTAAAGGGGGGATAATCAGACGGGAAATCTGACACCTAAAATCGGTCAGTGGGAAGGACATGTTGAGCTGTTAATACTGACTCTGCAGAATTGATTGCATGAAATCACAAAGCATCGACCCTCCTTCGCGATATGTTGCATGGACGCTACCCAACTTGGAAGGTCATCCGCATTTGGAGCAATGTAAATCCTGTTTCAAGTCTCAGCATGGTTGTCAGACCCCACTCGGTTACTGGAAATCTCAAAGCATACTCAATACCTTGCTGGTACAAAGCCATGCGTGCAGCTGGCATATAGTTCTCCCAGCATATTAAGCCCCCAACCTTGCCAATTTCTGTGTCCACAACCTTAAGACCGTCACCTGCGCCACGACCCCAAACAAGCCGTTCTGCAGCGGTTGGAATGAGCTAAAACACGTGAGTGTATGCTGATCAAATTGATGCGTACGTCATACTTTGCGATGGCTTGAGAGCAACTTCCCGTTTTTTCCAATCAACACTGACGTGCAGTAAAGCGTAGCTCCATCTTTCTCGATGATGCCGATTGAAAGAAATACATCATTTTTCTCTGCAATCGCGCGAACCGTGTCGAACTCTGGCGACGATAAGCTTATCGCAGATTCGTAGTACTTTGCGTACCATTTTCGGCCTGCGGGTGTCAGCATGTCAACAGCATAGCAGCATTTGACCGATCAATTTATCATACGGACCTCTGGGCTCTCTGGCACCGATTGTCGCGTCAAAAGCGTAGCGCCAAGGGTATGCTGAAAGAAATCCTTCTCTAGATCGAGCACTATGATCAGCCAGTGGTCTCGAAGAGCTTCCTGCAACTTACGGAAAGATAACCAGATCTGCCCCCGAAGCTTTCGCCTCTGAGGTAAACTTTGTTATGCGCTCAATGCTCTTCTCAAGATCAAACGCGACAGGGGCTGCTTGCACTGCGGCCACTTTAACAGAGTTCGCCATTTTCAAACGAAGCTGAAACGAGAAATGGAAAGTACACTGCCGTCAAAGTAAGATAGTTTCGAGCTGCTCTTTGAAGTTGTCGTCTTTGACCTACAAAGTTTGCCGGCGTACATCGCTCGCCTCAGTTGAGCCAACTTGCTTGGCTGACAAGGATCTACGTTGATGCCGTGTGGAGATAGGCGATCGGCAGGCTGACCACAAAGCAGACACCGAACATGAAGAGCAAACCCCGAACTATCACGTGGGGCGTAAGCTTGCCGCTACCGATGATGCCGCGGTGGTTTACCTGGTGAAGACCGACAACAACCCTTTGCATCAACCTGAAGGCTGAGTAAATACCTTAAGCGGATACCGCCACTACGCACGCACCCATTAACGTTTTTCACTGAAGTGTAGCTTTACACGTCCTGTCAAGATCAGATCTGTATCCGCACTCTCAAATATACATTCAATCTTCGGGCAGCAACCCGCGCAGAACTATTCTTTCGCTATGCAATAAGTTCTTACGCAGAATAATCATTGTGATTATATTAGGTTCTGACATCTGGTATCGCATTGAGGTACCGCGTGCTGTGCTTGGAAACTATTACCTGCGATGGGCAGAACCAGAGCAGACGAATATGAAGGTGGAAGTGTTGCAGATGGTAATCTTGTTAGTATGTTCCCACTCACCGTCGCTTCCTTGTCACACGATACTGACGCATTCAAAGATTTGAACGGCAGTGCCGACAACAACAACTTCTACGCCGCTTTCGTGCAACATCAGAATATTGCCATAGTTCCTTCGTTTTCACTCGACTGTGGCGTTACCCTGGAGAATTTTCCTGTCGCATATTCGGCATGGGGTACTTTGAATGAAGATAGAGACAATGTGCTGGTGGTGGCTCATGCATTGACTGGCAGCAGCGATGCTGTGGACTGGTGGCGTCCTTTAGTCGGGCCTGGGAAAGCCCTGGACTTCACTCGATTCTTCATCTTTTGCGGCAACGTTCTTGGCTCACCCTACGGATCTGCATCACCACTGTCAACAAATCCGAAGACTGGTTTACCGTACGGACCAACATTTCCCCAGACTAGCATTCGAGACGATGTGAGGTTTGTCTCAGCCACCACACAGCCAAGATGTCAGAGACTGACTGCGAATAGGATACACAAACTTGTCTTGGATACTCTAGGCGTTCGAAGCGTCGCTGCGGTGATCGGGGGTTCTATGGGCGGAATGACAACATTGGAGTGGCCACTGTGCACACCACCCGGCTATGTCAACAATATAATACCCATCACAACTTCGGCATATCAGGGAGCCTGGGGCATTTCCTGGGGTGAAACCCAGCGGCAAGCAATATTTTCGGATATGCAGTTCAAAGACGGCTGGTATGATCCGACACCAGAAGGCCAACCTCGCCGAGGGTTGGGTACAGCTCGCATGATCGCTATGCTTACATACCGGTCGCACGGCTCCTTTGAGGCGAGATTCAGCCGAAAGCCAGCTACCAACAAGAATACTTCTTTATCGCCAACCTCGCTTCCAACACCTCCCTCTTCGCATCGAGGAAGCATGTCTGAAGACTTGACTCAGGAACCGCCACCGCCCGTTATTTATTCGGCGCAAAGCTACCTCCAATACCAAGCGGACAAGTTCCTCAAACGATTCGACGCAAACTGTTACATTCATCTTACCAAGAAGATGGATACTCACGATATCACCCATGGTCGGCTTGCTTCCGCACCTTCCTACCCACCAAGTGAACAGGATCTTCGAGAAGTGCTTCGGAACGCGCCTTCGAAAGCGCTGGTAGTTAGCGTCGAGACAGATGTACTATTTCGGCCGGAGCAGCAAGTAGAACTTGCAAAATGCCTTCCGGACGCGAACTACGTTGCACTAGACTCGCCAGATGGGCACGATGGCTTTCTGCTCGAATTCAAGGCGCTGAATGAGATCATTCGCAGGTATCTCGAGCAGCAATGTCCATGGATATTTGAAGAACACGTTGAACTAGAAGGACAGGCCTTCGATAACGACGCACCTATTAATAGCGTTTTTGGAGAGGCGGAAGAATCGGAATTTTAGAGACAGGTGTGCGCATTGAATTAGGTTGCTGTACTTTAGTTTGTGAGATAAATGGTCTGATTTCAAGTCTTTTGATGTATTCTTCTATGACATTTTGCATTTCGAGGTTCACATCCGTATCACATGTCTCGAGCGGGAACAAGTCACGTGGCTGGAAAACTTCCTCCGCTTGCATTATGAACCAGGCATCAACATTGCCATCTGATCTCACACGACTATAAAACTGCTCTCCTTTAATGCGTCGGTCGTACGGAGTATTCCCAGACCACTTTGGCGCTGCATCGCGCCGCCGCTTGCGAGACTGTGGAGACATGCCGAAGGTCGCGTGCCGAGCGATAACGATGCCGCGATCGCGGAATCATGCCATTGCGTCGTGCAAACACCGAAATTAGCTACCGCAACATCTAACAAGCGGATGATCAGACTACAACGGCAGGTGAAGTTGCCCGTGGATCAAAATACGCAAGAAGAAAACTGATACATAATGACGCAAAAAGGAGTTTGTCGGCAGTCGCATCCTCCGAACATTGCATCCGAATCACTCAAGTTCCATCAAGCCATTCAGCATGACGAAGTCACAGTCAAAACCTTGGATTGTGCAAAAGTATGGCGGAACTAGTGTTGGAAAGCTGCTGGACACCATCACTGGATCCATCCTACCAGAACACCTGCAAGACTACAACGTCGCCGTCGTATGCTCCGCGAGATCGGGCACCAGCAAATCCAAAGGCACCACGAGCCTTCTCCTCGATGCTATTAAGCTTGCGACCTCGAGTAAGGCGGACACAAGCGAGCTGGACCACGTCATCGATGTAATCAAAGGGGAGCATCTCCAAGCGGCAGCCAATGAGATTACATCGGAAGACAGCGCGGACATATTATCGAACCTCCAATTACTAATTCAAAAGGACTGCGAACAATTGCGCACTTTCTTGAAGGCAACCTGGACGCTTGGGGAGATTTCGGACCGGACTCAGGACAGGGTCCTTGCAGTGGGCGAGACGCTGTCTTGCCGAATCGTGACAGGATCGCTCAGGAGCAAGGTGAGCACATTTGGACGCTGATATGGCAATCTTGGTCTGACTGGTTCCTAGGGCATATCGGCCGAGACGGTCGTCTTGGATGATATTGTGCAGGCAGCTTACGGACGGGACCAGCGAGATCTCACGAGGGCGTACCGGTCGAATCCTTCTGAATTCCTTCAAGGACTTTCAGATACAATATGGAAGAGAATGGCGTCATGCACGGGCGTTCCGGTGATAACAGGTATGTACTAAACAACTGTTGGCTTGACAAGATGCTAAGCAAAGTAGGCTTTTTTGGAACCATGCCGGGGTCTTTGCTACACAGCGTCGGTAGAGGATACTCTGACCTGTGCGCTGCGCTTTGCGCTGTTGCGCTGAACGCAGAAGAACTTCAGATATGGAAGGAAGTCGACGGCATCTTCACCGCTGATCCCAGGAAGATTAAAACTGCGAGGCTTCTCGCAACCGTGACTTCTGAGGAAGCCGCTGAGCTCACATACTATGGTAGTGAGGTAGGGCTGCCCACATCGTGCATGCATCGATCACGTGAGCTCATCATACCCAGGTCATTCATCCCCTCACTATCGAGCAGATTGACACGGCTGCCATACCGCTGCGTCTAAAGAATGTAAAGAATCCATCAGGCAACGGTACGATAATCTACCCATCCAAGCCCTCGCCCGCATCCTCGGGAGACTCCCCCTCCCTCGGAGCACTCACATCCACCTACACGTCCGCCCTATCCAAAAAGACCTTCATGACTGCAAACGGCTACTACGGCGAGACGCAGTACCGCCGCAAACCGACCGCAGTAACCGTCAAAGAAGACATCACAGTGCTCAACGTCAAATCCAACGGGACATCGCGCCCGCACATGTTCCTCGCGCGCGTGGGCGAAGTGCTCGAACGTCACGACATCAACATCGACCTCATCAGCAGCAGCCAGCAGATGCTCAGCCTGGCCGTGTGCTCGACCAAAGGCGACAGGATCCACGATGTCACTGCTGAGCTGTGCGAGTTTGGGGTCGTCACGGCAGTGAAGAATATGGCGATTGTGTCTGTCGTCGGGCACAAGATGAGGAATATGACGGGTATTGCGGGCGAGATTTTTCATGCGCTGGCGAGCGCGAAGATTAATATCTATTTGATTAGCCAGGGCGCGAGTGAGATTTCTGTGTCGTAAGTGCATTTCAAAAGACGTTGTGTCTGGGGAGTCAGTGTTAACAATACTGCAGTTTCGTTGTGGAGGCTCGGGATGCGCTCTTGGCGACGGAAGTTGTTCATACAAACGTCATGCGGATACCGCTGCATTGCGAGCAAGAGAACACGTTTATTCGGGGGCCTTGGCTGTATTAAGACACATCAATTTCGGTATCGGCAGTGTTGCGGCTGTAGAACATAGGTACAATAGTCAACAAGTTTTGGGATTCTCATCAGCCATGGTCTGAAAGTCTGCTGGAAAAATGGAGTGCAGGCTATGACAAACATGTCAATCTGGCGGCTCTTGTCTGACTCGCTGATCGAACAGCTGAATGGATTGCTACCTCCCCCGCATCTTACGATGATCATGAGGAGCGACAAGGATGCTCGAGACCTCTTGTACACTGTCCGTTTCTAGCCACGGTTGTACCTTCTGCGTACAGAAAGCCAGGCTCTTGCACCGATGCTGAGATGCTTGATCCATTCGAGCATGTAGTACTGAAATTCTTGTAGTTATTTCGCGTCTTCTACGTCAGTTCGAGCAGACGCAGCCGCAACTCACGATTGAAAGCGCCACATTACCCAATGTTCAGACCTTAGTGCATGTGACACAAGCTCATCAGTGAGCACTATCTGGCGTAGCACAAGTCCAGCCATTAGACATGCACGATCCCGTGTAACTCCAGCTACACCTGCGTCATGTCAAGCATATCACACGGCTGCGCGCCTTCTCCCGTGTGACGTAGGTCGCAACTTCCTCCCCTTCATCGCAGGGAAAGACAACTCAAGACAGCCTAGAAGCGTTGCTCGTCCCGCTGGACGGACGCACAGGAGCGTATGCCGCTTGCAACGAGTGGAACAATGACTCGAGGGAGAGTCAGTACGACGGTTGTTGTAATTCTGCCCCGCAAACATGGAAGCGGTCGCTGAAGACGCAGTTCGCAATAGGGAAGCGGCTCCTCGAATACTCCTTCTCCTGTAAGGAACGCCGGTCGCACATAGCCCATGTGAGGGTCCACGCTTCCCTCACAGCATCGGAAATAAAAGCATCACCTTCCCCTCTCGCCTCTTTAGATGCTCCACTCCCAAACGATATATCGTTTTCCAGCCAGCATCCATCAACTCTCCAGCCAGCCCCCACTAACTCCAACTCGCCTCTTCACCATGAAACCAATCTCCCTTCTCCCCCTCCTCGCCGCCACAGCCCTCTCCCAATTCGACACACGCTCCGCCGACTTCGCCCTCGTCATCTCCTCCACCAACTCCACCCTCAACAACACCATCCTCTCCGCCTGCCACGAGGGCGCCGCTATCGAAGGCCTCTGCCTCGCCACCCCCAGCGACGGAAACCTCACCTACTCCTCCCGCTTCTACACCAACACCAGCAGCACCTCATCCTCTTACGGCGGCATCCTCGGCTACGACCTGCACATCCTCGACGACACCATCGTCCCCTCCAGCATGATCATGGCCGACAAAATAACCTCCAACGTCGCCGTGCCGCTGTTCCAGCCCGGCGATAGTGGCATTCAATACATCAAGTTCGACGACTGCGGGGAGATGTTGATCGAGGTGTATGTGGACGATACGACGAATCCTCCGTTTGCGTATGTGGATCCGCCGCGAGAGTTGCGGAATTGGCTCGTATGTGAGACGAATGCTGGGTACAAGTACCAGACGCTCGCGTGGCTGGTGGGTGATCCGAGGTTCGCGACGCCGCAGAATCCGACGTGTCAGAAGGTGGAAGTCAGGCGCGAGTTCCTCTGAGACGAAGGATGGGGATGGCTGTGAGTGAGTGTGTAGGCACAGAGGGGGGGTAGAGTGGTGATACGCCTGGCACGGCGTTGTTGCTCTGGTATCAGCGTTGAGGACGAGAGGTGTGACGCAGCGGTATTCTTTCGACGGTGACAAGGCCCTTTGGCCTGCTCCTACCAGCGTCCTCGTGCACCCAGTACTGTTCCTATATTTCCCATTGTATCCAATCAAACGTCCTGCTCTGTCTATATCTCTTCCTTTTCACGGCGCGAGGTGGTGTGGGGCGTTTCTACTTAAGTGGCACAGCGAGTCAGCAACCGCCCGCCCAACCCAAAGTCCGCCCGTCACACGCACCCGTTCGTGTTGGACGCACGACCCGCCAAGCGCCTGCGTTGGCTGCGGGGGACGGCTGACATTGGTGTTTGCCTGCTTATTCTTGCACCGTTGGCCTCGCTTCGCTCCGTCCCGACAGGGTCGCTACCGCTCATGGCGTGGTGAGGGTTGCCATTGGAAGCCGATCTCTTGCGCCGAACCTCTTACACTTACGCCACATCCTACTCTGGGGCTGAGATATTCCGAATCTGGCAACATTGTCGCCGAGTAGATCCGTAGCACCGTATACTGTGATGTAGTGCTGAGGTGCGCATCCATTGGGCCCAGCTCCAGGCGGCAGTTGAAGCCTGACTCTCTCGTTCGTTCCGTCGTGTCGAAGGCGGCCTGGTGAAAGTAGGTGGGTGAACCGGTGAGATGGCCATCCCGAAGCGCCTACCAAGTGTTCCCGAACTTACTTCCCTCTGCTCTTTCCTCTTTTCTTTTTCTTCCGTTCGTCGTCGCGACTTCTCACCTTTCGTCGACCAATCTCTGGCTCCGCGACGACAGCCATGGCGTTCAAGACGTGCGCCTTGCTCGCCTACGTCGAGACAGCAGCGTTGCTGTACTCGGGCACCATGCACACAAATGCCCTCGCAACGGCTCTTGTACTCCTCGTGCTGCAGTACCTGATGTGCGTCCTGTACGCCACGCTCATATTCCCCTTCTACCGCTCCAACCTTCGACATTTGCCTACGCCGCCAGGCAACTTCCTCCTGGGCCACACCCTCAGCTTCGTGCTGGCATCGTCTGCCAACGCGCTTCCACTACGCTTCATGCGGAGCGCGCTAGATGCTCCGCTGATCCGTATCTTGCATGCCTTTGGCAGCGAGTGGGTGCTGGTCAATGGCGTCGAGGCTACCAGGGAGATATGGCAAAGCAATGTGCGGGCATTCAAGAGGCCGGACTTTTTCAAAAAGGCCATTGTGGAGATTGCTGGCGTCGGTATGGTGGGGCTGGAGGGCGAGGCGCATAGGGTGGAGCGGAGGGCTTTTGCTGGTGCGTTGAGTTGGGGGAGATGGGGTGGGTGAACTGGCGTTGCTGACGCTGTGTAGTTCCCTTCAGTCTGGGTGGCATCAAGAAGCTGGTACCGCTCTTCAATGCAAAGGCCGCGCAGCTGTCGTCACGGATCAAGACGCTTGTGCGGAGGAGCAATGGCGAGCCAATCGATGCGCATGGGATCTTCACAAAGACTGCGCTGGAGGTCGTTGGTCTGGCGACACTCGGCGTCGAGGTCGATTCACTTTCCATCGGAGGATACACGTTCGCCGACTTGTATCATCGAATCTTAGATCCGCCACCGCTGGGACAGATCATCTTCGCAATCAACCTGTTCATTCCGATCCGACACTGGCTCCCCCTCCAGGAAAACCGGAAATTTGTGCAGGCGAATCAGTGTCTGAGCATCATGCTGCAAAGGGTGATTAGCGAGAGGAAGCATGAGATCTGTGCTTTGTCCAGGAATGCAGGTGTAGAAGATAATAGCCAGACAAAGGACGACCGCACCGATTTCCTCTCCTTCATGATCCGCGAGAACCAATGGAGCGAAGAAGAGATCCTGGGCCACCTGCTCAGTTTCATGTCAGCCGGCCACGATACCAGCGCCCTCGCCCTCACCTGGGCGACCCTGACTCTCTGCTTGCATCCCTCTATGCAGTCCCGCCTGCGCGCAGAAATCCAGGCCAACCTCCCAGCTAACGGCCGTCCATCTTATACTAATCTGGAGAGCCTGCCGTTCCTTAATGCCTTCATCAAGGAAGTCTTGCGATGCTTTGCCCCCATCACTTTCAATCCCCGCACCCCAATCAACGACACCTTCGTGTGCGGCACGCTCATCCCTGCTGGTACACCCTTGCTCCTGAGCCCACAAGTCCTAAACTTCAACCCCACCATCTGGGGCCCTGACGCCGAGACTTTTGATCCGGAGCGCTGGATGCCAGGAGACGAGCGCGCCGACATGTTCCCACTGAGTCGCGACCCGTTCGCCATGGCAAGCTTTGGATACGGGCCGAGGATCTGCATTGGCAAGGCCTTCGCCGTGGCCGAGATCAAGAGCGTGATTGTGGAAATGGTGAGCAAGTTCGAGGTGGTCAGGGGCTGGGACGAGCGGGGTAAGAAAATGATGGGCAGGGACTTGGTGAAGTCGGTCGGGGACGAGGACGTGTTTGGCGGCGTCGAGGTCAAGAACTTCATGACGTTGAAGCCGAAGGAGGGGGTATGGGTCAACTTCCGCGCTCTTGATGATTGATGCGCCTCTAGATATTTAAAGACGGGGGGGGGGTTTCTCTTAAGTTTCCTGTCAGGGGGTTGGGTCCGGCATTTCCGGTGTAATGTGTCCGGCGCTCGGGGCTTGGTGCATCGTGATCGATGCATGTGGGGGTAATAGGCATAGACAACGGAAGAGAGAGAGAGAAAATACTTCAAGTGCACGTTTCAACCCCTCAAACAATCAAGCGTCTTCTGCAGTTTGCGTCTTCCGACTCACTTGTTCTTATTGCCCATGGTAGAACTGCTTTCTGTCTCTGGTTATTCCTACTGCGGATTGCCTTTTACAGCTCACTTGTTTCCGCCGCCCACGGCAGAAGTGCTTCGTGTCCTCGGCCTAGTTGTAGTCTGTGAACGAGTCTGGCTTTGACGATTCCCTCGGTGATGCTTGCCCCGAAATTTAACACATCAGTTGATGCACGAACTCCGTCGAGCCGGCAGGGAGCTCTCCAGCCACCTAAAAGAGGGGTTGTTGCCGCCCCTGCTCTTTGCGCAGCAGAAAAGATGTTGCTTCCCCAGCACCCCTCCCCGGCACCCTTCTTCCCACCGATTCAGCTCATCAGCAGTCCGAAATCGACACCTCTAATGCTCTTTCTCGAGCCTGAGATGCACTTCCGAGTGCTCTCTTGTCGTTCGCGTGCTCGCCGCCGTCTAGGCATTGAAAGTTCTCTGGTCGGTCCGGTGACCAATCTCGCAGTCTCTGAGCGTCACAGCCTCTCATCGCCTCACCCCGCGCTGAGGGATCCTTGCTTGCGCCCCTCTACATCATTGGAGGCTGTCCGAACACAGCCACTGCTTTGTACTGAGGGCTGGACCGACGTACGAGTATGTTGACGTTGTTGGCCTGGCAACCGCAAGAGGAGGTTGGGTGGGTTGGGAGCTTCCAATTTACAACCCCTTCACGGCTACCCTCCCCTCCAGATCCCTCTTCACACCCATGGTCGATGTTTGACGATAAATTGTACGTCTGATCAGTCTTCATCTTGATTTGCAGCGACTTTTCGTGACCTCGACTTGTGCGCGCGCATGGTCGGCGTTTCCAACCTCCTTCTGCCTATGCCGTCGCGCTCTTGATTCTTTTACTTTCAGCGCCTACCAGTCCCGTTGGCTACACTTCAGCGACCGCACTCTCCAGTTCCCAGCGTTCGATCCTCGTTGTCGTCATGCGCCTGAATTGGACCCTCTCCACCACCGCCATAGCAAATGGGACCAGATCAATGCCACCGATAGCGACTGAAACTGTTCTCCTGTGCGCCTCTCAGGACAACTTGGGTGTCGCAACTTTCGTTGTCACAGTGCTCATCGGGTTACTCGCGCCATTTGTCCAGGTCGTCCTGTATGTAATAAAGAAAAGAAGGAGGCAAGATGAGCGACTTGCAAGAACTAGAAGTGGCATGCACGACTTGACTGTGAGTAACGCTTCGAACAAATTCCGTATTCATATCCTAGCGCTCGTGGCTGACGTTCACCAGCAACCATCGGTAACATTCGAACATCGTCGTCGCGCTCGCGGCTCTTCTGCCCTCGAACATCGAAATAGCGAAGGCGAATACATGGTACACTCATCGCTATCGCGAAGGGCGCCAGCGGTATACCGTGGGAATGATCAGTGGCAACGACGGAATCGTAGCTCGGTCGAGAGATCGATCGTGTAATGGTCTTTTCGTCGGCTGCACTGGGCCTTTGGCGCTGTCTGGTAGCTTTTGTACACTGTCACCCTCCTTTTTTAATAGTCAAAGCATGGTTGGCGTCTGGGACAGCAGCTCAAAAGTGTACGGAGTATCGGCTGGGCAGCTAGAGGCTGTGGCGCTGGGAGTTCGGAACAGCGGTCCCGTCGCGCATTTTGCTTGGACGTATATAGTCTTCCTAGACCTGGTCCTTTGTTTTTGGTTTGGATAGCGCAATGATTGTATTTCGTGGCATCTCAGTCATACACATCGACTTGTGTAATGTTCTTGTAGCCCGGGACTTTGTTGACAGGCTCCATATTTATATCGTTCTATTCGAGCATTGGTATAAGGCGTGAGCCTATCTACGAGTACTGTTAAACAGTCAGTGAGACGGTTTCGATTGTACGCATATCCATACAACCTTAGGAAACGCGTGGTTGTTGATGTTGATGGCGCCTCGCAGGGACAACATCGCGACGCGTTATTCTGAATTGGAGCAGTGTGCGCCGGTATAAGAAACAGCGGGTGGTATTGAACATATTGGGGAAAACGAAACGCGAAAAGATAGCAAAAGCGAGTTGTAGAGGAGTCGCAGGGGTGGAGAAAAGTGTTGTTGGGGAAGGGTGGGATCCGTGTTTTGAGGGCTAACGCGAGAGCGAGGCTGATTGGCTGATAGTCCGATGCGAGAGCACGTGCACGCCGCCATGTAAACAAGACCTACACAGTAGGGCGTGCATCACAACACTCGATATCGTTGGCTGTTCGTTGATATTCGGTTTCTATTAATGTAGTGGCTTATTGACTCTGTCTCTAGTTAATAGCGTATAACGTAAATCTAATGATCAATAGAACCGCGTAACCCATGGAGAAATAACATTCTAAGATGATAGAAGAATGAACAAGCGTATCATAGTTTAAGAAAAACCATATTAGAAGGCAATTTTCCCTTATTGAAGAAGTGCCCTTGCCCCAATGTTCTTAGCGTTTTCGGCACTAATTCTAATACCGCATTCATTCACCAACACTGAGCTGCAACACAAGAATTACAATAATGGCAACCATTTATCCAGACCAAGACAACATCGTGTGTATACGGAAACGATCGATAACGGAACATTCTTAGCTTATCTCACAATGGTAGCTCCCATTCTCCATCCATCCTCGGCTTCGCCAATTCGCTTGCACCTCGCTTGATAAATTGCCCATTCCCCTTCTTTCCTAGCAATCCACCATTCTCCTTATCCCACACAACCTGCCCTCTCAGCAACGTGTATCGAGGCCACTGCTTCATCTTACGGCCCTCGAATGGCGAGTAATCGACGTCATGATGCAGCATTTCGTTTGTCAGTTCATACGGCTGCATCTTGCCAGGCGGATACCAGATATTGATATCAGCGTCCGATTCCCCTTCGACCAACGCACCCTTACGCGGCCACAGTCCATACAGCTTTGCAGGGTTCGCGCTCGTCACTTCGACGAACTTCTTCAGTTCCAGACGATCCTCGCCGAGTGTGAGTGCTAATCGCGTCTCGATGCCAGGGCAGCCATTCGGTATGTACTTGAAATGGCCGAGAGGGAACTCGTCGTTGATGGATGACTTTTTGCCCATGTCGCTGTCGTCGAAGCGGAAGGGACAGTGATCTGAAGAAAGGATTGTAAAGGTTCCGTTGGCAAGACCCTCCCAGATGTGGTCACAGTCAGATTCGCTTTCGCGGGGTGGTGGGCTACAGACGCATTTGGCTCCTTCGAAGCCGGGCTGATCAAGGTCTTTCTTAGTCAGGAACAAATATTGGGGACAGGTTTCTGCGTAGATTGGCAGGCCACGATCCTGGGCTTGCTTTATGTGCGTAGCGGCTGCGGGTGTCGAGACATGGACGATCAGAATGGGAGTGTCCATGAATTCGCTCAGGCTGATTGCTCGATATGTTGCCTCTGTTTCTGCCATTGGGGGGTGACTCGAAGCGTGATACTTGGGTGCGAACAACTTTCGTTTCTCCAACTGCTCGGTCATCCAATCAATCACCTCTCCATTTTCAGCGTGAATCATGGTTGTGATCTTCTGCTTGCGCGCTTCCAAGAGGACGTCCAAGATCTGGCCGTCGTGCAATTTCAAAGCGGCATAGGTCATGTAGATCTTCAGGGACGAGATCCCTTCTTCTCGCAGCGTCTTGAACTCGGAAAGGGCCCTTTCGGATGGGTTACCAACAAGGAGGTGGAATGAGTAGTCGATGTAGCAGTTGTCTTTTGCTTTCTCGTGAGTTGCTTGCAGGGTGTCTAGCAATGTGTCTTCCGATTTTTTCTGTGGCGCGAAGGTCACCATGGTCGTTGTGCCTCCGCATACGGCGGAACGGCTGCCTGTTTCATAGTTGTCTGCAGTCGACCCCTTTCCGAAAAGTGGTGGTTCTTGAAGATGGACATGCGCGTCGACGCCGCCTGGCTATGATGGATGAGCGATTGACCGAGAATAGTACGGACAGCATACCATCACATAGCCGCCCATGGCATCAATGGTCTTCTCAGCTTTGGCATCTTGGAGACGGCCTCTTGAGGCAACTTTGACAATCTTTTCTCCCCTGATTGCGATATCTGCTTCGCTTATCTCCGTGTCTGTCACGACGACTCCGTTCAAGATGATGAGATCGTAGGTCGCCATTCCCGCCCGTTGAAAATGCGCTGGAGCCCACTAGAGGAATGGAGGTCGTACATAATCACTAGGATCAGTAGCTTTATTTTGAAGGGGCGTCCTTGTCGCTGCACGGGGAGGTCGATTGGTGGTTCGGTGGCCTATCTATCTAGCCCCTCATCTGCTCCCCGCGCCGAACGCGCGCGACATGGCGCGTCGCCTCGTCTTATCTCCCGCCAGACCAAACCTCGAACGGCACATCGGATGCATGCTCGACATGCCTAGTCATTTCCATATGTCATTCTTCCCATTCATCAAGTCACCTGCCATGCGCCTCTTCAAGGGCAAGCGCGTCGCGTTGGATTGCGCACCGCAATGTCGGTCACCGCCCTGAGAATCAACGGCGAGCGTCTCAATCGCATGCTCCAAGAGACATGCACGTCATGGGGAGCCTTCGAAGCTCCGTCGACGGGTATGTGCCGCTTGACTTTGAGCGCGGAAGACAAACATGTGCGGGACTGGCTTGTCAAAGAGTGCAAAAGCCTGGATTGTGTGGTCAAGGTTGATCAGATGGGAAACATCTTCGCAATCCGACCTGGGACGGCCGAGGACAAGAAACCAATTGGCATGGGAAGCCATTTGGATACACAACCAGCTGGTAAGGTATTCATCAGCTCGACCGCGCGCAATTGCTAATATGGTCGACAGGAGGTAGATACGACGGTATCCTCGGCGTTCAAGCCGCCCTCGAAGTCCTGCGAACCCTTCACGAAAATAACGTTCAAACGTATTGCCCACTCGCCGTCATCGATTGGACAAATGAAGAAGGTGCTCGTTTCCCAGGCGCGATGATGGCTTCAGGCGTTTGGAGTACCGAAAGCTCGACTGGGCTTGAAGCGTGTTGGGGCACACAGGATAAACAAGGCACTCTGATGAAGCAAGCACTGGAGGATATCGGATACCTTGGCTCTACACCTTGTGATTACCGGGAGAATGGCCTGCAATGCCATTTCGAGCTGCATATCGAACAGGGCCCAATACTGGAACGCGTTGGAAAGAGCGTGGGCGTGGTGACGAGCGTCCAGGGCATGAAATGGTTCGCCATACGAGTCACTGGTGTTGAAGGCCATTCTGGCACAACGCCTATGCCAGACCGTTCTGATGCACTAGTCACGACATCGAGACTTATTACGGCTGTGCGAGACGTGGCGTTGCGTACGGAGCTCGGAGTTGCTACGGTCGGCGTCATCAGCAGCGACACGTCCAGCCAGGCAACCATTCCCGCTGGCGTTGACTTCATCATCGACATACGGTGTTCAACTGACGATATGGTTGATCAGCTTGCCAAAGTCATCTTCGAAGCCTTTGAAGATATTATCAAGGCGGAAAATAATGGGACAGTGTATGAAGTCAAGCGAACCTGGGGCCTGCCGGAGTCGAAATTCCACACTAGCTGCATCGAATCGGTCCGAACAGCTGCCTTGAAAGAGGTCAGCGAGTCTCAGATCATGGACATGAAATCACGAGCCGGCCACGACTCTGCCTGGACCTCGCGGGTCTGCCCCACCAGCATGATCTTTGTCCCTACTAAGGACGGCATCTCGCATAACCCCAATGAGTACACCAGTCCAGAGCATTGTGCACTAGGTGCTCAACTATTACTCAACGCCGTATTGCACTACGATGAGAAAGTAAGCAAGGGCGAGTACTAGTTACAACGATCAAACCACCTTTGACTTGCGCATCGGTTCAATCTTCAGTGGCTGGAACCATTTCCCTTGCATACCTTTCCAACTTTCCCATAGCAGCTCACATCTTGCCCAGTCTCGCCCACAAAGATTTTCATCCTGCTTCGCACTTCGTTGAATCCAGCCTTCTCTCTCATCCGCGATCATGAACGTCGCGTTTCCTCCTTCATCGTATCGATACTCACTCCATGGAGACTTTCCGTTTGTGAAATCGATCCACAGCTGTGCGTGCCGCGTTGAAAGATCTTTCAATCTCTGGTGAGGGTATCTGAACTGGAAAGTCTTGAAGACGTAATAGATGTCGACCCAATGGTGCGGGTGCTGATAGCATGGGCTTCCAGGAAACGGATTCCTGGCATCGAAGATGTACCGGTATATTTTCTTATTCGCGTTGGTGCTGGTGCTGACGTGTCTGCAAAGAGCATGGGCGGGAGTGCTGAAGACGACGTCGCCTATCCATTCCATGGCTCTAGTCAAGAAGAGATTCTGATCCATGGAGTCTGAGAGCTTGTATGCTTTCTTGAGTAGGTTTGCGCTCTGTTCGCCCAATTGGTCTGCAACTCCCTTCACGAAACTCTTCGGTGTGAGTCCCGCTACGGCAGCAAGCAAAGTCGTCCCTTCGAACCCCGTCGTCCCCAGCAAAATCGCATCAACCCATTCACACTTCCCAATCAACTCCAGCCCCCGATCCCACGTCACATCGCCTGCCTCCTTCCCGAACCATTCTTCGTCTTGCGTCGGTATCCACATGGTCCCCTGCTCTGTCAATTTCGAGCTTTTGTCCACAATTTCCTGCACATCCAATATGCGCAGCCATTCCAGCCCCGCTTCGCTCTTCTCCTTAATCCCCAGACTATCCATGAACTCGTCACAAAGCTTCTCCGCTTCTTTTACGGGCATGGGCGCCGTCATCGGCCCAACCACACCACTCATTAGCACTGCCCTCTGGAACAAAGGCCCCGTACTCGGCGCCGGCGCCATCATATGATAACATATCGACATGGCGCCGGCAGACTCGCCGAACACAGTCACCCGCCCTACATCGCCCCCGAAACCGCCCGCAAACGTCTGGATCCAGAGCAGGGCGTTTCGCTGGTCGTGCATCGCAATATTACTATCAGCGGTGGAGGTATGTAGGTATCCAAGTGCACCGAGCCGGTACTGGATGTTTGCGCCGATGACGGGTTGGTTGTCGGAAACAGACTGCGAAACCATGAGGTGAGTGGAATGCTGGGCGTCGATCTTGCCGAGCACGAAGCCGCCGCCATGCACGTACACAAGGAGGGGGACTTTTGAATGCGTGGATTGCAAAAGGGAGATAGGAACGTTGATTTGGAGGTTCAGACATTCCGTCTCGGAGTATTGGAAGGTTGAGGATTCGTTGGGGTAGGGCCCGCCAGAGAAGAGGTCGGGGACCGTCGGGATGGCTTGTGGGCTTGCGTAGCTGTGAGAATGGTCAGATGGGATGAATATATTGGGGTAGGTATGAGATGGTACCCTCGTTTGGTGAAGTTACGATCTGTGTCGAGGAAGTGGGTGAGGAGGACGGAGCGCTTGAAGCGAGCGGGGATGGTTGCGAAGGGTATGTTACGGAATTGAACAACGTCGTTTTCATCAAGGAGGCCAGTCATTTCGCCTAGCTCTGGGTGCGTGAAGGTGTATGTGCGCATATCGTCCGCTTTCAGCATCATGGCGTTTGTCTTTGGAATTGCTTCAAACAGACTTTTGCAGGTGCGAAGGCCACCTGGGATCTGGTAGCGCTCGAATTTGATTCTGACGATGAGAGTTTATACGGATCTGGTGTAGGCAACAGTCGTGCGAGTATGGAACTCGGATGTCCGATTCCTCCGATAGTGGGTGTACCCTAATGGAACGAGGCCCGAAGATCCGGTTAGATACATATGCATATGCATGTCGCTACAAAACTGCTTTCAGTATGGCATGATTCTTTTTGCTCACCATCTATTCACGATGGAGAGAAGGTACATATCACCTAAATGAACTAGTCTTCTGAGAATAAGTGCCTTGAAATAATTCTCGTTTTTCACGCCGTGTTTCAGAGTACATGTGGGCATGGTAAGTAAAGACAGCTGTTCTGTTTGTAGATGACGATCTGGAGCACGATGAAGTAGTGATGCAGGTAGTCTAGCAAAATTCAAAACACAAGATCTAATTAAGTTAACTTTACTTTTTGGTGGTCGATTTCGATATGATTCGACCAATCGATTTGTAGCTTGAATAGGTGCCTACCAAGGCGTCGAAGCGTGTTAAAGACACGTCATCGTGGCAAGTCATCTTCAACATCGTAAACCTCATTTTAGTCTTTAGAATCCTCTGTGCATGTGCATGTGCATGTTACAGAGTCGATCTCACGGGAAGGTGCCTTGACTTCCCCGCATTAGTCATCGCTAGCCGTCTTAACGTATTCCCAGCCCACTCTTATCAGGCCCGTCTTTCCTTCTTCCGCCTCTTCGGCGCAAGCTTCGGCGAAGATGTCCCCTACGATGAATTGTCCGATATCGTCGAGTAAAGATGCCGCTTCATTGGCCCGGTCGTGCCCTTATCGCCGTCGGAAAAGACATCAGCGTTTCCGCCATGACGGTCTCAATGCTTGATATACTGGGCGAGGATACAGGCGCAGAGCCGCTTCATATATGCAAATTGACGAGGATTTGAAATGAGTTACGTAGGGCAAGAAATTGAGCATGTGGACGTGCTGGTTGTTGGAGGAGGGCCAGTTGGTAAGACAAGCCCGCCACCTCGCTGCGGTTTCGTCTCTAACAGAACCAGGTCTAATAATCGCCTACCAACTCGCGCGAAACCTACCCTCACCTCACAAAGTCAAGATAATTGAAAAACACCCAAAGTCGGCTCAAGATAACTATGGCCGCGCAATCACACTCTTCCCTCGAAGCTCCGAGATGCTCGACCAGCTCGGCCTCGCTGATTCCCTCGCCCAACAATGCTTCGCATGTAGGCAGACCGTGAACTATGACAAGGACGGAAACGAGTTCCCGGGCCGAGGGTGGTCATTTATGGAGAACATGAAGGACACCAAGTGGGACTTTGCGTTGGTGTTGAGACAAAAGTATCAAGAGGAGATATTTAGGCAGGCGCTGAAGCGGCATGGTGTCAATCTGGATGCGCCGTTCGCTCTGATATCAATTGAAACATTGGACACGGTTGGACCGAATGGTTACAAAGTCATCGCGACGGTCGAGAATGGAGTCACCAAGGTTAAGAGCACGATTAAATGCAAATATCTGATTGGTGCTGATGGTGGAAGCTCGTCTGTTAGAAGAGCCATGGACATTCCTTTCGATGGTTCATCAAGCGCAGACAAGTGGGTGAGAGTCGATGGAGTCATCGAGACAGACCTACCAAAACCACGAACTTACTGCGCCATTGAATCGCCAACCCATGGGAACGTGCTCTGGGCTGCTCTAGATCATGGGGCCACGCGCATCGGATATGCATTTACTGCGGAGCGACAAAAAGCATACAAGGAGTTCAACGAGGAAGCAGCGGTGAAAGAGGCGATTGCATCGGTAAAGCCATTCAAACTGTCCTTTAAGCAGGTGGATTGGTGGACTATATATGTAGTCGGACAGCGTATTGCCCGCTCATTTTTCGCCAAGGACTGCGTTTTCCTAGCCGGAGACGCATGTCATACCCACAGCTCAGGTGCTGCCCAAGGCATGAATACCGGAATGCATGATGCCGTCAACCTGGGCTGGAAGCTGTCCCTCGTTCTCCAAGGCTTAGCCAAGCCTGAACTCCTCTACACTTATGAAAGCGAGCGCTTACCCAATGTCCAGAAGCTCATCAACTACGATAAAGATATTTCGCGCCTGATGACTATGCAGTTGCCAGAAAATTGGACAGGCGACCCACGAGCAGATCCAAACGAAGTTCTGGGTCAGATCATGGCTGAAGCGGCAACCTTCAGCAGCGGACTAGGCATCTACTATGAGCCAGACTCAGTTCTTAACATCACTCCAAAGACACAGCTTTCAACTGTGCAGCCGGGTCAGCGCGCGCCGGACGTCACCTTGCACAAGCCAGCAACATTCGAGACAACGCGATTACAAGCCGAAACGCCAAACGCTGCCAAGTTCTATATTGTGATTTTTGCTGGCGATGTTGCAAAGACAAGACCATCGCTAGCAGCCTTCTCGAATTCTGCTGCAGATCATTCCTGGTTGTTCGACGAGTCTTTGCCAGTCTCCTTTATTTCCATCCTCTCGGGTCCTGGAGGCCCTTCCGCTTACGAGACCCTTGGTGGCATGCCTTTCGGTAGGGTCTTCTACGACCAGACACAATGTGCCCACGAGCGCTACGGAGTGAATACTGGAACAGGAGCCGTATTGGTTCTGCGACCAGATGGGTGGGTAGGGACTGTTGTCGGGCTTGGAAAGGGCGGACCAGGAGAGCTAATGCACTACTTCTCGACGTTTTTAAGGATAGGATCAACGGCTAGGTTGTAACATTATAATAATAGAGGCTATGAGCTGCCGGAAGAGCATGTGCGGCGGATGACACGGCTAGAAGGGTTTGATAATCCAGATGCTCGAGAATAGGAACAGTAGATGCGAATGAAGAGAGCTGGGAGTGCTTGCGATATTACGCGCGCCCAGCGCAGCTGTTTTGGCATGACGGTTTTCCTGGTTAACAGAAGGCGCAATCCAAAGCTAGCAAGTGTCGATCGCTCGCTCCCAATATAGACGCGGCAGTGTCTGATGGCAAGCAATTGGAAGACGTGGCAGAATCGTTAAGGAATCTAACACTGCTGCATCATGACTTCCCAACGATAGCTAACGGATTCTATCTTACGGGCCAGTTTTGACCAGGGATGTGCGGAAGTGGCCAGTCCTGGTCAACACGTTAGCCATCAATCGGACAAGAAGCGGAAACTTGATCTGGTCTCGCCACTATGCTTCCGCAAACTCACAAGATAACTTCGTTTTGGTCTGCGACGAGCTCGTAACAGCAGGTGCAGATGTCAACGCGGTAGATAAGCTCGGAAACACCGCACTCTTCTACGCTGTTAGAGCTGGAAACTTAGCTACGACCGCATATCTCATATCCTGCGATGCAATTGAAATAGACAAAGCAAGGGGTACACAATGTCCACCTCTGCTGATTGAGGCTGTCCGAAATGGTGATATTGCCAAGATCCAAACACTTTTACAATGCGGCGCCGATCCTAATATTACGGGTCATTGGTCTGGTAAGGAGACCACAGCTCTGCAATTAACTATTGGAGAAGAACGCATGGACCTATTCAGATTACTGGTCGAGCACGCAGAAACTGACATCAATCTACAAAATGAGCGTGGTGAAACGGCTTTGCACCATGCGGTGGTAGGGCACTTTGACGAGGGCGTTGCATATCTCCTTTCATGATCCGATGTCGACATAAATAAGACAAATGCCAGAGGCCGAACACCGCTTCATTTGTCAGTCATGCTCGAAGACGTAAAGATCACGAACGAACTTCTTAAGCATCCAATAATTTCGGTCAATGCTCAAGACAACGACGGTTTGACCGCTCTTATGCATGCAGCGCAAAGAATTAGGTTGGAAACAACGAAAGGCCCTTCTGAAATTTCCAGACCTACAAATCAATACCAAGGCCCATGATGGCGGTACAGCTTTGATTTTAGCTGCCAAAACCGGCTGGTTATCAGTTGTTAGAGTCATTCTTGATCATCCACTTATCGACATCGACGCCCAAGACACTTCTGGTAGAGCTGCTGTGGACCTAGCACGAGACATGGGATACCTGGCAATATGCAATCTTCTCGACACGAAAGCAAAGCAACTCCAGTCCAGGATGGCTCTGCCGCCTTCTTTACCAGACGCTGCCAATGCACTGGCACCAACAAACTAATCAACGTCCAACGGACTGAGCGCATGGGAAGCAATGCACTACTGCTATCGACACGATTTGTTCGATCTAAGCGGCCAATGTCACAAATGCTACGAAGAGAATCTGCATCAGGTTTAGGGCTGTCTTTATGTGCCTCTCGTCTCTCTTCTCGATCTTTATTTCATTGCAAATATATATATTAATCTCCCAGTAACTTATGTAGTCTGTCATCATCAACTCCATCTTTCCAAATATAAGAGCTAGCTAAGATCCTTACATCGTGAGAAAAAACCCCATGCGTAAATACTGATAGTTCTTCTAGAAAGAAGTGTGGTGCTTTTAGATGGCCTAATAAGGAAGAGTACGCCAGTCAACATAGTTGCGCATCCGGTGGCTCTGTCACGTGATGATATATCACAATCTTGCGTAACATAAGGAACGGACCCAGTCGGGGGCATCCCACATGTTTCCACCCAATGAAACTCTAAATTAAATGAAACAAATAGCAGCGCAAAGCCTCGAAGCGCGCCGTTCCTAAACAAAATGATCTCCATTACTTTGCATTAGGAATTCTACCATTCCTCTTCATACATGTGTCACTAGCCCTCATTTCCTTCACCAAAACCACACCTCCTCATTTCTCCACCTAACTTGCTCCACACACCATCACCCAACCAATCGCCCAAACCCCGCACATCAACACATTCAAAAAGCCACAAATTCATTAATTTTATCTTCCCTCTTCACTACCCATCCACCCACCGATACCTTTCCATCAACTCCCAAAATCCATTCGCAAAGCAATACTCGGCTCGCCCCCCTCATCCCTCTGCTCCACCCTCTTCTGCGCCCCAACCCCACCACTCTTAAGCACACTCTCCATATACGCTCTTTGCTCCGGACTCAGCCCCGCAACAACCGTCCTAAAGACCGTCTGGTCCTGCCCCGCAAGCTCCAACAGCCGAGCAGCCGTCTCATTAGTGGCGCCTGGTTCTTTCTGCGCTCGTGCGAGTAAGGCAGGGACGATGAGTTTCCCGGCAATCTGCTTTTGGTCTGGTTTAGGGAGAGTTGAGATGAGGGCGATAGAGGTGTGGGAGAGCATGGTGCGGCTCTCGTCTAGGCCTTCGACGTCGGAGGGGTTGGCGAGGAAGGAGAGGACTTGTGGTAGGAGCTGCGAAGCGAGTGATGTCTCTACGGGCCCCTTTCGCGGCAGTAATAGTAAGGATCGGCAGCAACCGGCCGCGACTTTGCTTGTCATGCGGTTGCCTAAGCAGTCGCACAGCTCGTCGACAAAGCGTTTAATCAGAGGATCTGTCGGATCGAAAGCAGAGCCCGCAGATGTCAGCAGGACAGTCGTGGCGAGAATAGTATTTTTCTCGCACGCGAGTGCGGCATCCATTTCGCGCTGTTGGGCATGTTTGAGGATGGCTAGGAACCGAGTAAATGTGGCGCGAAGTTGTTTACTCGAGTCTGCATCTGAACGACTGTGGACTGCCAGAGTCGTAACAAAGCGTTTGAAAATGGGCAAAGATTGCGGCACAACGGCCACTTGACAGGATGGAGTGGCGAGTATTGTCGCAAAGATATGCAAAATGCATGCGTGGAGATCGGTCTTGATGATCGACGGGAATACTTGGGCGGCGTCGACAAGAGCATTGAGTGCTGTCGTCAGCAATGTTTGTGCTTCCTCATTGAGTGGATATCGGGCTGTGTAATCAGTTAATATTATGCACAGGCAACCACAACGATTGTACATACCTCCTGTCTTTGTATCGTCCAGCTTCGGCACCAGACCTGCCAGTACCAAGACCATGATCTTCGTCAGTTCGAAAAGCTGGTCAATGTCTTCCGATAGCTTTTCTTCCCCGGGTGAAGCGCTGTGGGCAAGTTAGTAAGCGAAATATAGGCATGTGCAGGTTGATTTACCTTTGGTCCCGCCGAGCGGAAGGATGGCCAATACAGAGATTCCTCGCAATCTCCACTATGACGGATTGTACATTCATACCCTCAGTGAGCACCAGGCGATCAAGCATGTCCATAGTCTCAGAGAATACAACCTCCTGGTAGATGGCATGTCCAGAGACCGAAGGCCTTAAAATCTTCTTGAGGGCCTGTAAAATCTCGAGGATCTGCTCTTTTGACGCTTGCAGATCTCCCGGGCGTCCTGCCAGTGCCTCAAAAGCGAGCCCGAACAGCACGAAAAAGAATGCAACCGGTTCAGCTCGATAATTGATATCGGCAAGTTTGCTGTTACCACTGGGTGTGGCAAGCTCGGTCTTCCCATCCAAGGCGTCAAAGACGAATTCGCTATCTTCGTCGATGAGACTTGCGATTGCATCCACAAGATTGAGCCATGAGTCTTGGTAGAACTTTAGAAGTTAGCACCTGCATATGTATGGTAGTACTAGACTTACCCTGAGCAGAGTCTCCCGGTTCAGAGCTGCGTAGATAGTATCGAGACTGCCTGACAAAGATGCCGATCCCATAGAGGAGATGTCAGGCTCGAAACGCAAGCGCGCATACTCCCGTAATGATGACAACCACAACGGAGTTAACTTGGCAATGTGTGGTCGGAGCACATCGATAAGGTAGGTCTGTTCCGCGCTGGCAATTTGTAGTTCAGCCCAGGCAGAGAACACAGCCATCTTGACCATGACCTGAGCGTTTGAGCTCAAACCCCTCAGATCACCAATTGCCGCGGTCTCTGATTCGCCTAATTACGAGTTAGAGTAGACTGCAAGAAATTCCATGTAATACTTACTGGAGAAGTTTTCGAGGGTAGAAACGAGCAACTTGAGTATTCGGCCCATGCGATCGACATCGGTCACGATACCAGTTGCAATGAAAGTTGCGCAGACGTTGACAGCTTCTGCAGCTAACTCGGGTGAAGAGTCAGCTGCAAATGCAGGAGTTAGGGCAGATCCGATCTGAGCTTGGTACTGCTCTAGCAGCGTAGCCTCGGGAAAGTCTGGATCTGGTGTTTTGCCAAAGAGCTGCGGAGTGTTAGTTCTCCAAGTTCATGATGTTTCAAGATGTCAGTCTTACCCTCAGAACCTGATCAATGATTTTCAACCCGCGTATTCTTAGCTCAACAACACCGGCTGTTGAAGCTGAAAACGCAATGCGTACCACGTCTGCAACTCTCTGCTGCAGTGCCAAGGTCGAAGGTGGTTCATCTTTTGCTGCTGCTTCTCTGCTAATCATGGCCAGAAGCTCGCTCAGACAGTCCATTCCGAAAGTGCGCACCTGCCACTTCATCAGCTCTTGGCTGGCTTGTGGTGGGCCGCCACCTCCGGGAGTAGTTGGAGTCCCAGCGAAACCAGCGACCTCTTCGTCTTGCAAATCTGGAACTCCGCCTTTCGATTTTGTTTCGACAGCCATGTCCGTTTCCTGCACCTTCTTGGTCTTTGTTAGGATACTATGGCACCTTTGCACCCATCCAGACGTGTCGGAGAGTCCCTCTTGGTGGAGCCAGTTCCGGAAGATATTTCGAACGACCTCGTGCTCTGGATCGCTATCCAGGACGTGCCACAGCTGGTCTTCGAGGCCAGGATCGCCAGTTTGAACAACCTCGTTGCTGTTACGTCTCATCAAGTTATGGAGTCCGTCGACAGCCATATCCCTGATTTGGGTTGATTTACTCTCCGTAAGTTGCTGTAAGTGTTTGACATAGACAGCGAACTCCATATAGCCTGGTGCATAGAGTGACATGTGTTCCTGGCATCGGAGACTTTCGATTACGACTAGTTGTTCGGGCTCAGACTTGAATAATCCGATAAGTGTCATCACCATGTCCCGCGCTTTTGCCAAGTCCTGAAGATCCGGTCCTAGAACATTGATTGTGCTGTCAATGCAGCGAGCAATGACGGCCGGAGTCGGTAGGTCGACCTCAAGATTGGATGAGGCTAATGAGTTTGACTCCTCGTTGTGCGTATCTGCGGCGTATAATTGTGCCAGTATTCCCAAAGTACCCATGACGTGTCCAGAGTAGGATAGACCTGCAGAGTCCGCCACTCTGCAGATACTATCGATGGCCCAAAAATGTACCACGGGATGAGGGTCGTTACTAAGAGACATCAATATACTCAAGATGTTCTTCAGGTGGTATCCCGCTGCCATGCCACCGAGTTGGGAGTGTATACAGCCCAGCGCAACAGCATACCCCGAGCGTGCGTTGGGTTCGCGATTAGCTACAATCTGGTCAACCAGATAGTTGACCTCTGTAGCTGTGAATGAGTTCCCTGAGCTGCTACACAGGCGGCCTAGTGCCTCGCCTGCGACATGCCGTACATACGGGTCGGGCTGCAAGACAAATACCTAGGAAATCAGCTCAGCCGCGCACGGTCTCAATTTGACAGACTCACATGTAACAGTTCCTGGACCACCTTTTCCACCGCAGAACTTTTCATATGTCCAGGAGCGGATGTTGTCTCCTTAGCTGCCACCTTGAGTGTCGAAAGAAGTGCATAGGCAATATTTACCATCATGGCGGCCTTGCGATTGCTGTCTCGCTGAAGACTATTCGAAGAGAGGAAAGAAGTCATTTGCTCAAGTATGCTTTCCTGTATCTTTGGCGTCTGCAATGGAAGGCATATTGCAAACAATTGCAGTGCAGCGTTCACAACTTCTGTTGCAGGGGGACTAGGCAGGTCATCGTAGTTGTTGGTCTTACCACCGTAGAGGCTAATCGAATCGTGTTCTCGGGCTTTGCATATGGGCGAGAGGAGCTAGTTTTCATCAGCATACTATCACAAATCTAACGATACTAGCTTACAGTGCGATCTATTACCGCTTCGGGATCGTATTTTGTAGCCCAATGATGCCGGGAACTTGTCTCGTGCTCTCCCGGCAAAGGCTGAATATCAAAGCCTTTGACGAGCCCGGTCACCCCAAAGCCATAGTTGTCTGCAACATCCCATATGCTTTCAAATGTACCAGCAGAGCTGGCAATTGCGGTACTCAGCGAGCTAGGGGTGTAATTATCGGGATCGGCAAATGATGAGACCGCAAAGGGAAGTAGGTTGGTCTGTAGCAGCACATCGCTACTGCCAGCTGGACTCAGGTCGACAAGTTTGGTGTAGCACTGAAGCACTCTCCGCCGAACCATGAGGTCAAAGTCGTGAAGCTGAAGGGCGGGCGACAAGCGTTGAGAGATATCATCGGTAACTTTCTTGCTGGGTAGTGTGTTGAGAAACATGGTTGAGTTTTGTAACATTGCAGCAAGTCGCTTCGTGACGTCCAAGGTCAAGAGTCTGCTGTTGAATTCCAGAAATGTTAAGATTGAGCCCAAAGCGCATTCCCGTACATGGGCCAAGAAACTTAATTCCAAAACATTACGCTGTACCATGTTGTCTTTATTCAGTGGTTTGGGGAGCGCATTCTTCCAAAGTAACAGTAGCTGGGAAAGATGGATTTTGACAAAGTTCGGACCTAATGTCATCAAGCCTCCGATAAGAATCCAAGCGACTTGAATCTGGGTGGACGATATTCGAAGATCCGAATTGCTACTGGACTTTAACAATGTTGTTGCTTGGGAAAGAACCCTCGAATTCACATCAACCGATCCATGGAGAGGTTGCGCTGGCGATGTGCTCAAAACTGCTGACAGGCCATTTGCGAGCCCGACACACCGCCGCGGTGACTGTCGTGGGCCTGCTAATAGACCAAGTTCGCGGTTGACGCTGTTCATGCATATCGTGACCGATGGTAAAAGCTGAAGGGGGCAGGCGAGTACAAAACTGCGTAAGGTGGAAGACGCATACACTTGGACAGTGTAGCTGGGATGTTGCAGGACCTGGAGCAAGCCATCCCTGCAGCTGTCCGAAATGACGTTCGCAGCGGATCCAAGGCTGTTGAAAAGAGAGGATAGCGCGCTGAGAGCGCCAATGAGGGTCTGCTTTGACGGCTCTGGTCGCTCCTTGAGTGCCTGTGGGTAGTCTTTGAGTATGTCGTTTACCAGGAATTTAGCAGCATTGAGCTGGCCAGATTCGCCAAGCAATTCCCGACCCACCACAAATTCTAGGATAGTCGCGACATATTTTCGGGTACTCAAGGTCCGGTGCCGGTTCTGCACGATGGTAGAATTGCTCATCAAGTCGACAAACAGATGTCGCGCGATATCATTGTACTTTGTTTCGATCACACCCTCTCCCAGTCCCCTCAACGTCTTCATGTAGCAGACTGCGATTCCGGCTCGTGCGCGGGTCCCGGTGGCAGGTCGACAGTATTGGGTAGACAATTGTTTGAGTAGATTTGCCATGGTAAAAGCAAGTCTCGTAGCTGATTTAGAAGGAGCAGGAGAGTCTGGTCGTTCAATGACCATGTCGTCGTCGCCATCAACCTGACTTTGTTTCCTGCTCTTCTTTTTCATTGTCTTTGAACGAACCAAAGGCATATCTATGGGTGCAGTCTCATTGTAATTCTTGACCAATGCAGTACTAATGACTGAAGCGGCGGCATGTCTGACGGTCGCGGAGGCGCTTTCGATCGTCTTCCAGACCGCATTCTGGAGTTTGTCGAAATCGGTTGAATTGTCAAAGTAAGGGGTATGTCGGACTAGCTCCTCGAGCAGATAGCAAGCGCTGGCCTGAACCAGGTAAGACCTGTCACTGACGCAGAACGAGCGGCCTTGTTTCCAGGCTTCTCTTGCAACAGCTTCGTCGGCAGAGCCCTCCACCCCTTTGAAGACCTTCCCGATTGCCTTGAACACTGTCGCTCTCAGCCCAGTATGGTTTTGCGCAAATTTGAGCAGGCGCAGTAATGAAGTAGCAGCGAGCGGGGAGAGTCCAATAGCGCTATCCCCGGCAGCCTCGAATATGGTACCTAGGCAGTGGGCTGCCGCGTGCTTCATCCGCACATCCTTGTCTGCCTTCCCCGCGGTGTTGAGGACGGCCACGAGTTCGTTGATAGATTCGAACAAGAGTTTGCGATCACCTTTTGCAAATATACCGGCAAATGCTCTTCCCAGGTTGTTGCGAATTACTCGTGTGGGCGCGGGGGAGGCGAGATTGATGACCTGAATGAGCTCCCTTTTGATGTAAATCTGGTGAGCAGAGGCACCGTCTGCGTCAAAGTCGGCAACATGGCGCGCAAGATCGGACGTAAAAGTGAGCAAGTACAGGTCCTGCTGCTCTGAGGGGAGTGCATGCAGCTTCTTTACGTCGAGCTCTGGGTTCGAGGTGGTGCCATTTGTGGCAGGTTGGTCTTGCGCCGCCATGATCGCTATATGGGCTTAGGAATAGAGTCAGTATGGGTTCTGCGTGCTTCGAATTGCGACTCACATAGCGAGGCGGCGCCGTAGTTTGCACTGAGCGCGGCGTGGGAGAAGGTGGGCCTGCGGAGCTCGCCCACACCTCCGATGAGGCTCCGCCAAGGCGAGACCCTACCTAAATTTCGTGGTAATATGCGACGAAACGCAGATCTTCCACTCTCGCTCAATGTCTACCACTTTACGCCGTGCCGTGCGGCCCTTACACTCGTTTGACAGTGCCAGGCGATGTGTATGCCAAAGTTACGTGGCGCCTGCGCGGATCCAGAGACTTCAGAGCCGGGAGCAATCTCGAGAGCTATCGAGCTCCGCGACCCGCTGGTCAGGTCATTCGTACGTATCGACAGCAGTTCGGATGGAACGAGACCTCAATTGACTTGGACTATAGGAAATGGGCTACGATCAAGCACGACAAAGGAAAGAACGACGCAGCAAAGAGTAAACAGCGCGCGATCCTGCAAAAGGACATCTCCAACGCCGTCAAGCTTGGAGGACCAAATCCCGAAATGAACCCACGCCTCGCCCTGGCCATCTCGACTGCAAAGAAAAGCGCCGTTCCAAAGGCAAACATCGAGACTGCCATTGCGCGCGGACAAGGGCTATCAGCGACCGGCGCTTCGCTAGAATCCGTCACCATCGAAGCTATATTACCGCCCTCTGTCGCCACTATAATCGAGTGCCAGACGGACAACAAGCTGAAAATACTGGCGGCCCTGAGGCTGTTGGTCAAGGATGCTGGAGGCACTGTCTCACCGATCGGATACATGTTTGAGAAGAAGGGCCGGATAATCCTCCAGCAGAAAGAGGGCATGGGTGTTGACGAGGTCCTCGAGCCTGCTCTAGAAGCTGGGGTACTAGACGTGGCAGAAGACGACCAAGGCAGAGTCGTGCTATTCACAGAGCCGGCCCAGACCAAGACAACAGCTGAGACGTTGTCAAAAGCTTTGGACATGGTGGTCGAAGAGAGCGAGATCATATGGGATCCAAATGAGGACACGAAAGTTGCATTGGACGACGAGGCCGCGGCGCAGAACTTCAGCGAGTTCCTGGATGACCTGCAAGAAGTACAGGGCGTGCAGGGCGTGTATACCAACTGGTCCAAAGGCTCGATTGCGGAGGACCTGTGGTCTGATTTGCGGAGTAAAGTAGCCGTGTGATATCCACCTGTACTGTAATGTACAATATTGTACAAGATATAGACGATTCCCAGCCTTTGACGCCCTGCCCATGCCACCCATCCTCATGCTGTACACGTTGTATTTTGTAAACGGGTCCGTATTCGGCGCGATCCGTTGAATCGAGCGAACGATGAGCGCACGCTTCAAAGGAAAATCGTTCGTAGCCGGCTCCTGAAGATTGCGCATCAAGACTGACTACCGCTCCCCATTCTCACTCAATCGCCTTGCCTCCTCTGCCTCTCGTGCCTCTCGCGCCAGCTTTCTCTCCAGATTCCTTGCTTTAATCCTCTCGAGCTCCTTTTTAATCTCTTCGCGTTCGAACGGGATTTTGTGCGTCTGGCCCTCTTTCGGCCAGAAGTCTGGGATCGAGAATCGCTGGTCGAGGTTCGTGCCGAAGTAGTACATGATGCCGATGGGGAAGAGAATGTACATGCCGAACTGCGAAGGTGTTAGTAAGAGGCGATAGAAGACAAAGTGGGAAGACGCGCCTTAAAGACTTCGAGATTGGGGCCGGCCATTGTGAGGGATTAGTCGAACGTGGGGGAGGTGTGGTCTCGAGGATCCGACGATGCGTGATGATTGTATGAGCGTTAGGGTTTATTTCGTTATCAAGAGGAGATGCCCCGGTGATGACGCGGAGATGTACCGGAGATGTACCAGCTTCACATGCCCCGCGCAAGCGCTCCACAACCCACCACTCATCCGTCAATCCACGCGTGCCAGCTGGTTGAACCAGATTGATCGCTATCGGAAAGATCCTAAACCCAATTCTTGACCATGAAGGACGGTACAGATCCATCCCGACCCATATCAGCGTATCCTTTTCCAACTCCGCAGGACGTCAAGAGTTGCCTCGGCCCAAGATGTCGGCCATTACTCGAGTGCAACCACAGCACCATAAGCACTTGAATCTACACAACGCAGTATCTCCACGATTTTCAACAACCTCATATATCGCCAAATTCCAATATCACACGTCTAATCATCCACCATGGCAGAATCAGCCGTCACCCTCGAATACCGCGGCAAACTCGCCATCATCACTCTCAACAACGCAAAGAAGCTCAACTCCATGAACCAAGACCAATACTTCCACCTCGCAACCCTCATGCACGAAGTCGCCGCCCGCCCCGACATCTACATCACCATCCTAACCGGCAAAGGCCGCTACTTCTCCGCGTACGTCCCCCACCCCCAGTCCCCATACAACACGCCCTTTCTAACCCTCCCCCCAGCGGCGCCGACGTATCCTCAACCGGCTCCCAACCCTCGAACTCTGACCCCCTCGCCCTACGCTCGCACTGGCTCAAATCCTTCGTCTCCAACAACCTCCACATAACCCAGGCCTTCTACTCGCACCCCAAGATCCTCGTGTGCGCACTGAACGGGCCAGCAGTAGGCCTATCCGCTGCACTAATCGCCTTCAGCGACTTCATCTACGCTGCGCCGCACGCCTTCCTCCTGACACCCTTCTCGTCGCTGGGCCTCGTGGCGGAGGGCGGCGCGAGCGTGGGATTCGTACGGCGGCTGGGCATCAGCAAGGCGAATGAGGCGTTGATCATGAGCAAGCGCATTTCGTGCGAGGAACTGGTGCAGACGGGTTTTGTGAATAAGGTTGTGGACGTAGGGGGCCGGGATAAGAGTGATGAGTTCTTGGCTGAGGTGCTGAGGGAGGTGGATGAGCGGTTGGGCGAGCATTTGAACCAGGATAGTTTGCTGAAGATTAAGGCGCTCATCAGGAAGCCAGAGATGGAGAGGCTGGATCGGCAGGGGGTGGAGGAGGTTTTTGCTGGCTTGGGCAGGTTCTTGAAGGGGGAGCCGCAGGAGGAGTTTAGGAAGATTGCTAGTGGGGAGAAGAAGCATAAGCTGTAGATATTCGATTTGCAGAAAAGGGTTGAATTTCTTCAGAAGCGGCTTGATGGGGTATATTGATGAATGCCGTTGCTTAGCTGAGGGACACACCGCCCTCTGTGACCAAAAGTTCTCCTCCGATAGCTTCCTCTGCGCTAATCGGACTAGGATTGTTCTGTCGCGTGCCTCCCTCTTCGTCAGATGGAGGCTTTTTGTCTGCCTTCTTTTCTTCTTGCTGGACATGCATGAGCGAAGCCGAGTAGCGAAGGGCACCGAACAACATGATAGCCATGATCCCCAACGCAATTGCGGCTCGTCTTGTGAGAATCCATCGCATCCCTTCCACTTCGCTACGCGCGTCGGAGGTCAACGCCACAGTGATCTTGTAGTTGAGTTCTTGAATCTGTCCATCACTTAGTAACAAACCATGATTGAAGAGATATGTATGCCTACCTTTGACTCCATAAACCTCTGCTCCTGCCTCACGGTCATTTTACGATCGTCAAAGAGTCCCTTTAGTTCATCCTTCAGGTTCCCAGTCTCCTGACTCAACCTTTGATTCAATATGTCCACCTCATGCTGCAGTTGGTTTCTCTCTGTCCTCATCTTCTCAGTTTCTCCTTTCCTGTTATTCCCAATTTCTGTCCGTAGTTCTGAACACGCTGCTCGAAATAGATATGTCTCATTCTCAACATTAGACTTTGAGATGAGCCCTTCCCGTGCGAGCTCCATGTTGTCGGCCAAAATGCCGCGCACCGCTTTCATCAGTGTCACGGATTGCTCATCGGTGAAACCTGACCTGCCGAGATCTTTCACGAGGCTGTATGTGTCGAAGTGGTGTACGTAGGGCGGAGTCTTGAGATGTGGGGGTTTGCGCTGCTCTTCCTCGGTAGGAGAGGGCATGTAGAGTATTGTATCCAGGGGTTTTGAATCTGGTGCCTGAACAGGATCAGGCGCAGGCGTCTGTGGTGCAGATTCCGTTGCATCCATCATGTTGGGCTTGGGTAGTGGTGCCGGTTGCTGAGGCTCATCTTCTTCCTCCTCTACCGGCTCGTTTTTCTGATCGTTCGCGGATTGAGACTTGTCCGGATCTTGCCTTTCTTGTGATATCATCTGCTCCGAATCTCGCAAATGTGGCGCTGGCTCTTGTGCAGTGCCATAACGCTGCAGATTCGATGCGTCTACGCGACGAATAGAGGTGGAAAAGCCTCTGGGTATGGGTGGCTTTTGGCGAGGAATTCGGCGAGATGGTCGCGAGATTCGAGCCGATTTGTAGAAGACCGGCCACAGAAATGGCATTCGCGGTGCCGACATGGTCAGTGTAATGGAAACAAGGGCAGAGGAAGCTGGGAGATTTCATCTTGAAGTCGCCAAGAATGACGCAGCTTACTAGGCTCGAATTGGTTAGTTAAGCTGTAGATTTGCATATCCCTCCCAACGTCAAGAGAACATCGAAGCTTGCAGCAATACTTTACCCTCTAATCAGTCCTTCCAGTACGACTGCAGGATTTAGTGTTCTGAAACGCCGTGTTGCTACTCTTTACGGGCGCAATAGTTATGCCGCTGATAAGGAGGGTTCTGCAACCCTAGACCACGAACTACCTACACAGCCACCCTCAATCTATATTCATGGACGTGTTTGAACGTGGGGGCAGACTTTCCCGTATACTTTGACTTCAACATGAGCCGTATTATCTTCAGGTCTGGGCCTCCGTTCACCGAGCTGGCTCAACACAATACCTCGTGCACCCTAAACGGTTGTTTCTCACTTGCTGAAATCAGAGAAACTGTTAATGGCAGCTGTGGTCTCTGTACACTCTTTTCCGAAGCGCTCCACAAATGCGCTCCACCTCATATTCTGTCCTCCGATGTCAAATACAACGTAGAGCAGAAGTCTGGAGACGAGTCTAATTCGACAATGATCCGCATCGATCGACCTAGGAACGCATCAATCATGATCGAGATTTTTGCCGATGGTAAACATGAAATGAGACCGACAATATCTCCTTACTGACCTTAGCAGGAGCATGCACTAGGAATCACGCAGTGCCTGGGGATGGAATTGGAGCACTGTTTGCCGCTAACACTTCTTCCACTCGCAGCCTAGAGTACGCAGAAAAGTGGCTTCAGGATTGTGCTGATGAGCATGAGAGGTGTGGATCGGGCTTGCCAGCTCCCCTTCCTACGCGTATTCTTGACGTCAGCGACTCCACCGTTCGTCTTGTCCATTGTAGAGGAGAAATTGCCAAGTATGCTTGTCTGAGTCACTGCTGGGGGGTACGCTCCATGTTGAAAACGACCACCTCGAACGTTGCCGATTTCGGACAGGAAATAGCTTGGGATTTATTACCAACCACCTTCCAGGACGCAATCTCGTTTACTCGCCGTTTGGGTCTGAAGTACCTATGGATCGATTCGCTCTGCATCATCCAAGACGACCAATCCAAACCAACTGATTGGGAGTGTGAATCTTCAATGATGGCCTCAACCTACGAGAATTCTTACGTCACTCTGGCCGCCAGCGCTTCGCGTGATTCATCTGAAGGCTGTTATACGCGAGGGGAGGATCTCTACAAACCCCGTTATCTGGAAGCACTTGAAGATGTCTCTTCGGACGATACCCGCGTCTTTGCTTGCCTCGCTATACCGCACATTGCATGGTCGCACTATCATACCAATGAATTGTTTCCGCTCATGCAGCGAGCTTGGGGTTACCAGGAGCGTATGCTCTCGCCTCGTACTATACACTTTGCTGGACCAGAGCTGCAATGGGAATGCGGCCAGGTAAACAGGTGCGAATGCGGGACATCTAATCACGACGGAATCGGGTATGGTGAAACCACGCAAGCAAGGTCCGAGGTAGACAAAATCCTTTACATTCACCACATGCTTTCAAGCACCGCAGGCCTGCACGCTGGCTCGTCTCAAGGGAAGTATCCACAACAGGATGAATTCTTCAAAGATAGTACTTCCGGCGCCATGAAAGAGTCGGCCCCTAACAGCGAGTACTACAAACAAGTCTCGAAATGGGATTCATCCAAGTGGAACGAGCCGACTGTCGTTAGCGATTCTTCTGCCATCTCATGGAGAAGAATGATGCGACGCTACGCTCAGCTCTATCTTACCTTCCCCCACGACATCTTCCCGGCACTGAGTGGCCTTGCTACATCCTGGAAATCTCACAAGCCCGACACTTACCTAGCTGGGTTGTGGAAGTCCTCACTTATTCACGATCTATTGTGGTATATGATCAGACCGCGGCCTCGTCTTCAGGACTGGAGGGCTCCGTCGTGGTCTTGGGCATCTGTAAACAGTCCGGATTACCAGCAGCGTTACAACCATTTCAGTCTGCAGGGGGTGGAAAACACGCGTAATTATGTCGCCGAAGGCACTAAGATAATCGACGCGCAATGTCGACCGTTCGGCCCAGACCCGACTGGCCGGCTGTCGGAAGGCTATGTGGTGCTTCAATGCAAAGCCCTATCGGCAACTTTATGGCGTTGGCAAGTCGCTGGCCCCATACCGGAACATTCCACAAATTATACGAGCACTGAAGACTTTCGTCTTTCGATTGCAGGCAATCTGATCGCACCTCCGGATTTCGCACCAGACACATCTTTCTCCGACCCTGCTTCAGGCTCATACCTTGAGAATGGAGCAGAAGTCCAGGTTCTCGCCCTCGCGGTCACGAAATGGTGCGAATCTAGAGTTTACTCCGAAACCACTGAGACCGCCCCAATCGCTGATAGCCCTATCTATTGTATCGTCGTTTGTCGTCGGCGCGACAGTCAAGAATATGAACGCATTGGCTACGTCTGTTTGCATCATATATCTATTTCTGATCAGAGTCTACTCTCGGACGACGAAAGGGACTTTCAAACTCCGCCAAGCACCTGGAAGCAGCCAAAGATACCACGACAAGAGCAGCGACAAAAGGGAATAGATGTTGATTTCGAACTTTGGAAATACGAAGCGCACTGTAAATTGGCGAAGAAAATGGACGAGTCGGGCGTACAGATGTTTAAGATTGTTTAGCTCTTCTTCGCTATCCTGAAAGGGCCAGATGCAAATCTACTTGTTTTTACGATATATACCGAAACTCATGCCTCTGCACGCTCTGCGTCGATGCACAACGAAAGTGCCTGAATGCCAAAGAATGAGTCGATTTTTAAAGGGGGCAAGGTTTTCCCCAGCTGTCATCTAGACTGTTTACCCCATGTCCTTTGAGACTCTCGATTTCGTGGCCGGCCGAGCGCTGATGTTATTGCCCACACTTAGAGTAGCGTGACAGTGGCACGTCACTTCACGTCAAGACCCCCGTGTGCGGAACTCTAGGTGCTACATGAGATGAGAAGGGCATATTGTTTGTCCTGGAAGCTAGTACTGTACATACTCCATCAGAGTGCTCGGTATTCAACCAGCCGCTCTGTCCCAGTTATCTGCACGCAGCTCTTCTCCATATGCCTCTCCGCCGCGCCGTGCCGTGCAAAAATGTGCCACCCCTCCCTCTTCTAGAGTCATATAAGCTGCCGAAAATCCAAAGAAGCAAAAACTTTTGTGACACTATGTCTGTGTCTGTGCGCACAATACGCCACGCAATGCATTCCATCCCTGCCCGCGATCCATAAAAAGTCGTAAAAGAAACAAGGCAAAGACTGCCTCGTCCAGACCCAAAGAGTCCCCGCCATCGACGAAGATGCCGGCATGCAATGTAGAAGCAGAAAATAAAGCTCAGTATGCCTAATCCAGGGGTATCGTTTCCGTAAATGCTGGCAAGAAAAACTCCGAGAACCGGGTTGGACGCCTCAAAGAGCCACATCGGTCGAGCTGCCGGCCACGCTGCTCCTATTCGTTCCCTCGCCGATGTAGGTAGCGACGCTGGTGCGTTTGAAGCCCATCGCGCTTTCGGTCCTGGATGGGGGGCTAGACAGGCGGACTTCCTGTTGGTGATGCACGGGCGACGAGGGAGAGGACGTGGAGTCGGAAATGGAGTATCGTTCCCGCAAGCGCTTGATGTCTCGAAGACGGTTGCGCCATGAAGAGATGGATTCGGATTTTGTTTGGATCTCGAACCAGGCTTGAGAGAAGACGCTGGCGTTGATGGCGATCAAGCGGCAGTAGGCGGCGAGGTGCTTGCCGCAGATGATTTTGGGCTCCACGGCTGGAGATATATCGGGAAAGTCGGGTCGGGTGATGACTTGGACCTTGTAGTACCGATTTTTGCCGTCTGGGTCAGAGGATAGGCGGCGGTCGACGAACGAAGCGCGTGACTCGGGGGTAATGACGATGTAGACGTAGTCGAATTGCGATGGAAACGTGCCCCATTTGTAGGGCATGCCAGAATCATTAAAGATGATATTGACGAAATCATTGCCAATATGTCGCTTTTTGTTCGGATAAGTCATGTCGTCATTTGCATCTGAGGGCATCATGGTGGTGATGTGGAAGACGAGCTCTATGCAACGGTCGCGCCAACAAAAGGTATGCTCGCCGTCAGTGTCATTTCGCGTATCCAATCCGCCAGTGTTGAAGTCAGCTCCCTTCAATTTGACAAGGGTGCCGAGGTCGGCCAGGAAAGATGAGTATGGAGCAGACCCATTGCTGTTCATGAGAATTTCACGCTCGTTTGACTGTCCTTCACCCATGTAGATTACGCCAACTCTGTAGCCATCAACCGTGGCGTTGCGGTCGAAGCTTGCAATGGCACGGCGAGAGTGGTCGTCGTCAGTAAGAGCCACTGGAGGATCAGTCGATAAGTTCAAGGGTGAGTAGAACATCTGGAAGATGTGGTCAGGCAGAATTCCAACGTAGTTTGAGGTGTAGAACGTGTCCGAAGCGAGACCGACTGTGATGGGGATTTGATGTCGAGGGGGACTAGTGAGGAGAGGCCGGATCGTAGAGTAACGCGTCCCGCAAGGTCGTCGAGTCGTGATGAGTGAAACCCCAGTCCTTGCTGCCGTCTCTATCGTCAACAGGCTGTGCCCGACGATCCACGTCTTCTTCCAAATCTCGCCATCGCCTGGTTTTGCAAAGTTCAGGTCAGGTTTGGTCTCATCGCGGTCGGAATAAGCGACCATGTTCATCATATCGATTATGACGTGACCCTGCTCTTCGATGACCTGTTTACCAGAGGAGTCGACGTAGACTAGATTCTTCGTGATCCACGGAATAAATTTTGGTCGATCATCAATCTTCAGGCACATGAACCAAAAGGTAATTACGTAGTAGCCGAGTGCGTATACGTAATCTGGAAGATCATCGCCTGGGGATCGCTTTCTCCTGAGCTTGCTCTGGTCTGGAGAACCTGCGAATTCGCGCGAAGTGCCACTGTGGCGCAAGGCTTTGGGGGCAGTCTGCGTTGAGACGCGTTCTCGCTGATCGCGGACATGCTGAAGATAGCGAAAGCTAACACCGAAGACAGTCTTGAATTCGTCTTCACGAAAATTCTTGCGAAGCTCGGGCATGCGCGCCAACGAGGTGAGGAATTCCAGGATGTGAATAGCTATCGAGGGTTTTGTGATGATCTGAGACATTTTCTGAATAATGTTCTCCATCGTTTTGCTGACGGAGAGCGGCATCTCTTGGCAACAGACGGAAAGAGCGTGGATGCACCACTTGGACGTTCGGTCCCAGTGACCAATGCCGTGGAGGAAAGTCTTGACCAAATCGTCTTCTTCACTCTTTTCAAAATGATCATGGTAACTAATGATCATTGTCAAGACGTGGAACAAGCAGACAGCGACGTCGGCTTTTTTCAGCGAGGTATAGGCGGGAGGTTCCTTGAATGTGGAGCCACGAAGTTGCTCGCAAAGAACGCTCCTGAGCATTTTCAGCTGCGGTACACAGCTCCGGACCAAAGCCTGATTTGAAAGCTGCGATCCAAGGTGAACCACTACATAGCTATAGATCTCCCAGTCAGATGTGCTCTGGAGCAAAGAGATGATCAATTCGAGCCATAGAGTAACCTGAAGATCCAAAATATCATCAGGAAGTGGGTATTCTTCGGCGTCTTTATGGGCGAACACAAATCGGCTCGATTCGGTCGAAGGCTCTTCGGGGAGCCCTTTAGGCCCTGGGTACAACCAAAGTGGAGGGACGGGTTTCGATATGCGACCTGGGGGATGGGTGCTGCGGCTGACGTGCCTGGTCATCGAGGAATGTGGACTATTACTCGACACCTTTCTTTGGTCCCTCCATGATGTTGGGTCCTCTACCCGACCGGAGTCAGAGGCCGCATCGTCGGGTTTATCAATGGCTACGGCCGTTTCTGCGGTCCGACATAAGACGGCAGCCATGCTCTCGCCTTCAGACAACAAGCTCACAATCAAGGCATGATTCGACTCAGCACGGAGGCGGAAGAGTAATTTGAGAGCACTCAGGCGAGCGTCGCTTTCATACTCGTCGCATCCTGCCAGTTGGCGGAGAGTGTCGTAGAGGAGCAATGTCTTTTTCGCGGACTGGGTAATGCTTCGCGTAAAGAGGCGAACAAATGCAGTTGATATGATGTTCGCAGCGGATCCAAGAGCCTGTTCTCCCTTAAGAAGCAATGGGGGAGCCAGTGTCGAAGGCGACTCGGTCGTTTTCAACTGTTTCGATAGCAGCCTCTTCTTAAGCAGCGCTATCATGTTGGGAAAGTCTGCATCAGATGTTCTATCAGCGATATCCACGGCGAAGTCGACCAGAGCATGTAAAACCTCCATATCGTCTTCGGCCTGGATGCTGTTCAAGAGGAGAGAAGCACACTGCAGGACAATTTCAGTCGCACATAGCTTTTCGATCGTGCTGTATGTATCTCGCAGGACCTTGATGGTCAGAAGGCGAAGCGACCTGGGCCTCGAAGGATCGTTCAGTACGCCTGCCACGACACTCTGACAGACTTCCAGCCAATCTGCATGAGAGGGGTCGAGATAGCGTTCGTCCATGTAAAAATTGAGCAGATTCTCTACAGACGAGTCATTGATTCGATGGACAAGCCGCATGAGCAGGTCCACGGTCTGAACCCTCTGAACCGGATCCATCTTAGCACTCAGACTATCCAGCATCCGCAGCACTTTTGCAAGGTTGCTATCGGAGTTTCTGCGCTCAAGGTCGATGCGTCGGGTGGAAGTGGCTGTTAGATCGATGTACGGGTTGTTGTTTGCTTCTTGAGTTGGTGTAGAGGTGGCCGGGGTTCCCTGGGGGGTCGCGCCTTCCCTTTCCTCTTCGCGTTCAGCGCACGTGCGAATAATGTAAACCAGATTACTCCAATCAGCCTCTTCTAACAGCAAAGCTCGCATTTTCTCCTCATTCAAAAGCGCTGCAATGAGCTCGAGGACAGCTCGCTCATGGGAGTCGTGTTCTTTGTCGAGTGACTTCCTGAGTGCAGGGAGGACAAGGGATATGGGAATCTTCGGCAAGCCTAGGTGGCCATCCTCGATCAGCAATAGCTGCAGAGTCTTTAAAACGCCCTTGTAGATGGAGAATTCCCGGCTCAGCCGCTGGGGGCCATTAAGGAGCGTATGCAGAAGCGAGTTAGTGGCGGCATGCCCGACATGAGATTTGAACAGATTGGTCAACGTGTTCCAAGTCTGCTCCTGGAACTTTGGCAGCTGGCGGTGAATGGAGCAGAGTGTTTCAAGACACGGTGCGAGACTTTGCAATGGCATATGGCCGTACGTGATGACGGTATCAATCAAATTGATTGAGTTTTCGATGTCACTGGCCAACGACGTATCTTGGCAGATGGTCATGACCTTGATGAGCAACAGCTCCAGATGATCCGCGCTGAAGACCCTCGAGTTGAACTGGCAAATGCTGACAGTGTACTGGAACAGCTTGGTCAGGTTCGTGTCGGCACTCTGCTTTCCCTTTTCCTCGTGGCTGCGGCGGGCACTCTTGCTCTCGATGAAGCACGACTCGAGCGAAGAGAGCACGAAAGTGACTATGCTTGACTCGAGCGCGTCCACGTTACGGCCGCCGTTGGTCAGCGTGGAGACGACGAGCAGACGCTTGGCGAACTGCTTATCCGCCTCGCGTTGGAGCACGGCGCTCAAGAAGACGTTGCGCTCGACCGGTGTGAGCTCCGGCAGGGCTGCGCAGCAGTTGAGGAGCAGATAAGCAGACTCTGCGGCATCTTCAGGCTGATCTGCAGCCAGCAAGTCACTCGCAGGTGACCAGATAGCCAGCACATTCTGGACGGGATAGCTGCCCAAAATGTCGCATATCTTGCGCGTAGCGGCAACCCTCTCCGAGTGTGGGACGCTGCTTTTGAGTTGGCCCACGAGCTCACTCAGCTCAGGCGGCCCTCCGATGACGGTCTCCTGCGCACCTGGCATGGTGTGGTGTGGTTCATGCTTCGTAGAAATCTCCTTGGTCGTTGCGAGCGGGCTGGCGAGGGAGCCGGGGCGGCTTTGGGTGTTCAGAGAAGGCGTGCGATTTGGAGTGTCAGCGGCAGACGAAGTCGAGGGCGGCGGGGTTGGGCTGCCTATGCGACCTCCTGTGAGGGCGCGAAAGGCTCCAAAGAGCGCAGAGGAGGAGGATCGCCGGTCTGGGGTGCGAGGAACACCTCCTGACGGCGGAGGCATGAGTTGCGCGCAACGTGCCGCGCGGATTCGTGTTGAAGATTATGCAAGTGGGCAAACGGGACAAGTACAGACGGGCGAGCGATGGGGGCGCGGGCGAAACGCAGGACTCTCATCGAGTGTGTCATGGGCGAGTCGGCGTGTGGGAGTGAGGGAGGGAGTCGACGCGGGGGTCTCCAGGGTCGCACAGCACACGCAGGGGCATGAACAGACAGGCAGGAGCGGTCGCGGGAGTGAGGTGAAGGTTCAGCACCGAGCGGGAGCCATGATTACGGGGGGGCGGACGGGCAGTGACGGGAAAGCGCGATTTCGGGTGGTCGGTGACGAGAGACAAGGAAGGAAGCGGCGGCCTCGTGGAAAATCTGGGGTCAGCGCACGGGGCTTCCTGCGGCCCGCGGCGGTGGGGGGAACTTGCCTTTTTTCGCAGCTGTGACCTGCAGGTCCCAACGGACCCAACCACTGTGCAGAGTTCACGCCGCTTCCTTCTCGCAACCCTCCTTCCTCAACCTCAACCTCTCCCTCTCCCTCTCTGCTCCGCTGTGCGCAGCCATGGCCTTGGTCAACCTCGCCCAGCTGTCGCAGCTGCTGCAGGCCAGCTTGGATCCATCGCAGCATAAACAAGGTAGGCTGTCTGTTTATTTTGTCGCACCGCACCTTGGGTAGCCCATATCCAGTCGCTCCGACTTCTTTATATGTCCCGCCCGAAAGTGAACACCTAACTGACTCAACAGCCGAGGATGTCATCAAACAGGAGGAGAAGAAGCCGCACTTCTCTCTCACGCTGCTTCAAATCGTTGCCTCCGACGCACCCTCCGACGTCCGCCTAGCCGGCGCGCTGTACTTCAAGAACTTCATCAAGCGAAACTGGGTGGTATGTGATGCGCCGTCGCCATGCACGGGAAAATTCTCATCGATTGCAGGATGAAGATGGCAACCACCTACTGTCGCCCGACGAGGTTGCTGCCATCAAGCAGGAGCTTATAGGCCTGATGGTGTCTGTGCCGCCAAACCTACAGTCCCAGCTCGGGGAGGCCATCAGCGCCATTGCCGACAGCGACTTCTGGCAACGCTGGGACACTCTCGTCGACGACCTGATCTCCCGCCTGACTCCCGACAACGCCACCGTCAACAACGGCGTCTTGCGCGTCGCCCACTCCATCTTCAAGCGATGGCGACCGCTCTTCCGCTCTGACGACCTCTTCACCGAGATCAACCACGTCCTCTCCAAATTCGGGACTCCGTTCCTTACGCTGCTGGAAAATACCGACCGGGTGATAACCAGCTCACAAGACGACCCTGCAAAGCTGAAGGAAGCTTTCACAACCCTCAGTCTGATCGTCAAGCTGTTCAACGACCTGTCATGCCAGGACCTGCCCCCCATCTTTGAAGACAATATTGCCGCAATATCCCAGGTCCTCCACAAATACCTGACGTATGACAACGCCTCGCTGCGGACCGACGACGATGGCGAGTCGGGGCTCTTGGAGTATGTCAGGGCTGGCATATATGAGGATCTACTGCTCTATACTCAGAAATACGAGGACGTGTTTGGCCCCCAGCTACCCCAGTTCGTGGAGACGACATGGCACTTCTTGATGGGCATCGGCCTCGAGACCAAGTACGACATACTCGTTAGCAGAGCTCTTCAATTCTTGACAGCAGTTGTGAGCACATCTCATGGGGACTCTTTCAACAACCCAGACGTACTAAAGCAGGTCATCGAAAAGGTGGTTCTACCCAACCTGACTCTGCGCGAATCCGATGTCGAGCTGTTTGAGGACGAGCCCATCGAGTTCATTCGGCGAGATCTTGAGGGCTCTGATAGCGACACTCGACGACGCGCCACAACCAACTTTGTTCGACAACTCATGTCCCGTTTCGAGCTCGTGGTGACCGAGACCTGCAAGCAGTACGTGGATGCGTACCTCAACATGTACCAGCAGAATTCGGACAACTGGCAAGCAAAGGATACCGCCATCTATCTATTCTCGGCCATAGCAGCGAAAGGAACATCAACTGCGGCACAGGGTGTGCTGACCGTCAACCCGAACGTTGATGTTCTCCGCTTCTTTCGGACGTACATTGCGGGAGATTTGGAGAACAACACTCCTCATGCTATCCTCAAGGTCGACGCCATCAAGTACATTTACGTCTTCCGGAGCCAGCTGTCGCATGATCTTTGGAGGGCCGCCTTCCCGCTTCTTGTCAACCAACTAGGGAATTCAGATTACGTCATTCACACTTACGCGGCTATTGCCGTCGAGCGGGCGCTGTTTATGACGGACAATGATCGCAAACCCATCATCTCTCAGGGTGATGTGGTTGGTGCCTCGAAAGATCTTTTGACTCACCTATTCAACTTGATTACGAAAAACCGTGCCCCGGAAAAGATCCAAGAGAATGAGTTCCTGATGAAGTGCGTCATGCGGGTTCTCATCTTTATTCGAGAAGGCCTGCAACCGATATTGGATCTCGTCTTGAACAGTCTCATCAACATCACCAAGGTCATTCGGCACAATCCTAGCAACCCGAGGTTCCAGTACTTCTTGTTCGAGAGCATAGGTGCTTTGATCCGCTTCGCTGGTGCCACGCACAGCGCAAAGCTCGAACCAGCACTTTACGAACCATTCTCAGCTATCCTCAAGGAAGATGTGGTCGAGTTCACTCCATACGTGTTTCAGCTCTTTGCTGCTCTTCTTGAAGCGAATCCTGCAGGAGAACTCACGGAGTACTACCAGGACCTGCTGAGGATCATAATCCTGCCACGCGCTTGGGAATCGCGAGGCAACGTGCCGGCATTGGTCCGCCTGGTGACAGCCATGATTCCCCGCAATATCAACGGTATTGTCGCGAATAACCAGCTCGAGCCGATCCTTGGAATATTCCAACAACTCATCTTGATCAAGTCGCATGAGGCTAGCGCATTCGAGCTAATCGAGAGCGTGGTTGGCAACCTGCCTCCCCAGGCACTTCAAAACTATTTGGGCACAATTGTCCAACTGATGTTGACGCGGTTGTCGACATCCAAGACGGAGATTTTTCAACAGCGCTTCATTGCCTTCTACCACTTCATTTCGGCACGCCAGGACAAGGGACTGGGTGCGGATCTGTTCATCCAGGTCTCAGATCAAGTGCAACATGAGCAAGTGTACCTCTGCATACACAGGCCTCGACTAACTTTATCAGCGTCTTTAAACCTCTCTACCTCACCGTCATCCTCCCCGACACCCAGAAACTTGCACGCTACAGTGACCGTAAGACGGCCGTCGTATCGTTCACGGAAACTCTCACCGACTCCCAAGCGTTTGTTGACAGGTATATAGCCTTTCAAATGGATTATCATTATGCGCTAATAGTTTCCGAGGTATCCCAAGGGCTGGGGTCTTACGTGCCAGCGCCTTCTTGAGCTGATGGCCAATCCACCGGTACCCTCGGCGGTTGACGACATCATTCCTGACCAGGACGTTGACGAAATCGGCTTTGGTGTTGGCTTCACCCAACTCAACACCTGCAAAAGGCAGCCACAAGATCCATTCCCACAGATTCCGGACGTCAAAGCTTGGGTCGGACAGTACATGCGTGAAGCAAACACGAGGCATCAGGGCAGGATTGTGAAGCTGGTGCAGGAGAGATTGACCCCTGATGTGCAGGCTGCTCTTACTGCATACCTCCAGTAGGTTAGTGATGGAAAATGAAAGGGCGTCTCTGAAGGAGGCCAAATGCATAAATGATACCACAGCGAGTGAGCGCGCGCCATGATGGAAACGGAATAGATAGCATAGCCGTAGTTGGAGTCCAGGTAGATAAGCCAGGCCTGGCTGGGTAGGCTTGAATAGCAGCTACCCGTGTAAAGAATTGAGATGAAACATGCGACATCATTGTATCGTAGTAATGCAGTTGGCCCGATTTATTGCTCACTATGTACGTAGGCTCGGGCATGCCATCTATATTCACCGTGTGACTTGGATATGCTAAAGTAGATGCTCTTCAGTTGAATCAGGCTGCACACGCAGACTTGGTGTCAATACCAGCAATCTTCCGTCGCCGATACGATGCCCGCAATTAATTGTCGTTGCTCCAGACATCACTCGCAAGGACCCCATGTTAACACCTCAACGCCATTAAATTGCCGACTCAGTATACCATGTACGCCCGAATAAAGCCATAACCCGGCCCATAAATGTCAAGCTGAACGTCATCCCTGCGATTCAGCAAGACACTCCCGCGTCCATACCATCGACGCAGAAAGAAGCCCACCCGAGCGAAACCCCCCGAAGAAGACCGTAACTCCGAAATGAAAGAGAAAAGAATCTCAGCAAATTCGAGTCTGCCACCTAAACCCACCCCATCACTCTAGTCTCCCTTCCTCCCTCCCCCATCAACCACCACCACCACCACCACCACCCCCCATCGCCACCGCCCTCTCCAAAACCGCAACCCAAACACCCCTCCTCAACCCCTCCCCCACAAACCTCACCTTCTCCCCCATTCCCTTAGGCAACCTCCCCTCACACCCCTCCAACGCCCACCCACACGCCGCCCTCACATCCTCCCACACCCCCTTCCAACTCCCCGGCACCCCCGGCTCGCCCCTCTGCCCCCTCAACGCCTCAATAACCCCCCCAAACGTGCCCCTCACCCTCTCTGTGATATTCCCCTCGCTATTCGGCGCATCCGGATGCGCAGCGCTTGCGACGGCGAACGCTGGGTGCGGGACGTGCAGGCGCCAGACGCTCCGCGAGTCGACGCGTATCTGCATGCCGCGCCAGTCGAGTGCGAGCGGGATGGAGAGGTAGTACTCGGCTGCGACGAGCGCGGCGGCGGGGCCGATGAAGAGGCGGGATAGGGCGGGGAAGGTAGATGGGAGGGTCGGGCGGAGCGGCGCGAAGGGGGCGTGGGAGAGGGCGGTGGCGTGGTGGATCTGTGCGTCTGTGCCGGCGGATTGGCAGAGGGGTTTTGTGTAGTTGGAGGGATTGGTGCTGCGGTGGGCCCAGGTGAGGTGGTGGGTGGGGAGGTGCGAGCGCAGGTTGGAAGTGATGGTGCTGGGGGGGAGACGGTGGGCGGCGCCGTGGAGGCGGTAGGAGAAGAGGAGGAGGGAGTCGAGGACGAGGAGGTGGTGTGCGTGGGTGAGGGTGGGGGCTAGGAGGGTGTTGATGTAGAAGGCGTAGTAGAAGATGTAGATGCTGAGGCCGTCGTGGTGGATGCCTTGCGTCTTGCTGTCGAGGAAGGTGGCGGTGATGGAGAGGCGCTTGAGGTAGGATTCTAGCCGATTGAAGTCTTGGATCTTGTTTAGTTTATTCGAGAGGGTAGACGGGAGGATGCCCTTGGTGAAGTCAAGACAGTTATGAATTGTGATGGCTTTGAACCGGTTTCGAATGCTGGCGTCCGTGTGCGCGATGAAATGATTTAGGAAGTGGATGACTGGGCCATGATGCCAGATAATGTTCTTTATGCGCTCCAGCCCGGCTGTGGACTTCTCAATCGTGCGCGTAATGGCAATTTTCAACCGCTGAACTGCGCTGTCGACCTCATCCGCGGCTGCAGCTGGGTATTTGCCGTCCTTGTTGGGGGCTTTTGTGTTATCAATGCCTTTAACAATAGCAATGGCACCAAAGCTGCAGTATGTATCTGAGAGATGCAAGTGGCCTTGTTCCTGCGTTAGGTATTCCATCTGCTGGTAGATGCGTGCAAAGTCATCTGTACCTGCTTTCTTTTCGACCAAGACGATCATACCGTTGGGAACCACGATTCCAGCTTTGTTGACTTGAGGCACGTAGGTATTCGAAGCCCGGACGCGGAGGACGACCTGAGTTAATAGAAGGAGGGAGTCCAGATCAGAATCCATCTCGTAGATGTGAAGAGCCGACGGTTCGCAAACAGCGGCGAGGGATAAGCCTGAGGCATAGTCGAAAGTGTCTTTATATTTCTCAGGCATGGTGACAATTGACTTCTTCAGAGACTCAAAGTCCTTGCACCATGGGCCCGAGATCGGCTCAGAGGCAGCCATGGTGTATCTTTGCTCGGAGCCTTGCCGGAATTTCGCGTAGAATCGAAAGCGGAGCTCAAGCTGCCCGAAAGCCCGCAGCAATAAACAGTGGTTTAAATCAGCAAGCAGCTTCGAGCGCGAGCAGGCTTTGTAAAGAAACGGGAAAGCAAGGTGAGGCGCGGCTGTGAATGGGCACTGTGCGATCGAAGCGGAGGAACGAGGCGCGGGGAGTCAGCGATAGCACAGTTGGGATCGTTTGCCGCGTGATCACGTGTATCCACATGCTGATATAACAGGAACAGAAAGAGGCACTCAACGTGCAAGTGAGATTTACGGCGTCCTTAAATTGACGCGTCTAAGACCACCACCCTGGTCTCACTTAATGCATACCGAACAGAAACGATGACCAAAGTAAAAGTGTCATATTCTTACATAGTGTGTGTTATCCGAACGCCAGCCCAGGGCCAGGATTGCGATCAATTTCCGACGCCGCCTCCATGCTTCACAACATCCTCTTTGTTGAGGACTTCAACCTTCCTGCTAAATAGCGCTCGCAACTCGGGACTGATGACGCGAGTTTCTGGCTCATTACCGGCAGTCTGCTTTCCCCTATCTGTTCCTGAAGATGCGGCCGTGGTACTTGGCCCCGGAGAGGTTGGTGGCGAGCCAATCGACTTGCGTTGCCTTGCCTGCGGTGCACTTGGAAAGTTGTCCTTCTTGTCTATCGTCTCTACGACGCGTTGGAAGCGTCTATACAGAGATTCAGCGCGGATGAGAATTGGCTCCAGCTCGATTGTTCCGGAGAGGTCATTTACTGTGAAAGTCAGCGCAATTCTCGGCTGGCGTTGCGTGAATGCATATTTGATCGCAGTCGCAAACAGTCACTTACCATACTTGAGCACCTCGTCAAAGTGTTTGAGGTGCTCCATGATCACATCTCTATGCTTTTCCAGGATAGCAAGAGCAATGAAGATGTGGAAGTTGCTGCAGCAATAGTCGGTCCAAAGAGACTCCCACAGCCGCAAGACATCAGCCCATTCAAACTCTCTCTTGTACCACACGAGCAGCATTCGGAAGAAAAAGAAAAAGTTCGTAGAGTCAGCGGACTGTAAATGAAGATAGAGCTTCGGGTCCATCAGCTGAACGAGATGATCCAGGGTGAGTAGTTGCTTGCGCATGCCCGACTGATCGCGGAGGAAATTGCTTTCCATGCGGTCCATGAATCCGACAAAACCCCAAAAGGCTACGGCATCATCTTGCATGACGGTATATATCGGTGCAAGCAAGTCACTCATGCCCTGGACGTAGCCCAGATCCTTGTTGTACTCATTGTATGTCAAGAGCATGTCTTTCATCTGTTCAAGGTGGACGTTAGTCTTCTCGAAGGGCGAGTCGGGATCTGGATGTGGAGTGTCCTCTCCTGCGAAGATGGGAAGATGTCTGTCTGTTCGGTGCACATCCTTCTCTACAGCAAGCACCCCAAACAATGGGTCATGTCAGTCCGCTGCAACATGTTCAACTTGAGGGGGGAGCGATGACATACCTATGCGCCCTTTCTGCTCTTTCCACCATTCTTCATCTTCAGTTGATTTATGGCCCTCCACCATCTTATCCCACCAGGCGCCCTTGAGCCTGATATACTCATCTCGCCGGCTGTTCAAATTTGCATGTCGCTCTTCTTCAGAGCTATCCCATTCGTAAACGCCGAGAAGGAAAAGCCAGGCTTCTTTGCGCACGCCATCTTCTGGGTCAAGGCCGCCATGGAATATGCGCTCCTTGACCTCATCTGGTGTCAGCTGCAGCCTCCCCGTTGGATCAAAGAAGTCTTTCCATTCTTTCATTGTCACTGGCTTTCTCCGATCACCGGTAGACAGCCGAGCTGTCTCCATATCGAGGATTTCGAATTCCCCCACATCACTCTGTTCCATGGCGAGTACGTCCTTGGCGGTCCAGATGCGCTGATTGCGCTCTCGTTCGCTCTGCTCGGCAATTCCCATGGCCCATCTCGCAAGATAGATCCTGGCACTGTCAAACTCCTCTTGCAAGGTCTGAACCTCTGGATTCTTCATCAACCGCCGCACCTGAGGTGGAACCTTGGGATTTTCTGCCACTGCCTGTGCTGTCCTCCTCGTAAACGTGGTGACCTGGCTGAGCTTTTCCAGGAAATTCCATCGCGCTTCCTTTAGTGCCTTTGTGACTGGGTCCATGCCGCCGTCTCTCTTCGCAGGCGTCTTAGATGAAGATCCTTCACCTGGCCTTCCTCCGTCTGTGCTTGTCCTTGGTGACTTGGTTGCTTTTGGTGCATTCTTCCCAAATGCCGCCTTGTCATCTTCGGTCGGCTCGATGAGGTAGATTGTTGGATCCGCCCCGGAACGTTCGACCGTAACATATCGCTTGAGCCATCGCAAGACTTCATCGCCGCCCCAAAACATGCCGCCTCCGTCACCAAACGGATCGAAACTCTCCTTGGCTAGCTTCTTGCGCTGCAGGATGGTGGACTGGCATTCGCTATCGTGGAAGAAGAGTGCCGGAAAGCTGTCGCCCGCCCGCGTGTTGATAACAACGCTACCGAACCACCAACCTATGCTCGGAGGTCGTACTAATATCGAATATACTTCGCTCACTGGAACGGCGAAGGCATACGTTCCAGCATCGGCTCCATGGGTCGCTGTAGTAGGAGGCGGCGGTACCAGATATGTCTGCTTTGGTGGAGAGGAAGAGTCGGAGAGGTCCACCTTGACATATGTGTCATATGCATCTCCCAAGGACGACTCAGGGACCCATGCCAGCAGGAGTGATGATGAGTGGACGTTTCGGTTGGACGCAGAGGAGGTAGGGCGAGCATCATTCGATGCAGCAGGAGCTTTCTGCTGAACTAGGGCGACGAAGCCAGGAATGTTGTCTTTTGAAGACGGCGTGGGATGGACGTAGACCTGTGGGCTATCAGCTTCGCTCCACGCCACCAGGCCTTGGGGCCTCCCAACGTACTTTACTCTTGGTGTACAGAAGCTTGACGCCTCTGCCACTGCTCGTGTGGCGGATAGTATTATAATCGCCCTCCTCGTCATCGCTCAAGTCGTAGAAGGAGGCCGATGGCGAAGGCGGGCTTCGCGTTGACGCGGGTGATGCCATGGCGGGGCTGCAGGTGCAGCTTGAGGATGCAGGGGCTTAGATGTATCTAGAGATTATTTGGGAGATGCGGTGCAAATGTAGGGCCTGCGAGCAACCAGGCAATCACAAAGCTCGAGGCTGTGCGGGCGGAGCTGTGGTGGTCAGTGGTCAGTGGTCATCCACGCCGCGAACCGCGGATGACGTCCGGATGTGGCGGGGTCGCAGCAGGGGCTGCGCGTTCACGCTCTCACGAGGCATGGTGCAGGCGAGACAGCGCCAGAAAGCGGCCGTTTCGTCATCACATTATTTCTGTTCTCGCTATATTATATGTAGAGTCTGAAAGAGGTCCAGCCTAAGATGCATTCTTCCGTGACGCCATGTCCCGTCGCGCCGTGAAGCATGTCGAAGCTTGCCATCCGAAAGCAGTCTCCTGATATAGAACGCCATACATGAACAGACGCGTAACAAAAGTCCCTATCGCATGCGTGGCCCGCTTGGTAGCCCAACGCGGCCTCCTCCACTTGGTCGCTGCGACTGCGAGCCTCCGTAGCCGCTCGAGGGGGGTGCGTATGGGTCGTCGTTGCCTGACCACGGCGAGTTCGCAGACATGGCGGACGAATTCTGCTGTCTGCCTCCACCGCCACTGCTGGTCGAGTATCCGCTGTTTCGATCTTCGGGGTATGGTGGACGGTTGGGTTGGTTGGAGCGATCGAAGGGGCTTCGCATGCCGCTTGCACTGGGCGTCACTGACGGGCTGGTGCTTGCCGAAGACGCTGCGCTCTGTGATGGACTACTCGAGCGGCCTGATCCCCATAGCCTGGCCTTCAGTCTCTCCTGTGCCGTCGCGCCGGAACCTGAGCTCGGCGGGGGCGACGGCTCTGCTGGAGGTCGTGTGTTGAACGACGAGGCGCTCTGATAGCTCCCGGCTCGTTGACTTGGAAGAGGTCGGCTCTGAAGCTGGGACTCGGGCGCGGGCTGGAATCGCCCTCCGCCGCCTCCTCGACCGTGGGCTCGTCGCAGCGATGGTGGTTCCTGTTGTTGCTGTTGCGGCTGTGCGGGAGCATCCCACAGATCACTCAGATTGGCTCCACCACGGCCCATGGGCGGTGCGCCCGCCTGTTGTCGGCCAGCAGAGGACACGAAGACGGGTGGGGTTTGCTGCGGGGCTTTGGGGTCCGGAGGCAGCCATGGTGGGAATGGCCGACCCTTCTCGGTGTAGTAGGTGCGAAGAACTCGAGAGATGTGCGTGTCGTCCTCTGTGTCGCCGTCTGCCTCGTCGGATAGCAGAGTCCGCCGCAACGACGTGTAGCGTGACGTCGTGTTGGTGAGCAGGTTGGAGAAGTAGGACGACATGTTGCTGCGGAGCGTCCGTGGTCAGGGCGAGTACGAATTTGAGCAGGGTGTGTATGTGGCACGTACTCTGCAGTGCCGTCGGCGAATTCGCACACGAGCAGTGCGGGTTCGAGTTGGAGCCAGTGTGGCAGGTTTTGGTGTACGGGAGCGGCTATGTGGAGCTTGGAAGTGCCCGCCAAGCGCATCCACCGACCTCGCACACCCAGCGACTCCTCCTCGTACTTTGGTACAAATAGAGCCACATTCGCCGAGTGATTACCAAAGCCTTCAGCATAACAGTGCGTCTACCGTCGTTCTAGCTTTGTTTCCTGCGCCTAATTTTGCTGCAGTCACGGGCTACAGTGCGCGAATTCAATATGACGCATGTGCTGTAGATTGGACCAGTCAATAAGTCGGCATGCACATGATCTATCCCCGGCTTGTTATTGTACAACTGTTTCATCTCTGTCTTCTTTCACACTGTCCTCTTTCAAGTCGGCCGTGGACAGTAGTCCAGCACAAGACAGTGCCCACAAAACAAACATAAATGCATGCTGCAATTGGTGCATTGCGCAACACTAGCTAGACATGATCAAAACAGTCTCTCCCAAATTAAGATTTATCCTTCTTACTGTAAGAAGTCGAGATCCCCAGGGCGAGGTGCATACGGCCAATCACTGGGCGCCTTCTTGCCACCTCTCGGCCACGACCCCTTGCACTTTCCGAAACTCCCCGCGTGGAAACTGTGGACGACATTCCCAACAAACAATGCCCTTGCACTCACCCAACCTTCACTTCGACTATTGTACAACATCCCTCTAGGCGATCCTCTTTCTTCATTTGTCTTGGCATTGAGTGTAAGCCCACGTCCAATCCCCGAACTCAAGCGTCGTCGGCCTTCCGTCGTCGCACCATGCAACACTAGGCTTGACATGATATGCATCCCATCATCTTCTAAATCCCCACATCAGGCACGATGAGGGCCTCCAGTATAGCGCTCAGCGTAGTGTGCGGTCCGATTGTCTGCTTCTATGTCGCCTTCGCCGCATGCTTCTGCCCGGCCCGCCTGCATCGGCATACCGAATCCGAGGAGAAGAAGCGCTTCGAACGACGGCAGAAGATGGCTCCAAAGCCGCTGCCAATACGACCTCTGGAACGCAGCCTGACGCTTCCCATGCCGTCCCCGGTCATCGACGAGAAGATGGCGGTGCTGTCCCCGGAGTCGAGGCGTGGGAAGTCGCTGCACCAGACGCAGTCGAGACTGATGCGCCTCCCGCTGGAGCTGAGGGAGATGATCTGGAAGGCCGTCGTTGGAGACAGCACCATGCATATGATACTCAAGGAGAACAAGCTAGGCCACTTGCGCTGCAAAGCCCCGAGCGCCATCGAATGCCCACTGGGCTTCAACGGCCGTACCTTTAGCCGCGAGTGCTGCTGGGGCAATGTCGACAGCGCCAACATCTGGGCACCTACCAGCGGCATCAAGGAGCCGACTGACGGCGACATTGTGCCCCTCCTACGCTCCTGTCGACAAATGTACGCCCCCTCCCCTCCCCTCCCCTCCCCTCCCCACCTCCCCACCATATCTTAACTCATCCTTACAGCTACTCCGAAGCCGTCAACTTCCTCTACACGACAAACACCTTCTCCTTCTCCGACCTCGACTGCCTCCGCTACTTCTCCATGACGCTCCTCCCCCACCGCTTCTCCCTTGTCCAATCCCTCGACCTCGAATGGTGCATGGCCTGGCCCATCTACGACCCCGTCGCCCAACAGCTCCTCCTCAACAACCCAGCCCTGTACCCGCCCAACGACGAAGCGACGTGGGAAGAGACGTGGCGCATCATCGCCAGCATGTCCAACCTCAAGTTCATCCGCGCCAGTCTGCTGTATTTCGACGGCTTTCGCGATCCTACGTGCGAGGAAAAGATGCTAGCGCCGTTGCGCAAGGTCACGGCGCCGAGCAAGTTCGAGGTGCATGTGAGTTGGCATGGGGAGGAGATACGGGGCGCGCCGTTTCAGTTGATTAGGCCGGTGGAGAGGGGCGAGGATAGTAGTGATGATGAGGACTGGGATGTGTGATGTTGATGGGGCGAGAGAACCGACGAGCACGAGAGTATTGCGTAAATGGAATGATAAGTGAGGAAGTGTATGATATGTGAAGGCGACTATACGTGTGGGTATGAGTAGCCCTGTTTATGGATCTGGATGGAACCGGTGGGATGTATAGGTATCACGAAACTGGCGTTCGGAGTCCTGAGGTGCATTTACGAGAAACGGGTATTTCGTATCTGGTCGGAGTGTAGGATCTACATTAGCACTTCAGGGCGTACCACGACTTCAAACCATTTGGATATATATAAAGCAACTTTGCGTGGGACGAGGATCGAGATAATACATGCACAGTGATGAACTCTAGCCAAGTTTAAGCCTCAGCGTAAATTGGGGTACTAGCTAGCCAGCTGGATATACCCCCCCATTACCCCCACAGAAACGCCCAAACTCCACCATCCCTCCGCTCATCTGCCTGAGCCATCCCTCACCCAACCACATCTCCCCTTTATATTTACTTCATCCCCGCCTTCCTCTTCAACACCCCCGTCCCAACCTCCCCATGCTCCACACACCGCTCATAAACCACATTCTCGGCGGCCGCAGCCTTAAACATTTGCCTAATGAGCATAAGACTCGCGGCATCGCTCTTCAACTCCAGCCTCCAATTCGTCTTGCCCAGCGGCTCCATCTCCTTGTGACTCGCGCCATTGTAGCGGTAAAAGTCGATGCGGTTGCCGATGATGACATACGCGTGGCTGTGCGCGATGTGTGCTTTGCCCATGGACACGCTCATGATGTCTGGGGGGTGCGTGGCGCATTGGTGGTGCGAGGTCCAGCGGTCGAGGGTGTCGAGGGGGTCGATCATGATGGCGAGGTAGGTGTGTGGGACCCTGGGTGGTTTGTTAGTTGGAGTGAAAGAGGGGGTGGATGGGGGTGGCGTACCATTTCTGGCGCTCGTAGCCGTCGTGGTCGAGGTAGTGGTGCCGTTTTTGCACCATGAAGCCGGCGATGTTGGAGGCGGCGATGGTGTGCAGGGGGAGGGCGAAGACGTTGGATCGGTTGCCTTTGAGCTCGATGGTCCAGCCGTACTTGGCCATTTCGTCGAATGTGCAGGGAACCACACCGAAGTCTGGATGCCGCGATGTGAAGTCAGTTTCATCCTCACAAAACGAGATTGGGTATACGTGAATATTTTGGTAAAAGTATTCAACCGTACCGTGATCTTACGTACCTTGATCAGCCGGGTAAAAGTGCTCGAGCAATGCACACGCGAGCACCTTAGCGTACTCGAGTTGCTGCTTCGGCGAAGTCGTATTGTCATCATAACTCGACGAGTACTGATTGATGAGGGCAGCGATTCGAGTGTTGCGGTGCAATTTGGCTGTACAAAGGCACAGGATGGTTAACAATCGCTATTCTCAGCAGAGTAGAAGGCGCCGTACCCTCGTTAGCACCATCTGAAGGTACATCCATCATATCGTCTGTATCGACCGCGGTATCTGGCGAGACGATGTCGCCTCCTGCGGAAAATCAGTACTTCGACCGAAGACAACCCATGTTGCTCACCATCAGTTCCAGAGACCTCGATGCTGTCACTGTTGGCTGAGATACTGTTAGTGGACGCACCGATGGAGCCAAAATAATACAAGTACGTACTTTCTTCGCAAATCTCCATTGGGTCAGCTTGGCCCATGTTGGCGGGTTACTTTAATTGAGGTTGTTGGTATTGGTGTAGAGAATACGAATACGTGGTGGTGGAAAGAAGTCAGTTTAACTTGAGAACACCAATTGCCAACCAGTGAAAGAGCAGGAGGCGCAATGATACGCTTGGTTTGTGACCTCTCTTAAGTGAAAGCAAAGTAAATGTCGCTAACCATGATTCGCTGCTGATTCTGAAAACTGGCCACACTGGAGTGGAAGGCGGTACTCGGGCAACTGAAATTACCCAGTCGTCAGGAGCAGTAGCAACTCGCTCATACTCTTTAGGGCGAGTGCACGGATAGCACAATCTCGATTCATCTTCGTTCGTACGTGGCATGTTATTGCGCGCCTTTAGGCATCATCTTCACTAGGCGTTTCGGTGGCTGTCTCCATCACGGATACTGGGCCGCCCTTTTCTGCCAATTTCTTAGCCCTGTCGCGCTCTCTTTTCTTAAACTTCCTCTCTCTATTTTTTCGTGCGCGCTTCTCACGCTCAGTGTCTTCCTTCAGCATCGCAGCTTTTGTCGCTTGTTCTTGCCTTTCCTTGCTGGCCTGTAGCTTCTTCCTCAGTGCGATCCTCGTCTTCCTGCCCTTCCTTGTACGCTTATGAAACTTTTCTTCGACTACGGCAAGAGCTTGGGGGTGCCCCACCAAGACTGCTTTCTTCATGCCAGACGCGGATATCGTCCGACTCTTCCACGGTAGCCGACATCCAGGCCACGGCTCCTTCGATAGCTCTATGATGGTTGTAGCATCTATAGCCGAGGCTTCCAGTTCTGCCTTCTTCTGACCTCCCAATGCGTCGGCGAAATAATAACTATGTGGTTTTTTGACCGAGAAGCCCGCATTTGCTCCCTCCGCATCTAGAGATGGCAGTCGGATTTTGGTGGGCTGAGCGTCGGTCGTAGAGGCGAATAGTACCAGTTCCGTTTCTTCGTCATTTGCTACTTCCTCAATCGTTTGATCGCCAAATGTGAAAGCGAGTTCATCGTGTGCTCGAGCGCGTAGGAGCTCGGTAACCTCAGGATCGGGGGAGGAGCGAGGGGTCGACGCGGGGGAGAGTAATTCATTGCGGCGCACCCTTTGCACTTGTCAATTACAACCAGTATCGCATCTAGAACAATAAACCAACCTCTTAGAGTCAGGTAGTTCGAACATGATACGTTGTGGCGAAGGCGCATTCCTCAAGATAATTGACGGTCGTAGCATTAGATCGGAGGTCGGTGATATGTGACTGCCAAGATCCGATCCGGTTCAACTCCAAAATCCCGTCGCCCGCTTTTTGGACAGAGGGTTCAAAGACTGCTCTTAACAGGAATACAAGCTCCCAAGATATCAATTTGTTCTTAACGGTAGGTTTTATCGCATTTGCAATCTGAAAGAAGTGCCTTGTGCGTCCAGTTCCTAGTCAGGTGAGAATGATATGAGATAAGACGCAAATGTGGCTTGCGATGCTCTCTGGGACTTGGCTGCATAAAAATGCTAGGGAGAGCTGCAGTCAAGGAATCCGTACGTCATAAGTGGGGAGCTCACAGCACATCAACAAGACCAAACAATCACACTCTCTTAACGTTGGGTTATATTGTTAAAGGACAAGCATCAGGTAACGCAACCGAATGCAGCTAATCTAAGCCACAACACCCAACCCCATAGAAAATGTACACAGGAACCCTAGGAGTTGAGACGAATAAAAGCTTAGAAGTCGCCCCCAAAATCACCCCCGCCATCGTCACCACCAAAGTCGCCTCCATCATCACCATAGTCGTTATTCTCGACGTACGTGTCGCCCCCATCGCCCGCCAGCGCCGAACCAATAAGTGCACCACCTAGCAGACCTCCACCGACACCGAGCGCCGCAGCACCACCGGCTCCCATGCCGGGCTTCTTCCTCCCAGGCTGGCCGTACATCTGTTGCTGCGGATAGTACCCTGGACCAGGTTGACCTTGATTGTAGTAGCCTCCGCCAGGCGCGCCATAACCTGGTTGCTGATACGGGCCCTGCTGGTGAAGCGCGGGGCTTCCATACGAGGGCTTGGAGCTCGACTTCCCCAGCAGCTTTCCCAGAAACCCGCCCTTGGACTTGCCCTTCTCGCCCTCGTAACCCTGCTGTGGGTACGGAGACTGGCTCTGCTGGTACGGGCTCTGGCTATGAGGGTATGGGCTCTCGCTCTGTGGCGGGTACATGTTGCCTTGCCCGTAGCCGCCCTGCTGGTAGTAATTATCCGCGGCGCCGCGATCTCCAGCCGCGGAACCGTGGGCGCGAGCATTTTCCTCTTCCTGCAGCTGCCGGGCTAACCGCTCGTCCTCGCTGATGTCCTGGCTTTTCCGCACTTCGCCCGCGTATGGGTTGTTGCTCGCTAGCCGCTTCTCATCTGTAGGTGCTGGGGACTTGGACGGCGCATACGTTGGAGGAGCGTCCAAAGCTAGGGGTTGTTCGCCAGGAGGATACACGGGCGTGTCCGGCTTGTCCCATTGCGACTTCTTTGTGTAGATGTTGACGAAGAACCACTCGGAGTACTGGTCTAGATTATGGGTCAGATACAAAGTTCTGGAGTGCGACACTAGAGATGCTTCTCTTACCATTCCAAACAGCTTTCCAACCCTCGGGCACCTTGGGAGGCGGGGGACCCTAGAGCTGTGTGAGTGACATGTGATGTGCCGAGCTTATGGCGCATCTAACTTACGGTTGGGGGTGCGAACTCGCTCATAATGGTTCTGAAGATGGGTGGTAGAAGCGGGTTTGATGAGAAAGAAAAGGCTACTGCGCAGGTTGGTTCCGGTGCCTGAGTTGATATATCCACGTGGGCGGGGTGCGTACTCATCCGCATTGCCGCCGTTAGCCAGTGAACGCGTCATTTGGGGGGGGGGGGCAAACGAGCGACCTGCACAGCCACATTTCGTGGCTTGGGCGCCAAGTCATCGTCTTCCAAATCATCATTGACTACTAATTACTCAAACCAACACTAGGAGCATCTAGCTCGTAGACCAGAGAAATGCGAATCAATTACCAAGAAGCTATCAAGTATTTGCACACAGAAAATCATCAGTCCTTAGCACGGGGAAACGAATGCGGCCAGTACACATGCCCAAAATTAGCCTGGACAGGCCTGGCACATAGTCCAGACCATTCCGATGCACGCTCAAATCCTGCTACGAAAAAAGTTAGACGTCAAGGAAGGGTATGGAGCTATGCCAATTGCTTGGAAACAAGCGACATACGAAGCTAAAGTATTCGTACAAATGAAGCAACAAGCAGTGGACCGCCCAAGTTTTTTTTTTATTTGCCCGAAGTGAGGTGGTCGGCAGCCTGTAAAATCTGTTAGCTTAACGGGAGGTCATCTGCTTGTTCTTTCCATCAACTTACCTTGTTAATGTCGTAGTCGTATTTCTCCAGAGCCGTCAGTGCTTCTTTACGACCGTAACCCATGCTAGTAAGCTTTTTCAGAATGGGATCGTCATGCTCTGTCCCTGTGCTGATTGCGCGGCCAAGTGACGGCATCGGTGCTTTGGACGACGAAGCAGCTTCTTCTTTGTCGAGCCTGTCGAAAATGGATTTGCCAAGGTCACCGGTGCTCTGCTGCGTCTTGTCCTGTGAGGACGAGTCTGGGAAACCAGAGAAGATGGCGTCCCAATCTTGAGAAGACGAAGTTGTCGGCTGTTGAGATTTTGACTGCCCTAGGCTTTGCGTGAGATGTTCAAAGTCGCCAAAGCTGTCGTCACCAAACGGCTTCCCGGTCGGGGTTTGCTGAGAAGCCATCGTATTAGACTTTGATGCCGCAGGAGAATCGAATACCGGATTGAACTCATCAAAGTCTCGGTGCTGCGATGAGAAGCCAAAGTCGTCATCAGCCTTCTCGTCCGCCTCCTTGGCATCGGTCAAGTCGTCGAATCCAGCATCAAAATCATCGCTGAACGATGATTTGCCACCGGGTGGCACATTCGTCGAGGAGGAACCTTTGTTTGTGTCGGTAGTGCCGAAGGAGACTGCGGAGTGATATGCATCGGACGGCACCGTAGAAGACGGAGTATCTGTTGGAGGCGGAGATGAAGTAGCCGGCTGAGCGGTGGAGGAGCCGCCAAACAAGGCTGCGCCTTGGCCACCGGTAATTGTGCTTGAAGACTTCTCGGGTGACTGCGACTGAGTCGGGGAGGTAGGGTCGGTTCGAGCGGGCAAAAGACCGCCGAATTCAGGAGGAAAGTGGTTGGAACCAGACCTATTTGGAGCCACCGTCTGGTCATAAGTTGGAGGCGACTTCTGCGCACCAGGTGAGGGTAACCCACTCGTGCTTGAGTCTAGGCGTGTAGTTGGTGGCGGAGCTTTGAAGTATTCATCCGTAGCGGTACTACTAGCTGTTGGTCCACTAGGCTGTTGAGGCTGTGGCTCCTTGCCCACACTAACTCTCTGTCGCTGAGGTGATGCAGACGTAAAGTTGTCAGCAAAGCCCTGCTCGCTATTGCTGTCGCTGCTATCATCGTGGGTAAGATCTTGGATAGGAGGGAATTCCTTGTCGAACTTGCTCGAGGATCCTTTGGCGCCATTGATGGGAAAGCTCGAGTCTTCGCTGGGGCGAGATGGGCCAAACCCAGCAAAGGCTGAATCAAAGTCTACCTTGGGAGCTCCACGCTGTTGCTCTGCCGACGCGGGAGCGAATGGATCACTACGATTTTGAGCTCCAACCCCTGCTCCCGCTCCATCACCACCCCATGTGTTTGTCTTGCTCTGGGCGCTCAGGCTGCTGCCTCCGGTCGGCATTTGTTGTAGTGGGGAATGTGTATCTCTGGGGAACGCTCCGGGTATGTCGTGGCCCGCTGAAGGCGCCCCGAAGCCAGGGAACGTATCCTTGCGATCTTCTATCTTGACAGACCTCTGGGTGTCGCTTGTAATGCTGGCGACTGGCGAGGCGGTGAAATTTCGATCATTGAAAGCGCTCGTGCGCGTATCCGGTTCTGTTCTCGACGTATCAGATCGTTCGACGGTAGGCTTCTCAGGCACGGGGGTTCCGGCAGGGGATGCCTTTGAGATTGTTGGAGTTTCATTACCTGGTCCGCCGGGTCCGCCGTATCTGCTTGCAGGAGCGGACACCTTCACTGAGGAGCTGACTGAGTCCGATCGCGGTACAGAGTCTCTCAGCGGTAGAAAGCTCGAGGCAAATTGTCGAGACTCGGGAGGAGGGGGTACATCGCCCGTACGAGGCGACTCCTGGTAAGAGGAGAGGGGAGGGGAGGTTGAAGGCGTAGGAACATCAGGCCCTTCGGAAGAGCGCACAGACGGTCCAGAGGGTGCAGAGAAAGTCGGAATTTGCTGCTGGCTGTCGGAGCGGAAAGATGTAGGAGGTACAGTGCTCTGCGGAGACGCAAATGTTGTGCCGAAAACATTATCAAAGTCTTTGTGGGGCTGCTGTGCAAAGCCGGATGGTGACATGGTGTTGTCTGTAGACGGCTGAGGCGACTTCCGGAAGAATGGATTGGTGTTGTGGCTGGCGGTGGAGGTTGCAGGACTGGCGACGCCTGGTGTGGCTTGCGGTAGACCTCGGGAGCCCTCGTCCATAGTCTTGTTCAGGTCACTAATCTCGTTCTTGATCTTTTCCCGCTCGCCTTCGTTCGTAGTGAGCTGCTTCTTGTTGATAGCGACCATACCCTTCTGCTGTCGAGCATCTGATCTAGCTTTGTCCAGCTGCGGGCGCAATTGCGCAACCTCGGCATTGACGATTCGAATGCGCTCTTTCAGATTTGCGTTATCGCGCTGGTCAGTTTCCAAGGCAGTGATGACTTGACGGTGCTGCCCCTGCAGGTCCTGATATGTTGCTTCCACAACGGCCAGCTCCTGTTGTAGCTTTCGTGCTTCGCTGCGCGAAGTGGCAAGCCGATCTTCAAGCGACTTTACAGTCTTTACTTCTTGCTCGTACTGAGATTTGAATTGCGACAAGCGAAGCTCCAGGTCACGCTTTTGAGTACTGACACTGTTCAGGTCATTCTCAGTCGTAACCTTCTTATTCTGTACCTCCTGCATCTGCGTACGGAGCGTACTCATTTGATTGGACATGTTAGCCAGCTCAGTTGACTCTTGAGTAATCTTCTTGTTGATATCCGGGTCGCTCTCACCCAGCAAATCGTCCATAGCTGATGGCTGAGCGCGGCTCTGATTGGTGGATGTACCCGATTGGCCAGTGGAATGAGTAGTCAATGTCTGACCAAATGTTGATGTGGGCATGAACGGCTTGAAGGTAGAAGCTGGATTCCGTGGTGCTGGTTGAAATGGATGAGGCGAGGTCGGCGAAGCGGTCTTGCTAGCAAAGGGATCATTGTCGAACGGTTTGCTGAAAGTACCAGAGCCTCCAGTGGATTGTTGGATCTGTGGTGCAGGCGCAGAAAAAGCATCCCCCAGGCCGAACAAATCGTCAGCAGCGGACTTTTGCTGCGGTGGAGCAAATGACGGAGGTTCTGGTGCCGGCACGGTCGCAGGTGGCCTTGCTTGATTCCGCATGCTCGGTGGCACAAGGTTTGGTGGGAGGGCAGCAGGCAGTGCAGTTCCAGGTTTCCTCTGCTGCCGAATGAGGTACATAGCAACGGCGAACTCGTCTCGATTCAGTTGGCCTTCTGAGTTGATGTCCGCCAGATCCCATATACCGGCTAGAACATCTTCGGGCAGACCAGAGTCACTGAAGAACTGCACCGCTTGTTCACCGGTGATGAAACCTCGATCAAAGGAATCGATCTTGTTGTTGAAGAGTGCATCATATGACGCTTTTTCTTGCGCCCCGATGACCCAGTCATTGCCAGTTGGTTGTGCGGTCTGAGGGGGTGTCCCGAACGGTGGACGACCTGTCATAGGGCTCTGATTTCTCGCTCCGCTGAATTGACGCGGAATAGTATCCTGACGACTGGGAGGAGGAGGTACAGGTCCCCGTCGCAGGGCGGCTTCATACAGGCCGGCGGGGAGAGTGTTGGGCAGCTGTTTCATCACACCCGTCTTCATCGATGCCAACAAATGCATCGCGATTATAAAGTTGGTCACGTCCAGCACTCCTCGCTGTTCCGTATCGGCGAGATTCCATATCCGTCCCAGGACGTCGTTGGGGAGCTTGGCCTTTTCGAATATTTGTTTTGCATTTTCACCTGCATTATGATCAGCACCTGGGCCCGCGCACCTTGTTGCAATGCTTACCGGACAGTATGCCGTTCTGAGCGCCCGACTTTTCAAACAACGACGCGTATTCGGCAGTCTTAGCTGGGGTAAGCGGAGGCACCCGGATGGGACCACCGCTCATTTGAGGTTGGATGCTACCTGGTGGAGGCGGAGAGAAGCTCGAGGACGAGGCAGGAGCTGCGGGAGCGGCAGGTATGCTGAGACCTTCGAATTTGGGAATGGGTGCCGCTGGGGAATGTCAATGGAGCTCTGTTTGTCGGTACGGGGAGCGACTTACGTCTGAAGGCCAGCTCGGGCGACGGATCCCGTCCGGCCTGGTAGTGCCCGATCAAGCGCAGGACCTGGCAGAAGCCTGACGAGGTCAAGAGGCCGCGGTTCTCTGTATCTGCAATTTGCCATATCTCTCCTAGGACAGCTGGCGCCAACTTGGTGCGCTCGAAGAACTTGACGGCGACCTCGCCCGTTACTACGCCCAGCTTCTCTGTGTCGGCCTGCTGAAACAGGTAGTGGAACGCACGTTTCTCATCGGCTGTGAGGTTGAGGATGGGGTGGTCTGCGATCGAGTTAGCAAGGCTAGGGCGCGCAATGGAGCCGTGACGTACTGAGCTCTGCCCCGCCGGTGGGATCAGACATGGCGGCGACGGCGACGGCGACGATGGACGCTGGAGCATACAGATGAGGCTGAAGCTCTGGCTCTGTTGTGTAATGGGGCGGGGGAGTGGGCGGGTGCAGGTGCGGTAGAGCAGGCGCCCGTGGCAGAAAGTCGAGGGGCTGGCAATGGCGCGATTGCGGTGAACACGGGCACCCGCAAGGCGATGCAGCGAGATGGCAGACAAGGCACCGCTACGATAATGGAGCAGAGGAGAGCAATGGAGTCGTCGAAGCAGCGTCCATGGGATATCCTCGCGCGGGGAGCTCGGGCCAGCTACAAGCTGTGGCAGACGCTGATTGGAGAGGCCACGAAACAACGCACTTCCTCCTCACCCGTTGACGCCCTCTGCCTGCACCTCTCCCCACACTTTCCGGCGAATCCGCCGCTGCATCCCACGCCCTGCCTGCCACCTGACCAGCTACATGCATTGGCTCGACTCACATCGGCTCTTGGAGCGCCTCGCAACCACGTGCTGCGACTTTGAATCGCTGCCTGTGGTGAAGGCTTTGTCGCACAACCAGGCGTTAGAAAACCACGCTCCCGTATGAACGCCTCAGCAGATGCTGTACCACCTGTCAAGAGTAGTTTGTCAGCCGATGAGCTCCGTCTTTTTGACCAATGTCTTGTTGGCGCAGACACGACGCCACCGGACCATGCCCGTTTATGGGACGGAAGGTGTGGAAATTCGACGACCAACCCCTGGAAGCACTTGAACGAGTACAGCTAAAGAATGAGCGTAAAAGGGGACACTAGACGCCCAAGACTGACCATCTATGTATGTCAACTGAACCAACAGTGCGTCCAAAATGTCCAAGAAGTATCACACACCTCTCCCAAGTGTGGGCAAGTACATGGAGGAAGACGTGCACTCAGAGCCAGGAGACTTGGCATCTTCATACAAGGACAAAGTGAACAGTAATAACAGAGGTACACAAACTGTCGGTCCGCGTAGTTGAGTTTGGTAATAAGTCGTAGTCTACAAGTAATTCAGGTTTCTCTTTACACATTTTGTACAGCTGACAACTAAGAAAGACCACTAGCGGAAGGCGTCGCATGCTACGTGCCTTGATAAAAGCAATCGAAAGAGAACGACGTCCGTAGTTGTGTAGGTTGCGTTGGTGCAGTCTCGCGTCGCGCCGGAGGTGGTGAGTATCCAGGGGCTTGTAAGGGGTTGTGGCATTCAAAAGACCACTCAGTGTCCCTTCCCATGTTTATTCGCGTTCACCTCTTCACCGCCCCTCACGAATGCCAGACTCGGGGTTCCGTTTTCTGTTCTCCTTCCCCAGGCTCGTCCCAGAAGCCAGTCGGTGACGCTGATGAACCTGTTCGTTTTGTCCCAGTTGCCACCCTCTTCCGCGTGTTCAATGACATGATTCATAACCCGCCCCTGCTCATCGAATTCGAATAGGAACAGGCCCGAGAACTCCTCGTCGCCTTCCTTGGACCCTCGGACGATGTTTGTGATCTTTTCCATGGCCTCACTGACTTGCCCATTTTCCTTCTTCTCCTTGCTGCACGTCTTCCATCGTACGATGAGTTTCTCCTGTCGCATGTTCGCTGGGACTGATGGGCCTCCATTCTTTGTCATGCGCTCAGAGAGGATATCGAGTTGTACATTGCCAACGACTGGTACGCGGCCCCATGCCACTGGCGCTGTCCACAACGCAGCATTGTATGCAAGCTTTCCGCCGACCGTTGGCAGATGAGGATGCGTGGATGGAAACAATCGTAGGGTGATGTGCGGAGAAAGAATATCCTGCGGCAGCGGAGAGGCAAGGAGCTTCGGAAGATGTTCATGCAATATTCTTATTGCTTATAAAAGTCAGCCAAAGATTCCTGCTACTGCTCAGAAATACTTGCTCTTTCCTAGCTTGAGAGTTCGCTCATCCGGCTTCTGAATGTCACCTCCCAGCTCTGGGAATGCAAACGCCGAACTGCTTGTGAACCATGTTTTTGAAATAGACGCCTGTCGCGGCCGGACGTCGGTGATGCCTCTTTGGTACTGTTTGAGCCCCAGCAGCCGGGGCGCGGCGAGTTGTTGTGTTGCGGGTCGCGACGTGAATTGCGCGCGGGTTGACGACGAGAAGAGCCTCCGCATCAGCCCGGCGGTCATGTGTGCGAGAAAGCGGTCATAGAGGTGAAGCAATAGTTTGTCCTATAGGGCGCCCAAGTTGGCGGATCGTCGAGTGCTGACTGTACAACCGGAGAATAGATGCGGACGTGGGAGAAAAGTCTCAGGCGGAATTCTCGGGTGCGGAATCGATAAGAGAGATGACGTTGTGAAGCGCTGGACAGGGAAACGTTTCACTCGGGTTGTGAACATCGACCCCGCGGGTAAAAGGGCGACTTTGCGGGGAAGTGTTTCGTGTCTACCAAGCTCCTGTGTACTTACTTCCACCTCGTAGGCTCGCCGTATCACTTCCTTTCGACCACCTCACGCCAAGCCAGTACCTAAAGCCATTTCACCGCACCACTGCATTTGGAACGAAAACACGGTTTAGGCCACGTCTGCAGAGAGTGGTGCAAGCTTTGGATGCCAACTTCCAGGCACCAATTGATCCAACACCAGCCGAGTGCTCAGCCATGCAGTCTCAGGCCAGACGCGTAGTCTTCACGGGCGGATCAGGAAAGGCGGGACGACATGTGATTCCTGAGCTACAAAAGAGAGGCTACGAAATCCTCAACCTTGATCTCGTCGACTTCCCAGATGCGTCAGCCAACGTCTTCACCTTGAAAACCGACCTCACGGACAGCGGACAAGTCTTCAATGCTTTGACGACCCATTTCAACTTCGCTGGTTATGAGGGTCCTCATGTCCCGGGCCCTCCCGATGCTGTCGTCCACTTTGGTGCCTATGCTAGAAATATGTTGGTGCCGGATAATCTGACATATGCTGCCAACACGGCCTCGACATACAATGTCATCGAAGCTGCCTGCAAACTCGGAGTTAGAAAGATCATTATTGCGTCCAGTGAGACTGTATACGAAGTTTGCTTTGGACAAGGTGACCTGGACTACACAAGCTTTCCCTTGGACGAGGAGACAGATGTGAACCCCATGGATACCTACGCCATCTCAAAGCTATGCGGCGAGCGAGTAGCACGGGGTTTCGCACGACGCTTTGACGCAGACATCTATGCTCTTCGCATTGGCAACGTGGTGGAGCCGCACGAGTACGAACGGGACTTTCCCAAGTATATTGCGGAACCAAAGGTTAGGAAGAGGAACGCTTGGTCATACATCGATGCTCGGGACCTTGGGCAGATTTGCGATCTAGCTATCCAGAGGGATGGGTTGGGCTTTCAAGTCTTCAATGCTACAAACGACACCATCACGGCCACATTCCCCACTAGGCAGTTTCTCGAACAGTGGTGCCCCAACACACCGATCGCAAGAGAGATGGACGAGTGGGAGGCGCCGCTGAGCAACAGGAAAGTCCGGGACGTTTTGGGATTCAAAGAGGAGCACAACTGGCGGAAGTATTACAATCCTGACCAATGAGGGTCACAACAGTCGTTCCGTACTTGGAGTCGTTCCTGGGTACAATCATAGATGCAGCTTACAATAGAAGAAGGGACCGCAGTTCTAGTTAGACCTGTCGAGTACCTTTTATTGACCACTATTGTTACAGAGGAGCCCTCCACGCCATTGCGTACCCACGCGACCCTGCCATTGCACCTGAGGGCAATTTTGCAACCCAACAACATCTGTCTATTGCCGCCCGTAACGCCGGCTGTTGGCCACCAGAATATCGACTGCAAACGCTTCGATATAGAGTATGATACAAGAACGTAGTGTCGGATTTGAAGTTGTTCGGAGACGTGAATCGTCGGATGCGAGGGTGCTCTTATACCGGAAGGTTGAACTTTTTGCCTTGAATGACCCTGTAACGCGTCAACTACATGCCAGACAGTGTCTATGGTGAGTAGAGCCCACTTTGTATAGTAGATCCAGAAGAAGTCCGAGTAGAGAACCGTCTGTATGATTCCTGCGATGACAGCAATCGGGTCCCAGAATGCCGGCACATCCATGAAGTATCGGTAGATCCAATTGGGAATATAGAGGGCCCGATAGGCACCTAGCGCGAACAGGTAATGCGTTGTAATGGTTTCTGCTTCGCCGGTTCTTTGCAGCATGAACAATTGAGGGAGAATGGCCACAGATTCGAGCCAGATGGAGAAGGCCCAGAGAATCTACGACGGTCAGCCTCGTGTGCCTCAGCGAGTCGTCCCAGTGGGTTTCACCTCGGCGAACGCGTATTTGTAAGGGAAAAGGATCGCCAGCACTGCACTGGCAGCGATCAAGTATTGCACCTTGAAAGTGTCAAGGTTGGGGTCGTGCGTCGGCTTGTAGTCGTTCAGCATGAGGTAAACTGTGTACGCTGACGAGCTGATGAAGATGATCTTGAAGACGGTGTTGTAGAGAGATTTCGGCTCGTAGAAAGTCCAGAGTAAATCGACGTAGCGCGTCAAGTAGACCATGAGGTACAGGAATTGCGATTTGAAGGAGATGCCGGACGCGCTCGACGAGCTGCGCATCTTTTGGAGCAGAATCAGGATCGACAGCAGATGCGACAGATCCGCGAGTAGCCTGAAGAGATTCATAATGGCGGTTTGTGCGGGACTTCCCTTCGACAACGGATCAGCAGGCGTGTTGTGGGCGAGTGTTGTGTCGGAGAGCTCGATTTCACAAAAGACACGTTTTGGGCGCAAGTTGACCTCAACCTTGCAGCTGCCAAGACGCCGCCCCTGTCGCGCCATAAGCTCCCGCCTCGAAACCGACGACGCCAGTCTATATCAAATACTGGGCTGGAGACCTTGCCGTCGGTACCAGCATGCTCAGCGTTCTACGATGGAAAGACATCTTGAAGCCAATAAGGGATGGATACCGCCACCTGTTCCCTGCACCAGACACGGGTCCAACACCAGAAGAGCGGGCCAAGAAGCGGAAGCTAGATCGGCTGAAAGGCTTCGCCTACTTTGACACGATCAAACAGCTCGAAGACTGGACTGAAGATACTTCAGATCCGCTTCAGAGAGCTAACACGCCCCTGTTACCACGTCTGCAAAGAATCAAGAATGACTCTGAAAAGAGGGCGGGTGTACTGATATGCCACGACTACTCTGGGGGCTATCATGACTACGAGGATATACACGGCAATGCATCCGATGAAGAGTACTACTCTTGTGAGCATCTGCAGTTTGTGGACACCTTCATCTACTTCTCCCATAAGCTTGTGTGCGTTCCACCGCCGTCCTGGACGAATTTGCTTCATCGTAATGGAGTAAAAAGCTTGGGAACGCTGCTTGTTGAGCCACAAACAAAGGATTCAGAGAGGCTGTTACGACGTGCTGATAGCTCTGGAGGAAGAGCAAACTTTACATTCCCAGTCGCAACCCAATTAGCTTCCATCGCGCGCCATTACGGCTTTGACGGTTGGCTCATCAACATTGAAAAGTCGTTTACAGGCGGTCAATGGGACTACCGCAATTTGCAGGTCTTTCTTGAACAGCTTCGTACTCAAATGGGGTCCGAGGAATCTCTCGTATGGTAAGTATCCAGAACTGCCTCCTTCAGTTACATTTTCGTTGCAGTGAAGCTTTTCGATCACCTCGTGTCGTCGTTCCACCTACTGTATCCTCCTAGAAGCGCCGCCTTCCTTCTCAGTCATTGTGTGGAAATACAATTTTGTACTGTTTGACTACCGCTTGTACAGTTCTCACTTGTTCTCACTGCCCAAAGGTACGACGCCCTCACCGTAACGAACAAAGTCGACTACCAGAACTCGTTGACCCGATCAAACCTTCCGTTTGCTAAAACTTGTGGAAACATCCTTATCAATTACTGCTGGACCGAGGATAGCCTACGGGATACGACCCTCCTGGCTTCGACCGTCGGATTGCCACTAGGCCGTATCTTTTTCGGTGTCGACGTTTGGGCCCAGAACAAGTCTAGTTTCACCCATCCGCGAGTTACATTTCCGGAAAAGGGCGGTGGCGGCACTAACACTGGGTTAGCGGTGGAAAAGCTCGCCGAGTATGGCCTCTCAGTTGGCATATTTGCTCCCGCGTGGTCGTTTGAGCACTTCCCTGGACAAGGGCGAGTAGTCGACAAACATCTATGGCATGGCGGTGTGCTTCCCTCCGGTATCAACTGTTCATGTGGCGATGCAATTGAACGGCATCCCCCCAATCGGCGTACAATCACTTGTTCTGCAGCTCGGTTTCCTGCGGGCTCTGAGTCATTCTTCTACACCGACTTTGCGAGTGCGTTCGCTTCTACTATAGAAGATCCAGAACCTATTTCGTCGAGAGATGCGATCTTCCGGTCCCAGCTATCCTCCCAGGCGATCCTACCGATTGCGAGCCAAACGACTTTGAATGACGACCGGGGAGACACTGCCTCCAATGCTCTCTCTCAGCGTCTCGAGAGCTTGTCGAGTGGTTCGCAACTGGTCATCGAGGCTCAGAGGAATGTGGCTCTCTCCGAAAATGAACATGCAGTATCTGAGTGTCATCTCACAATCTTCGACGTCGATATGCCAGCAGATGGCTCGCTGCATTGTAAAATCACCTACAGGCGAGTCGCTAAAGAAGAGTTTGCGGCTTCCTTCTATCTGAAGTACGAAGACAGGACCGCCATTCTCCCTTGGAGCCCTGGTCGGGAGCTCAAGGTACTGGAGGCAGACATAAGGTCTCGTGAGCCTTCCAGCAGACTAAAAGAGTTTGGTGTCACTCTTCAATCGAAACAGTTAGGCAAGGAGCGACTGCGGATTGCCGAGGTGACCGAAGTCTGCATTGCCCCCAAACACATGTTTTCAAAGGAACGGATGTGCAACATCCACGACGTCTACATCCGACGACAAGGTGATGGCGAGACAAGACACTGGAGACTCTTTTGGTCATACACTGATGAGGAAGGCGAAGACAGCCAACAGATGAGCATACCGTACAGCAACATCACTGGGCCATTTTCTTATTTCTTGATAATCGTCGAGGGTCGCACATTAGGCAGGGCGTACGGGCTTGAATACGTAGTGCCAGATTCGGCGCTCAAGGAGCATACAGGAGTGGCAGTCTCGATTGTCGGCGTTGGTTTCGACGGGAGACATCTCACAACGGCTAGGGAGGAGCTGGTGTGCTCGGAGTAGACGATTTAGCCCAATGAAAGGTGTCCCGTGTGACTGTACGGTACGACAAGATTTATAAGTGGCTCGATTGGTTGTAGCACCTAGATGACTTGCAACATATGCATTCGTTGGGAGTCTTGAGGGTTTCCACTGGCTAGGTGAAGATGGCTTTATTACAAGTAAGTGAGTAGCTGCGGGTGAAGCCCAACTCCCGGAATTTCACCCAACGCCCCAACCATGACCCTCGCAGCGGCAGAAATTGTGGATCTGCGGCTGCACGTGACGGGCGGACTCGGAACCGGCAAACACCTTGCCTAAAGAGGGCTAGCGCACCGTGGATTTGGAACCGCGACAACTTGCACCGCGTTTGCTGTTCCATTGCCTCCGCCCAGCGCTCCCGCTGCCTCGCTCCTTCCGTCACCATCTTCTCCATCAACTTGCATGTGCACCCGCGAAGCTTCTGTCGCACAAGCACGTCCATCTCGCAATTCCAGTGGCCAGGCGAGGCCAGCCGCCGCACGCCGTTTCGCAGGTGAGTGACGTCTCTCTCATGGGCATCGCGCCCGCAGTCTTTTCGCCCAATTCGACTTCTATCAACATCCCCTCGCCTCGTACTGATGCCGGCTTCCCAGGTCCACACCGCTAGTCAACGAAACCCATGGCGGATCTGCAAGAGCTGATCGCTCGTCTGAGCGGCCAGGGCGCTGCGGGCGCTTCGCCAGGTGAGTAAACGTCCGTGTATGCGTTTGACCCTCCAGTAGAGCGCAGTCTTCCAAGTGCCATCGGCATCTGCAGTCTGGCTCTATTGGGGGCCAGATCGACTGCTGCACAACCCTTCCTCTGCCATCACATGCTAACCGTACCTTTCAACCCACAGGAAGCCAAGCTCACGGTTATCAACAACCTGCCGTTTCTTCACCTGTCTACTCCCCCTCACCTGGCGGACCGCACCCGCACCACCAATCTGCTGTCATCTCGCCAAACATGTCCACATCGAACACCCCGGGTCCCGAGCAGCCAACCCCACAGCAACAATCGGCCCAGCTGTTGAACCTCCTTCGCTTCAACTCCCAGCCGAGCGTTGCCCAGTCCCCTGCTCCTCTCCGTCACCCGTCGTCAAATATTCAGCCAGCGGATGGTGCAAGCGGACACGGACGCGCTACTTCCGCCTCTGACTTGGTCGCAAGCTTCATGGGAAGGCCCTCGTCCCAAGCCGCCAGCCAGGCTTCAGCCACCGGGACTCCAGCACTCGTCGCTAGAGCAGAGCAGGCTTCGGCTTCGGAGAATCCTCAGGACCTTTTGCTGAGGCTGCTCAACCACCCGAAACCTGCCCAGGCCGACGCCACTCCTTCCCGATCTTCAATTGCTTCTTTTGCTTCACCCCCTACGTCCAAGTTGCCGGAGACTGAGGTGGACGATCTTGCTCAAGATCTGGCAGATGCGAAGCTTGAGAAGGTACCTTTTAACCCAGCTACGAGAGGCGCATCGCCCATGCGAATCTTCGGAGCTGACGGAGCTGGGCAGTCTTCTGATTTCGAGCCCGAGACTGCAAGCAAGCCCAAAAAGTTCACCTACGTCAACCCATTTGAGCAATTGGAGGCTGCTAGTCCTCGTAATCGATCGCCAGCTCCTACCACCTCCAAGTCGTCCGCTCCCAAAATGGAGATCCTCAAGCCCAAGCCTGGCCCGGTCGATGAAGCTCCAACACCAACACCTGCAAGCCACCCACATGAGACTGTGGCCAAGGCCGTTAGCGATCTTGGACAGCAAGTTGGCCAGGAAGTAGGAGACGCTCTTGCGGAAGCAGAGGGCAAGTTTGAGGCTGAGTCCGCTCAAGCGGTTGAGGATTTGTCTCCTGAGGAAGTCAAAGAGATCCAAGAGGCAATTCATGACACCGCGGTTGAGATCAAGAAAGAGCTTGAAGACGAGACCAACGTCCGGGCTCTCGAGCAAACGTTGCCAAAGCCTCTAGCTGACGCCTTGAAAGAGGTGGTATCAGAGGTCGCGCAAGGCGAGGTCGCTGATAGCTGGGAGAGCGCCGCCGAGGACAGCCCCTCCAAGGACGAGGACGACACCGTGTTCGTTTATCGATTCCCCATGAAAGCCTTTTCCTCGATTACTGTCAAGAGCATCCCTTCTCGACGCCCCGGTTTCCCACGTGCCATGATCATGGATATTGCTAGGCTCAAGAAGGAGTTTGACCAGATCGATCGTTCCTTGGTCGCCGCTAGCAAGAACTTTATAGTGTACGCCTTGGCGAAGAAGGCAGGCATCAAGATCATTCGACAGTCGAATGGACTCAACCGTCCGGTCTTCGAGAATGTTCAAGAGCGAATCTTCAACGTAGCGATTTGCACCGCCGGAGAGGATACGCGCAACTCGGTAGAGAGCATGCTCGGAATCGGCGTCAATGGTACTGTCTTTTGGACGTCTATCGATGTTCCTCAAGAAGATCAGTTCAGCGACGACATAGCCACCCGTGCGCTTATACTCCCTCCATCGCCTGCTCAAGATGACAACACCTCTGGCGGGCAACTAAAGACGCGCGCAAAACCGTCGTCTCGACACCCAGAGTTCTTTGCCGTCGGTCGTGGCAAGTCGATTCACATTGTTTGGCCCAAGGTCGCTATCGAATATGTCAACCGCAAAGACCGCACCTGCAATACAGAGAAGTATTTAAAGGAGCGCTCTCTGAAAATCTTGACCGGCAAAGCTGGTAAAGACTTTTCGTTCAGTGAGGATGATACCGTCATTGTTTCCTTGGACAAGGCTGGCCGCATGCGCTTCTGGGACATCCGCAAGCTCACTGACCCTGAGCTTGGCCATCCTCGCAATCCACCAAAGCAGCTCGAGGTTTCTCAGACGCTGCTCGAGTTCCACACTACGTCGCCTACCGCAAAATCCTGGCCAACTTCTGTCTTCTTCTTCGACAAGGACAAACCCTTTAACAAGGGGATTGCTTTGCGATATGTCATGGTCGGCATGAAGCAGAACCACTCTTTCCAGCTGTGGGATCTGGGACTTGGCAAAGCAGTCCAAGAGATCAATCTCCCCCACGAGAAGGAGTCAGACGCCATCTGCAGCGTGGCCTTCCACCCCAAATCCGGTATCATGGCAGTGGCTCACCCGACACGAAATTCGATCTTCTTTGTGCACGTGTCGTGCCCCCGCTACAATCTGCCGGTATTCTCGCAGGCTGCATACATTGGTCGACTCGCGACGAAGAACGAACCGGGTCTTCAGCAACTGCCTGCAGTCAACGCCACAGCGATCATGACTAGTATTACAGAGTATTCGTTTGCTTCCAAGGGACAGATTAGGAGCCTCCACATGCTAAACGACGCCGCTGGCCCCCCGGATTCCGACGATCCTGATAACGCTGCGTATTTTGAACTATACGTGATGCACTCGAAAGGGTTGTGCACTATCCGCGTTCGACGGAGCGATCTTGGCTGGAAGAAGGATGGCGAGCCTTTGTACCCGCGAGATGCGGAAGACCAGGGAGTGATTTCGATTGCGACCCTGAAGCCCCCTCAGACCACTGCCGACGAGTCTTCTACTGGCGGTGATACGCCGGCGCAGAAGTCCAGCTCGGAACGATCTACTCGCGAGGGCATTAAGAAAGAGGCTAGCATGGCGTCTAGACAATCGATGACACCAGAAGCTGCCATTCGCGCTTCAACCTTGGCAAAGGTTGAGAGCAAACAGGACGCGGCTCGTGCGGCTATCATCAATGGCGGGGAGAAGTCAGAGAAGAAGAAGAAGAAGCGGTCTGCTGCGGACACTGCTTCTCAGACGCCATCTGCTGTCCGCCCTCCACCACCTTCATATGCGCAAGCAGCACAGGCAACCCCTCGTTCCAACTCTCCTTCTCCACCCGAGGCAGTCATTACCGAATCTACCATGTCGAAGGCATCCGAGTCTGAAGCTCCCGAGTGGGCCCAGAAACTTGCGGATCAGGTTACCCGGAGCACGGGTTCCAGTGCTTCAGCTCCGGCAGCAGACACCGCCAAGTTTGAAGAGATTGTCCAAGCGGAGATTACGAAAGGTTTCTCTCGCGAATTGGACGTCATGTATAAGCGGTTCGACGAGGCCCAGCGCTCCATGAACGCTGCCAATGGAGCTAAACAGGAGGCCCTCTTGCGACTAGTGTCTAGTACGCTGACAGACAACGTTGAAGTTGCTATGAAAAAGATGGTTGAGGGAAGCGTGCGCGACCTGCTGCTTCCTCAGGTAGTTCAGAACACTACTAACGCCGTCGAGAAGACTGTTGGCGACAGCCTCAAACCTACTCTGGCAAGGGAACTCGGTCCATCTCTCACGCATGCGCTCAAGAATACGCATGTCTTCCAATCACTCCCTGAGACGGTCGCGAAGAAGGTGGCAGCAGATCTTGGGCCTGTCGTTGCCGCCTCCGTGGGTCAAGTAGTCAACCCGGCTGTTTCAAATCTGTCTAATCATATCCGCGAACAGCTTCATGAAGCTCAGGCACATCGTCAAGAGGATTCTGCCAAGATTCAGCAGCTCACCGACACTGTGCGAGCTTTGTCACAAACTGTCCAGTCTATGGCAACGAACCAGGTTGAGCTGCAGAACCAGCTGGCGAAAGTTCAACAACTCCTTGTCGAGTCATCTTCGGGTCAAGCAACAACCGCAGGACGCTCCTCGCCTACGGCTGTCCGCTCCCCGCCTGTTATTAAAAGGAACCCGGAACAGATCGAGAACGACAATATTGCACGCTTGATTACTGATGGCAACTTTGAAGGAGGCACAATGGCATGGCTGCAGTCTACTCGCTCTGCGGAACTCTTCGATACGGTCTTCGTGCACTGCAACCCTTCTTATCTCAACCAAGTCTCGCCCCTTTTGGCGCTCTCGACCGGCGCAGTCGTATCAAGCCGTCTAGACACCAACTTGCTCGAGCGCTTGGTCTGGCTTGATGCTGTCTTGCAAAACATCAATCCACATGTGAGTCGACCCCGAGATCGCAGCAAGAATAGATCCTGGTCGTCTATACCGGATCTAGTCAATTCAGACATATCCCCAAGTCTTCTTATCCACTATTTTGTCGCTTTTGCAATCACTAACCGCCATGAAAAGGACCCCGAGATTCTTGACCTGGTGCCCAAAATCATGGACGTCATCAAGCAGCGCTTGACCACGGCGTACATCAACCTCAACGAGACGCAGCCTGGCAGCATCCTGCTTCGTCGGATCTCGACCATGGTCACCAAGGCTAACGACATGGGTCGAAGTGCGGCCAGCCACGCCTCCCACCGCCAGTTCACCTAAACCATGGTGCTCAGTCAAGGGACCGTGTCTGACGCTCGTGCGCTGAAATGCCTCGAGTCTTTCGCCTAGTGCCCCGCGACCCACCATCATGGATCAAAAATTCTTTTCACGAACTCAAAATCACGGTTCGGCGGGCCCCATTCCCATCATCTAGCGTGTGACTTTTCTGTACACTATCATATTTGCGTTCGGGGAGCATGTGGTAGGGGCTTTGTCATTGGCATCATACGTTGGTGCTGAAACGCTCGACGGGTGCCCATGACGGTCTCATACCAAGGGAGGAATGGGTCATATAATGGTAGGGCATTCTCGGAGGATAGATGCGAACTCGGGATATTGAAGCGTGCATGATGGGAAAATTTTACGGGGCCTGCCAGCGTTTTAGCATTCACGGTTTTCCTACCTTCAAGTGGGGATCCGGTGGGTGTGTATCATAGATAGCACAATGAGTGGGAGGTAATTTACAACCATGGTCGGAAGATGCCTTGGCTTGCGTCGTGCCGTGATTGTGACGACGATTGAGATTGCTTGTGGCTGTGTCGAACGTTTAGATTGCTTCGAAGACTGATGATCCATGGGGGAATGTTTTGGATTGGCATCGTTTATCATCTCTCGCTGCTCAAGCTGAGAAGCCTCATTACAACTACTCGACCTGGAGTAGTCGTTGAAACCAAGTCGCCTTAACTAGCAGTATCGATAGAACGAACGGCAGTGGCGCCGCCACATCGCCCGAGCACGTCCAACCCCAGATCATCATCATCAAAATGCCCTACTCGCCCATAAACCACAATTTCATCCACGAGCATGAATTGCAGGACCAATGCATCACTCCAAGCTTCCGATAGCCTCTTCACCCAATCACGCGCTCCCCGCACCCGGGATGCCCATCTCATCCCTATGCGCGACCTCAGGCCCCGACCCCATCTGAAACACCACCTCACACAACGCCCGACCACTCACTCGGCCCCGGATATGCACACGGCCAATCAGACAGCAGCCTACGTCGCTCCACCGCATTGACCGCGAGCGCGCCGGATGAACGAGCAGCGCTTCAGGCGTGGGGCCCGGGTGCTCGCGATGCGATGGGCGGCTGAGGCCCGCGGCGTCGCAGGTTTGGCTGTGCTTGCGTATAGGGGAGAAAGAAGGGAATCTCTGGGCGGCCCTTTTTACCTGCGGGGTGCCGCGTGCTTTTTGCTTGTCTTCTCCTTCTTCCTTCCTTTTGTTTGCTGTGACCTGACCTGCACGACCGCTTCTGGTATATATATATTATCCTCTCCGGACTTGTTGATTGAGTTTGGAACAGTCGCTCTTTTTTTTTTGGAAAACTTTTTGGGAGGGAAAGATTCGCTTTGAGCACGGGTTTTCACGATTAAGGATTGAATTGAAGGATTGAGAAATAATTGGAAAAAGGATCGAGATGGCTGTCAATTGGGTTCTTCCAGTAAGGGGGCTGCAGGCCGTGTTGGCGGTTACGGTCTTGGGCATGATGGCATACGGTATGCTGAGACTTTTCTTTCTCATGTTCAGTCGCGTACGCTCTCGACTTGCTCGATGGGTTGCCTCGATACGAGCTTCTGAGATGTCTGTTCACTTGGGCGCAGAACCTCCTCGACTATCAGTACTCATATACAGCACCTTGACCATAGCTAACGGTATCTAGTCGCATCTTGGTGGACATCGCACTGGCGCCAGCTCTCCCCCTCCGAAGTCAACTGGATGATATTCAGCCCCGTGTGGACCATCCTAGTCCTCGTACCACTTATCCTCGTGCCGCTCAAGTTCGACCACATGTCGAGCCAACCCGCTGTCAAATGGGGACTCCTCGTCGCTGAGGCGCTCACGATGCTCTACTGGTTCGGCGGTTTCATCGCACTTGCAGTCTTCCTCAGTGACAGGATCTGCTTCGGAACTGTATGCAGCGTCGCAAAAGCAGGGACTGCCATCGCAGCATTTGAGTGGGTCGCCTTTGCCGTCACAGCTGTGTTCTCCGTGCTCAGGGTCGTCAAAGGGGGCCGCAAGTCGGGAGGCACGGGAGAGCCAAAGGTGGAGATGCACCAGGGCGTCTAAGTCACGAATCTGAAAGAAGTTGGATGACGGCAGGAAGTGCGACGTGGAGGATGCGACAGTGGCACCACGACCAAACCACCGCTCATGGACCCCGTAATGCGCCCACGTCGAGGTTCGGGGCGAGGAGATGTAATTGGGGGCGGACATCAAGACTGGCGCTGATGGCCGCGTTGAGACGTATACCGCGAACCTACTTAGTACCTATTCTCCCAAATATCCTTTTAGCTGCTACTAGCTGCAAATACGAATTCCTCATTCACCGTATTTTCCATCTCCGAATCACTGGTCTCTCGGCTCGGCTCTACTATCTTAGTCTGATGGCACCACCTTCCAACGGCATTCCCGACTCGTATGAAACCATCCGGAAACATGGGCCGCACGAAACCGTTCGCGTGGTCTGAAAGCGGGACTGGGCTTGCTCGCTCTTGGCTCTTAATGAATATGGGGTCTTCCAGTTTAGATGCCCGCTCAGATTGATGAGCTGTGAATATGGAAATGATATCTATCTGCGTGCAGTAGTCTTCTCGATTCGTCCAGCCCTCCCACTCAAACAAGCCGGATAGAGTGAAACAATGCCTGCCCGATGTCGGTTTAGGCTAGCTTGTCTTCCAAACCCGCCATATTGAAATATCCCTGCTTGGTCATCCCACCAGCCACACCTGGGCAGCGCATTCTCTTGTCGTCGCTCCGGCTCCTCGGAATCTGTTTCAACCCTTTGTGTTGTGCGCACCTCCGCGTGGTTGCCACGCCATTTCAACAAAGACACTGCCCCCAGAGGAGCGGCTGGTCAAGCTTCCGGCGGGCGCCCAGGCTGCGCCAGATGCTTGTTCTGGCGGGAGCTGAGGGCAGCGGAGTGGCGCAGACCGGAGGTTATAGGTCGAGTTTGACTGTCCTATCGCGCATGGCGGGGACAAGCCTGCAGGGGCCTGGATCGAGTGGCTCAAGCCCGGTGTCTGTCAGCTGGGGTCCTGGCGCCGCGAAACACGGCCAGTGTCCAGCTCGTTGCCCTTTTTGATCCCCTCCCTTCCTCTCCGTCGAGCATTTACCTGCAACGCTCTATTTTCATTCTGCGGGAAGACTGTGCGGTCGCGTACTGAGTGGCATCCCAGCATCACTGTCAGAGCTAGACATCGGAAGCAACATGTCCAAGACGTCCGTCTTCACCTCAATCACCCCGCTGCCCGCGGGCATCACGCGGGAGAGCGTGCTGGATACATATCGGAACCACATCGAGATGATTGAGCTCAACCCGTTGGTTGTGGAGCGTTTCAAATGCAAGCCTCCCAATTATGCGCCAGCAGAGGAATTCTACTCAGTGTGGTACACTATAAAGGGTACGCCATTACTCTCGATCCCTACGGCTGACATGGGTCGCTGACGGAAACGCAGACAAGGTCTCATACCTCCCCGGCGGCCTCGCGTCAGGGTCCGTCTCCTATCACGCCGTCTTCCACGACCTCCCCGACGGCCTCCAGACGCATGTGTATGCGCCGCTTGGGCTGGACATACGCGCAAAATGGAGTGTCGGCGGCTCTCTACCCGGCGAGCCCAAGCAGCCGGTTGAGCTTGGTCTCGGGATACCGAAAGAGGGTCTCTACATACGGGAGGACGTGAAGATGAAGTGCAACATCATGATGATTAGCTTCGTCAAGAAGACGTTCAAGGAGTCGCATTCGAAACTCGTCGATCGATTGGTAGAGAAGGCGCATCTTACGGAAGCAAAGATGGCAAACGAAAGGCTGAACGATTTGAAGAACATCCCGCCAGGCGAGCGCATGGGACACGGCCAGATCCCCATTGCGCCGCCGCCAGGATACAACGAGGGCCACGCGAGCATGCACTCCAACGGCAGCATGGCGAGCCCACTGAACAGTCCTGGGCTGTCACAGAGCTCGACCTTGAACGGCTCCCCATACATGGGCAGCCCAGCCTACCAAGCATCGAACCCTAGGACATCATATGACCCTCGCATCTCGTATCAGTTTGACCAGAGATCGGTTGGCCACCTTTCTTACCTCCCAGATACAAAGTATGATCCGTCTCAGGCGCATCAAGAGAACCCGCAACCTTCACATCACGCGCAGGACGCACCGGTGGAGCTGCCTAGCGATGGGCCGCCCGTCCCTCCGAAAGACGGTCAGAAGTTCACCGCCGAGCTTCCAGGATAGACCAATTGTGTTTGTTTTACGCAGCCATTTTTATCTCACAGCGTCTGGCACGGTTATGTCATCTTTCTTTTTGTCAATATTTTCCTTTTCGTCTTGGATCATGAGATATACCCGGGCAATTGTATTGGCTGTAGTGCGCAAAGCGGAGGGTCGGAGGATCATCTCCTTTGCTCAATCGACTCATCAACTCCCACATGCCCAATCCCAAATGTGCATGTCTCCGAGTGCTTAGCAGTGATTGGACGACGCAGCATATCGCTCGGTTTCCGCCTTCCTGCGGGTTTAAGAGCGCGAGAGGCCTAGCTCCGATATTACCGCTTCGAGACTAGCCCCAAATGCCGCCTTCACGTATCAAAAGCACAACCTGGCACTTTGTAGTCTTGTACTCTTCTCTTTACATTGCAAGAAAGCAGCCATGGCTTTGGAAGTATCCAAGAACGACATCGAAGCACTTCCACCGCCAGACGCGGAGAAAGCAACCCCCAATGCCGATGCACCACCACCACCCCAGACCGCTCAAGATGGTCAAGAAGCCACCGAAGTCGCACAACCAACATCCTCTCAACCAGAAATCCCATATTCCATTTTCACTCTAAATGAAAAGCGCTTCATGGTCTTCATCGCAACTTTCGCAGCCCTCTTTTCCCCCGTCGCTTCCACAATCTACTACCCAGCCCTGCAGCCCATAGCAGACCGTCTGCACGTCTCGAGCTCCCTGATCAATCTGTCCATTACAACATACAACGTATTCTCCCCCTCTTCTCGCATCTCCCCCCTACTAAGCTTCACCAGATCCTCCAAGGCCTCGCACCCGCCTTCGTAGGTGCGTTTTCAGACGCAGAGGGTCGCCGCCCGGCGTACCTGATCTGCTTCGTCATCTTCCTGGGCGCTAATATCGGGTTGGCGCTGCAGACGAATTATGCGGCGCTGATGGTGCTGCGGGCTGTGCAGAGCTCGGGGAGTAGTGGGACGGTGACATTGGCGAATGCAGTGGTGGCGGACTTTGCGATGAGCCATGAGAGGGGGGCGTGGATGGGGTGGGTCAGTACTGGGGCGATGATGGGGCCGGCGTAGGTGTTTGTTTCTTTGAATCCCTGGGTGGTGTTGTCGATGCCGCTTTCGTGTCCTTTTCAGGAGGGAGGTACTTGAGGGCATCTTGGCTGTATCCGTTCACAGCCCCCTCATCCATCCCCCAACTAACCCCCTCCCAGCTTCGGCCCCGTCATCGGCGGCCTCCTCTCCCAATACCTCGGCTGGCGCTCCATCTTCTGGTTCCTCACCATCTTCGCCGGCATCTACCTCCTCCCGATCCTCCTCTTCTTCCCCGAAAGCTGCCGCACCGTCGTCGGCAACGGCTCCCTACGCCCCACGCCCTCGACCTCGCACCCTCTCTCCCTCCTCACCACCTCCCTCCTAGACCGCCGTATCCGCACCCGCATCGCAGCCAACCCCCACCTCCTCTCCCCCCGCACCCCGCGCCCCCCAACCCGCTTCCCCAACCCCCTAACCACCCTCGCCCTCCTCTTCGAAAAAGAATCCAGCATCGTCCTCCTGGGTTCCGGCCTCCTCTTCGCAGGCATCTACGCCGTCCTCGCCGCTCTCCCCTCTCAACTTGAATCCATCTACCACCTCAACGCGCTGCACGTCGGCCTGTCCTTTCTCGCCTTCGGCGTCGGAGGCTCGCTCATTGCACCGCTGGCCGGCAAGGCCATGGACTGGAATTTCCGCCGCCACGCCGTGGCGCTCGGCCTCGATACGCAGGATCAGCGGCGCCTGCGCAGTCTAGCGCAGTTCCCGATTGAGCGCGCGAGGCTGGAGGTCGCGGTGCCGATGCTGCTTGCGGGGGTGGCGTGTGTGTTGGGTTTCGGGTGGACGTTGGAGGCGAGGACGAGTTTGGCAGGGCCGTTGGTGTTTTTATTCTTCCTCGGATTCTGCGCGAATGGGTCGTTTACCGTCGTGTCGACGTTTCTGATCGATTTGTTTCCGGAGAAGCCGGCGACGGCGGGGGCGGCCGGGAATTTGACAAGGTGTTGGTTGGGGGCTGGGGCGAGTGCGTTGGTGGTTCCTGTGATTGACGCTGTTGGGGTGGGGTGGATGTTTACGATTGTCGCGGCGATATGGGTCTTGTTGGTGCCGTTTTTTGGCATTGTGGTTTGGAAGGGGCCGGGGTGGAGGAGGGAGAAGGCAGAGAAGCTGAAGCGCAAGGAGGAAGGGAGGGAGAGTAGAGGGTGACAGTTAGAAAGCGGCAGGGTGGTTGATTGAAGGGTGATGCCATTCAACATGCGATCATCATTGATATACCCACGCCTTAGATTTACTGTCTTGCACCTTCTCAGCACAGAAGGGCGAATAGAAGATACGTCTTCCGTCCATAATCGGCTGCCTTTTCCTTCACCCGTGAAAGCATGGCCTCGTCGACTTCCGACGCAGCGCCTACAGCATCAACAAGATCTGGACTCGACGCTCCAGTGTATCGCTGAACGTAGAGAATATCAAAGAGGAGCTGTTTCAGCTTCTGTCTCTTCACTTCTGCCGTGTCTTGAGAATCTCCTTCGGTCTCCTCCTTCACTTCTGCATCGCCATTGCCATCACCGTTGGTGTCGGTCTCGCTCGAAGCCTCTGCAACATCTCGCATGTCCTTCAGCGTCTCTAGATTGGCACGCCAGACTGATTCCACTCGGTTTTGCGCCATGTCCTTCAGAACGTATACGCTCTCGGGTGCCCAAAGGTCACTGCCATAGCTAGCCATGCTCTTGGTTAGACTCTGAAGGAACCTGAAAGCGCTGGGCGACGGTTGAGCGGGTATTGGTGGGTTGCCTTCCCAGAGTATATTGCTCTGTGATTTGACCTGCAGGTATTGCACACATGATTCTGCGTATGTTTTTGTTGAAGACTGCAATATCTGTTGCGCCAGGACAGTCTGAAGCGGCTTGACCAAGTCCGCAGTGAAGGGCGTTCTCGGAGGCGTTGACCTATCCTGCAGGCGAAGCCGGGGCATTCGATCGCTGATTTCGCGTACAACCCGTAAAATGAAAACTGCTTGTGTGACTGAGGCGTCATTCTGTGCCTCTGATGACTTGGCAATGATTTGCTCGAAACTCTGACCCAAGTTGTTGAGCGCGTCACCCAATGCCTCCTGTGTCACTTCTTCCAATAAATGAGGGTCGTCGTCGCTGAGAAGAGTGTGTTTCGAATCGCCAAAATCATCATCTGAGTCGTCGATATCGTCGGTGAAAGTATCATCCCATCGCGTCTCCTTCATTGACTTGATGATGCCCTTCACCTCGAGCACCGAGTCCATCCATGCATCGTATCTAGACGCAACGCGGATGACATCGTCGTCACGCCCCTGGTGGGTGTTCGAAACAGTGGCTTTGAAGCTCTGGGCGCCATTGCTCAGGCTCGCACTTGTCGGTGCTGCTTTCCAAAGAACATTGCTCGAATTCTCGTCTCCGGATCCAGACTGACTCAATGACGAGTTCAGCTCGGCGACTACCACCTTGAGATCACGCGAACGCGAACGCACTATGAACTCCAATTGGTGATTCATTGCATCGCGTAAATCGTCGAGCACGTTCGCTGATTTGACGCCCGCCATCCTGGATCCAGAAACCAACCAAGTCTCAATAAGCTCTTGTCTTAGTGAAGCTACCTCTTGCAGCTGGTCTGTTTTCTTCAGCGCAGCCTTGATTCCAGCTAGAAACTCAAATATCGCCTCCTTTGAGAATTTATGGAGCAATCGTTCAGCTTCTGGTCGTTGAAGTTCGTCGTGCCGTGGTTGTGGTGTATAATTGCGTGCCTCCTCGCCCATCCACCTGTCATGGATGTCAAGGTTAAGCTCGTATAAAGCTCGTACGTCTTGATCCAGCGCAAGCGGTTGAGCCTTGAGCTTAGCCAGCGAGTCTGCAAGTCGCCGGGGAAAGATGGCCTGGGTATCTTGACATGTTTGTATGCAGAGTCTGAGAGCTTCAATGCCGTGTTTCGCGAGGTCGTCATTTCTTTGCACCGTCTTTGCAACCTCGTCTTTCCTGACAGTGTGGAAATGACGCAAGACGTCTGTGGGTGTCGAGCTGGTTGCTAGAGAGTATGCGCACATGGTCTCTACGAGCGTTGGTGAGTCGGCCGAAGTGGTCGCTAGGTGCTTGTTGATTCGGCGAAGGAGTTTACTGCGCATAACAACGAGCTTGTCCCAGATCTGATCTACGATAGGAGGCTTGCTCTTGGACTGAGAAAGACCCTTGTGAATGAGTCGAGAGACGACCAGGACTTTCGCAATGAGAAGATATGATCCTCCTGTTCTCATCAAGCGCGCCATGGCAATCGGGCAGTTTCGCAGGACCGCTAGCTGGGAAGCCAGTGTGTAGCGCTCCAAATCTATTTCTTTTGGTCAATCCATGGCCCCAAATAGCAGAATTGCCAAGGACTGACCACGACTTCGATTATGAGTGTCCATTCTTGTGGTGTTGTCGGTAATCCGATCCAGGCCCCGCGAGTTGCAGTTCTGTCCCATCTTCGCCAGCTTCGCTTCGACCTGCTCCATTCTGACCTCCATGTCGATTATCGTTTCTGCTGTATCGAGGAGACTCCGATAGCTCGCGCTGCGACGTCAATTAGCTCGAAGATCTCAGCGATTATATCGCCTTGCTTGCCATACCCCACTAGCGAACGAAGCTTCTCCCGATTGTCGCCTGCATTGGATCGGAGTTGTGTTTCCAATTTGCGGACCACAGGAATTGGGTATTGGAACGCATCTTCCCAGCTCTTGAAGCCTCGGGGATCCGGGGCTTCTGTTGCCATGTTGAGGAGCGCAAGACCTTACGTTCAGCTCAGAGAGGTCGCGCTATGACGGAGGACAACTGACGACTTCACGAACTGCGTCGGCGAATCTTGCCACCGATCGCTTAGTCATCCACTTCGCATGCAAAGTGAATGAGATTATTTGTTCAGTTTAGTTTGGAGTAATGTTGGGTGGAAACACGTGGGATGAAATGCGTGGGCGTAGGTCCGCTGAATGGCATTCATACTGGACAGTCTTATCATCCTAATGGCCTGCACCACTTAGGCCCTTGAGCCAGGGTGTGCAGTGGTGTTTGCAAATATGTTTCTTAGTACATACGATACTTAGATGTCGCACTTTCTATCCTGTCAAAAAAAATTGACCCATTCTGTAATTACTCATCGCCACTATCGTTCTCGTGCTGCTGTTGCTCCGCTAGACTCTGTAAGAATTCCCTGAGACTGCCCTCGCCGCCCCGGCTTGCATCCACCACGTCTTTGGGCAGCTTGTGTGCACTGTACTGTGCCGTCGTGAAGCTGTATGCTTCGGGATCGCTCCTCCTGACCAATCGAAATTCGGGTCTGAATACTTCCTCGGCCTCGTCGTCATCTGCCTCACCTAGACTGTCCTCCGAGACTGGTTCGTCAGGCTCTGGTAGGGTGAGCAGCTCCAACCAACTGAAGACTAATGGGTCGGTTCTCAGTGCCCATGGATTGAAGTCTACCAGCCAGACCTTGCCATGCGGAGGTGGGATGTAGACATCGAAGGTAAAGTTTGGATCTGGAAAGGAATCTCGAATGCGAACATCGAAGAACTCTTGAATGGTTTGTCGTAGCTTGTCCTGCATCTTAAATAAGAAGTCAAAATAGTTAAGGTCTCGCTGACATATTGCAATAAGCCTGCGATTCCGAACAAAACAGCGGAACTCTACGGCAGGATTGAGCACAATCCACTTGCGCAGAACTAGGTGATACTGGATTGTAGGAGCCGCGCCCGAGTCATCAGTGTCATCGAAGGCTTGCTGCAGATCATGTGTGACGAAGTCGCTAGCTTTCAGCAGGAGGTAGATGTCGTTGGGCGTCCTACACTCCATACTGTTTGTGGCTGCGATCCAGTTTGCATCCTTGGGTGCTGACCAGTTCAATTTGGGTGCAACCTTTCCTCCCAGTTCCTCGATGGTTCGCTCAATTGCGTCGTGCGTATCTCGCCATTGTAGAGATGGGTCTTGTTGGCCATGGCCATCATCCTCTTCTTCGTTGTCGCCCCCCGAGAAGATTCCGCTGTCAGCGTCAGACCATTCGGGGTTGTCCGTGTTTTCTTCTGGCGGCAGGACTATCCCATCCGCACGAAGATAGTCGATGAAGGCGTCGGGTAGAGGGACAAGGCGAGCCTTGGGCGTCACGGCGCGGTATCGCGGATGCCAGTTGTGGTAGGAGCAATTAAGAATATGCTCTTTAGTGACGGGCGGAAAGGGCAACCGGAGTCCTTCGTCGACGGCAGTCTCGTTGGGCTGCTGGAGCTGTTGTGCGGTCATGTCGGCAGGGAGATGTGGAGATGGTTCGATATAAGAGGGTGAAGTCACTTCAGTCATTGGTGAGAGGCGATAGAATTATAATGAGAGGCTCGAGGAGCGTGGGCGCAGGATGCGATGACTCCATGGTTGTTTAGCTGGGTGAGTCGAAGGTCGCCGCTCGGTAGAGAATTTGTCGCGGGGCAGCCTGATTGAGCTTGGCGCCATCATCGCCTCGACCTGCAACGCAAACGCTTCCACACTGCACGACCATCACCTCCACACACCGGCCATGGACAACGTCGGTCTCTCTACTCCCCGCGGTAGCGGCACGTCCGGCTACGTCCAGAAGAACCGATCGCTGCTCCGACCACGCGACAAAACAGCGCCGTACCCAAAAGACTGGGAGGAAGTCAAGCACAAGCAGCGACAGCCTGACAAGGAAATCTTAGAGCACGAGGCGAAGCGTGAGGTTGAAGTCAAGGTCTTTGAGCTCCGCGACAAGCTCGAGGAGGAAGGTGTCGACGAAGATGAAATCGACGATAAATGCGACGAGCTGCGGAAGAAACTCGAGCAGGACCGTCAGGACGGTAAAAGCAGTGGGCCCAACGCACGAAGGCTCAAGTCACATCAAGTCCATGACCTCGCCAAAGCAAAGATCGAGGAAAGCGAGAGGCTACGCAAGGCGCTTGGTATTTCGGCGGATTATGAGGAAGGCAGTCACTGGGACAAGCAAAAAGAGCGCCTCAGGGATAGTCTGGCATTAAGAGAACAAGGAGAGGAGCGCGAGAGCGATCGATCGAAAGACAAGAGGAGGTTCAAGGACGAATCTGATTGAGTTCTGTGTGTCCAGCTTCGGCAATTCCAACATTCCCGGACGATTCTCCATCCACCAAAACCTCATACGAGACCGGATACAAAGATGCAAAGGATTCAGATGAAGCATTGATACCCAGCCTAACTAACTTGTTATGCTGGTAGTTCGGCCTCTTTTATCGAGACCAGCAAGTGAACTTTACTTGCCAAGCCAGTCCAGTCTTCCTGGTATGAAAATACTATGATGTCTGGGATAGCTTTCTGAGTCACTGATCAAGACTGCCTACTATGCTTAGGTATGGTACAAGAACAAGTGGCAAGACTGAAATGTTAGTCTTAGACCAAATTTGATCCTGTATGTTCGTAAATCTCGACATTTCCGAACCCATGTAAAGCTTTTTGCTTATAAACGACATATTGAGTGGCCCAATGAGAAATGACTGCAGCCATATCCATTTCTCTTACTATTAGTATCTGCGGCGGTTTTTAGAAGCAGGCATACGCTACAGATATAATCTCTTACAATCAAGAATCAGGTGGTAATGACGTTGATGGGCGACGACTGAGCTTGAAATTAGAGACTCTACGCAAGGATGCTATTCTAACTAACTACTTATCGTAAATGCCAAACAATCTCAAGTATGCGCTATAATTTTTGGCGAATGGAAGCGGTATGACACTGGAAGAGCTAGTTCGTTCCAAATTCGACTCGCCTATTGATCCTCCTTCTAGAACTAGAAATGCCGGTTATGCATGTTCAAACTCCATCCAATATCGTTACCTTCATCGCGCTAAAGTCTCGCCTTGAAAGAACTCATGTATCTCCTCAACCTGCATTTACAACCCAGACATTGAATATACCCATGTGGAATCAATTGCGGTGGTAGTGATCATTGTGAACGAAATGTACACTGCATCGCCGATGCAGCAAATACTCGAGCTATTGCGCCATGCTCAAACATCGTCTAGCAGAAGGTCCGTAGAACGCAGTCATGATCTTGGTTCTGAAGATGCCACGACGCGTAACTCATGGTAGTTTTCTGACTTTGCTTTGCGTCAAACAAATTGGATAGAAAGCAGGCATTAGCGAATAGATGTTGTCATTTACATATGTAGTTTCAAAAGCCTAGATTGCAAAGCTCCATGTGTGAGGCTTGAGCATTTTACGAGGAGATTCAATATTCAAGCTTGTGATGGAAAACAGCTTTCACCCAAAGGTATGCCTGCAGCTTCTGGATGAATAGTATACGAACACCTACTCGGAAACGCCATGCTCCGATGCCTTATGCAGTTGTATTCTTGCGTGACTTTTGGTGGACTGGAATGTAATCAATCAAGACTACATAATACGCGCTTTTGCAAAGTTTAAGTCAATTCGGGCGATGTGCATAACAAATCCCTTCGGACAAGAGTCATGTCGTTTGCGTCAGCAGAGCTAAAGTGCCACACTGCAATGAAACCCCGATCCCCTCCATGGCATGAATAAACTGTTCGTCCGTTGTTGTCATATCGCGATTCTTGATCTACTTTCAGAGCTCCATGTCCTTGCTAATATGCCGTGTCCACCATCAGCGTGGGGATTTTGGCGTTGTACATCAATTGGAGCGAGATGTGATGAAGACAGATCATAGTTCTGGTGATTCAATGCTCAGATAAGTAGTAGCATCTCTATCATCTGATTGTGCTTTTTCTACTCGAAAGCTTGATTTACTCTCCTACGTGCATCGACATTTTGAAGCGCATTTTAAAATGTTGGACTATTTCAATTGATACATTACCGAAGAAGTGGTAAGATCTTACTGCCTGGATGAATCTGCATAGTTCATGCAATTCTTCTTTGTGATCTAGCTTTCTTAAAAGCACTAAGATTTCAAATTTTACATCATTTTTTAGAGCCTGCTGTATTTTTATGATCTGAAACTTGTACAAGGCAAAAACTCCATTCGTATCTTGAGTCGTGCCTTTTCAAGTCAGTGCAGCTGCATTGCAACCGCGGAGACCACTCTTTTCGAAGGAAGAATAGTTCTACGGAATTTTTACGCGCATCAACATGAAGCTCTTTTTGAATACATGATCAGTGTAATACTCTCCATGAAATAGGGCAGACCTACACTTTACACTACTCCTAGATCATACCAACGCTCTCAACAGCATTAGCTAATGACTTCATTTGTTATCAAAAGTTGGAATTTTCTAAAATGTTTAGTGCGCAAGCATATAGCGTGTTCCGTTCTCTTTTTTCTTCTCAAGAAGGCCGAGAATTATGCATATCTGAGGCCTCCTCTAGTATATGGAAAACAATTCGTATGCATGGCCATGACTTCCTAGTTGTTTGACAAGAACCAAGAGTAATATGGCATAAGACGAAATTTGGGCGCTTTTGCTGGGGGCTAATTCAGCAAAATGATAGGCGGTGCTGCATGAAACCTTTATCAGCATGTTTTTACAGGGAATCGCAGACATGCTTGAGTCTCTTTTCAAACTCTGGTATCGCAGACTAGAAAGTTTGGAAGACATGAATATACCCTCTGTCCTTTTTAACTCGGAGAGTGCGAAAAAGAGTCTCTAAAGCAACATACCGAGTCCATACTATCTTGTTTATCACACACTTCGACGTAATGCATCTTACCTTCAGAACTAGAGTTTTTTCTAGGCAAGAAGGAGACTGTATGCTCGACCAACAGGCTGTACAGTTTTTACTGTGAATCGCGGGCAAGCATCGGGTGATAAGTATTTTGCTTTAATTTGATCAGTATTAGAGACTGAAATGATACGCATATCTTCTCCGTAAAGTTTTTTTTTTCAGGAGCAAGAATGTGTAGTGAGCTAAAAAGTGCATCCAACAATTTTTTCCTCGTTTTTCAGAAATCTACTTCTCGATAGAGGACTAGAAAGTATTTTGCATTTAAAATTTTGATAAATGGTTTTTAGTCTCGATCAAAGTAAGGGAAATGATGTGCATTCTATGAGCCGAAGTTGGGTTTTAATGCTCTTAGCAAGAATGTTTCTGCACGCATAGATGCATGAATAGATATAGAGACATATTTTTTTCTGTGGCTAAAGTGATGCAGAAGCTTTGCAGAGTCATATCGAGTAGGCGACTTTATTTTTATTTCTGGGATGACTGAGAAATTGTTGCATTAACTGACGGACGAACTCGTTTTTAAGCTGTATTTATGCATGCCTCGAAATACATTTTAAGGAGGTAGATGAGCAAGTCCATGAAGAAAGCTGTCGAGGGGAGGAGATTATTGGTTTATATACTGCTAGAGCAGCGTGTGTGATTAATAAGTGGGGTTCGCATACTCACGGCAAGGAGTCATTTGTGAAGTGAGCTGCAACATCGGGAACGGCGGCGTGGGGTTGTTCCGTGATCATGATTTGAGGTTCGCCGTGCCGCGTGCATGAAAGGTTCTCTGGAGCAAACGAATCAGACCAATCACATCGAAACATCTCCATTCATGAGCTTAAGACAGGGCATATGATCATCTTGAGATTGCATCACGGTCCTAGACCCTCCGCTCTTCGAACGTCATTGGCAAACTGCCCGTCGTATCACACCCAACCAACCCTGCGTCCGAGCACACTAATACCCCCAAGAGCAGCCGTGATACCCGTGAAGACAATCAAAGATCCGTAAGGTGACCCATACGCCCCAGCAGCATTCCACTCGCCAAACCGCGCCAGGGCCTCGCTCACAGGTCCAGAAACCACGTTCCCGACACCGCGGCCCGCAGCCAGGACGGCAAACACCATGATGCTGCTGTCATCACGACCAGTGCTCTTTTGCACCGCCGTCATGATACCCGGCCAAGTCGACGAGAAAGACCCTGCAAACAGTCCGTACATGGCGGAGAAGACAAGCAGTGGCGCGAGAGAGACGCTAAAACCCCAGATGAGGAAGATTGAAATGGTGGATCCGACGGTGGAGATGAGGATACAGGTTGTGACGTGCCATTGATCGATGATGCTGCCCATGGCCACGCATCCAAAGACAGACGCGACGTTAAAGAGGATAACGGTAAGGGTGCTGAGCGCATTGCTTGCTCCGAGGCCGCGGGCGATGGTGGGGAGGTAGATGGACGGAATGAAGTAGCCCAAACCCTCTAGAACGTTGCCCGCTTGCAACAAGATAAAGGTGCGATCTTTCGTGAAAGACAAGTCCCATGGTCTTGCGCGAACGGACTGCGTGAGCGGGAGACGCGGCTTGAGGAAGAGCATCAGAGGTCCCGTGGCGATGAAAAGCACAATAGCCCAGACGCGTAGGGTCGTGCGGAATCCGTACTGATTGAGAAGGTACTGGAGCAGAATCGGTATAACGACTCCACCCAACCCCGTCCCTGCCTGCCACAATTCAGCATATCATCAGTGCACACTTGAAGCCATCCACTCACCCACATAACCCCAAACGCAAACCCCTTCCTCTTAACAAACCACTCATCCATAAACATAATAACCGGCGAATACACCAGCGCCCCACCCACCGCATAAAACACTCCCTGCGTCACAATTAGCTGCGCCACCGTCCCCGCCAAAGAACTCAACCCCAACGCCAAACACATGACCAACAGTCCCCCCGCAATCGCAGGCCTCCTCGACCCCGGAAAGCGCTGTATGGTGCCGAAGACCAAAGGAGCAGACAAGTACATCAAACCCATAGCGCACGTGCCGATGACGGCGATGTTGCGCGACCCCGCGAACGGGGCGTGCGTAGAATAGTGCTCTTGGAAGATGCCGTACGCGAAGGGGAAGCCCCAGACTAGCACTTCGACGAGGAAGGCGGCGGAGAGGAAGAGCCAGGCGTCTTTTCCGCTGTCGACGGGGGGGAGTGAGAATTCGGGGCCGTGAGAGTCGGAGCCGTGGCGGGATTCGAGTTCGATGTCTGAGGATTGGTGGGAGAGGGCGGGGGGCGTGTCGAGGGGTGTTGGGTGGGGTGGGGATTCTGGGTCGGGTTGGGCCATTTTGGGGGAGGAATTGGTGTGGTTGAGGATGTTGGGTGTGTATTTGTGTGTAGATTTTTTGTTGCGGGGGAGTGGTCAATTCCGAAGTCGGAATATCTTCGTTTTTGTCCGAGTTGGGAAAATAGTTCCGTGCCAGTCACTGGATTGCTTCACCTGTGGAAAGAGAATTCAGTCCGTACCGAATGTAGACACAATTCGTTTGGAGATGACGAAAGTTTGAGGAAAGTGCAATCGATCTATGTATCTCGAGGGAAATCTTAGCACAAGAACGCTGTTGAGTCATATTCATATAATAGGTAGAATCCATGGTTGTCATCTGTAGGGCGGGCGCCAACCCTGCATCGCTCGGGCCGAGATGGAGCGGGATCCTCCTTTTGTCAGCTTTGTGGGTACTAGTACAGTATTCGCCGAAAAAAATCGTCTCGCACGAAATCTTGCGATTAGCAATGAAGACTTCGTCGTGCAATGTACCGATAAGTGGCTTTGCAGCTCGGACGTGGCATCGGCTCTGAGGTGAGGGGAAGAGGTCAAGTGGCAAAGAGACAGGCGAAGGAGGGAAATGGTAGGAGAACATTCGACGTTGAAGTATGTATTCGCTTAGTTTATTTTAGAGCAATACGGATTGAAAGATTGTGGAGTGAGATTATAGGAAGGTTCCCTGTGCCCGTTTATTGTGCTACGCAAAATGTGTAAGTTGAGATAGAATATCATGTCGTTAATAGAGCTATTGAAGAACATATATCGAAAGGCGCTAAACGGGTACGATTAAGTCATATGTGGGCAGTAGGTATCAAGCTATCACGATCGTCGGGAGCAATCGCGTTAGATGTTACACCAAAGTCTCAACCGCCCAACTACTTGACATGGAGCAATATATGTATCTTGCTCTATGTTGAGGTATGTATTTGTTTATATATTATAGAGTACTATCAATTACAGTAATATCGGATAGAGAATGTGTGAGCACATGGTAACGCCCCCTGTACCCGGCCGTTGGTAGTGTATCTTGGGTCTCCCCACATCCTGCGCAGCACTACCAACGTGTGTAAAGGGCCTTGCTATATGCCTAATGTCCATCCACCCGTAACGGAACAACCGCCGTAACGGAAAAACTCATCGGTACTTTTAAGTTCGCCGCAACAGTGAGCTTGAGTGCGCCGTGATTTTTGCGATACTTCCCTTTTATAACATGCTCAGACGACTCCTAAGCACCTGTAACTATGCTAATACGAAAAATACGTTTGCATTAGCGCCTGCCCGCCTGATTCGTAGAGAGCTCGTCTTTATAATAAAAGCGATTTTCGCCTAACATAGGCTAGTAATGCTCTAGTATTGCTGTTGCGACTAATAAACTACCCTTTCACAGGCCCGTAAGTCTAACAGTAGTGCTAAGGAGTGACGATAAGGCGTAAGGCTACGAGGGGCGTTCGATTCACGGAGAGCCGCCACCCTAGCTGGTACATCTAATCGGGGTGAGTACCAATTCTGGCTAGCGTAGAATTGTAACATAATGTAATCCAACGGAGGACAACTAGTTACTAGCTGCAAAGCAAGGTTGTGTGGCTGTGCAAAGTCTGGCAAGCGGGCCGACCAAAACTCCGTAGCCTTGCGGTCAAACTTGGCTATCTCTCTGGCGGACTGTCAAACAGCTCACCTCTTGTAGATTTGCCATCTCACAAGGCTAGGGCAGGTGCGGGTCAGCCATCTTTCTCGCCAACGGTGGCAACCCCTTGCCACAGCTTGTTACTTTACATTGATCAGCATGTGTGACTCGCGAGCCAGATGAGCTAATCTAAAATTCATGATTAAGAACCGGACAACGAGTCACTAGTTTTCATGGGCTGATCGTAGATGGAGGCGTCGTGCAAAGTCTAAAGGTTTAGCCTTGCACTGCCACGCTGAGTTGTTCACGCCTTCAGCTCTGCTACCCCACCATATTTCTGCCTCGCACTCTTCAGCTCTTCTTCCGCTACAACATCGGAAGCCATACAATCCCATCGCCCCGCACAAGGTTCTACTGATGCGCTGTAATGGCCGAAACTTTGGCCGTCGTCGGCGTTGTCGCCAACATTGTCCAGCTAGTTGATTTCTGCACCAGAGTTGTATCCCGCTTGGACGAGTTCTACTCTGTCGCTAAAGAGATTCCTAAATCATTTCGTCATGTCAAGACTGAGTTACCATTACTAACAACCACGCTCGAACAATTAAAAGGTGCAATCGACACCACTTCAGTAGCCGACGGCTCCAAGAAGGCTCTCCTGCCTGTCATAGTAGGATGCAATGAACAAGTCGCGCAGCTAGACGCCATCCTTAAGAAGACGCTACCAGAAACCAACGACAGCTGGCGGACAAAGAGCAAGAAGGCAGTAGTAAGCCTGCACAATGACGCTAAGGTGGAGAGCACCACGAAGGCTCTACGAAACTATATTGGGGTCCTAACGTTCTATTATGCTGCTGCCTCGTCTACTTTACAGCCACTCACAGGTAAGTCCATCTTAAGGAAGCTTTATAAATTCTATTTTAACTGTTTCCATAGATGCGAAACTATGCAAGATCCGTCAGTGGCTATCTGCGCCAGACCCGTCAACAAACTACCAGAAAGCACTTAAGCTACGGCAGGCCGATACTGGGCTTTGGTTTCTTGAGAGCGACGCCTACACCGATGGAAAACGATCGCTACGTCACCTCTTTGGCTACATGGGATTCCTGGATGCGGTAAGACCGTCTTGAGCTCCACTGTTCTGCAAAACGTACTCCAGCATTGTCAAGATGATCCTGGGAAGGTGGTTGCATATTTCTTCTTTGATTTCAACGATGCACAAAAGCAGGATGCAGAGATGATGATACGTTCATTAGTGTGCCAACTCTCACAGCAGTGTATCAAGATTCCTGCAAGCCTCGATACCCTGTTCTCTTCGAGTGAGAGTGGGCAGCGGCAGCCATCAGCGCATACACTTATAGAGGCATTGCGATCGATGGTGCAAGAGCTCCCGACAATCTACATTGTGCTCGATGCTTTAGACGAATGCACTCAGCGCGATGAGCTGATGCAGCTGCTCGAAGCGATGGCGGGATGGCAACTCCAGAATTTGCATCTTCTGGTAACGAGCCGAAGAGAGCGAGATATTGAGATGTCTCTCAAAAGTTTTGTAGATGAACGGAGCAGAGTCTGTCTCCAAAGCACGCTGGTGGATAAAGACATACAACGATATGTCAGACAAAGACTGTCTGACGACAAGCGCTTGCGGAAATGGGAGAAGGATGCTTCTACGGTGGGACAGATTGAGACTGCCCTAATGAGTGGAGCAAATGGAATGTATATCTGCTTAAAGACGAGCCAGTAGCCTTATATGCTGACCATAATGCTAGGTTTCGATGGGCAGTCTGTCAACTAGATGCACTAGGGAAGTGTGTCAACAGAAAAATGCTACAGCAGGCGCTTGCTGGACTACCCCCGACCCTGGACCAAACATACGACCGAATCCTGGCAGCTATAGACATTGAATACTCTCAATACGCTCTCTGAATCTTACAATGGCTGACCTTCTCTGCTAGGCCCCTCTCTATAGACGAGGTTGCAGAAGTTGTCGCCATAGACATAAAGCGTGAGCCTATATTCGACTATGATGAAGTTCTAGAAGATTCACTAGAAGTGTTAAATATTTGCTCTAGCCTTGTCACCATGGCGACCGAAAACGACGATAGATGGAGAAAACCAAGAGAAGTTGTCGCGTTGGCTCATTACTCGGTCAAGGAATACCTTGTCTCAGAAAGAATCTGGACGGGAAAGGCGGCAGTATATGGCATGCGAGACAATGTGTGCCACGAGGCTATAGCAACTGGCTGCCTTGGCTACCTCCTTCAGTTCCAGCAATCAGAGCTCGCGCCGGATTTCCTAACGTCATTCAAGCTCGCACGTTACTCAGCGGAGTTCTGGATCAGCCATATTCAGAAGAGCAGAGATCCAATAAATGAGGCTAGCCAAAAGGCGGTTCAACTATGCTCCAAGGAGAGCTATACGTATGCTAATTGGATTCGGTTATGGGATCCAGACAGTTCATGGGAGCAGCCAAAATTGAAAAAAAACTCGGATGAGATACCGAATCCGCTCTACTACGTAGCGCTCCTGGATCTAAGGGATGTGCTGAAAACGCTGCTCGACAAGGGCGCAGACGTCAACGCGCAGGGTGGACGCTACGGCAACGCACTCCAGGCGGCTTCATCTGGAGGCCACGAGGTGGTAGTAAAGGTGCTGCTCGAGAAGGGCGCCGACATCAACGCGCAGGGTGGAGAGTACGGCAACGCACTCCAGGTGGCTTCATACAGAGGTCACGAGGCGGTGGTGAAGGTGCTGCTCGAGAAGGGCGCCGACATCAACGTGCAGGGTGGACTCTACGGCAACGCACTCCAGGCGGCTTCATCTGGAGGTGACGAGGCGGTGGTGAAGGTGCTGCTCGAGAAGGGCGCCGACATCAACGCGCAGGGTGGACTCTACGGCAACGCACTCCAGGCGGATTCATACAGAGGCGACGAGGCGGTGGTAAAGGTGCTGCTCGAGAAGGGCGCCGACATCAACGCGCAGGGTGGACTCTTCGGCAACGCACTCCAGGCGGCTTCATCTGGAGGCCACGAGGCGGTGGTGAAGGTGTTGCTCGAGAAGGGCGCCGACATCAACGCGCAGGGTGGACTCTACGGCAATGCACTCCAGGCGGCTTCATCTGGAGGCCACGAGGCGGTGGTGAAGGTGCTGCTCGAGAAGGGCGCCGACATCAACGCGCAGGGTGGAGAGTACGGCAGCGCACTCCAGGCGGCTTCATTAGGAGGCGACGAGGCGGTGGTGAAGGTGCTGCTCGAGAAAGGCGCCGACATCAACGCGCAGGGTGGAGAGTACGGCAGCGCACTCCAGGCGGCTTCATTAGGAGGC